>JADLZN010001073.1:144868-323225 GCA_018155175.1 Sinocyclocheilus anophthalmus | reverse complement strand
GGCCGCTGGGTCTGCTTGGACAAAATAAAATCAGCTGTCTTTATTAAATGTGCAGGCAATAATACTGCTTTAAAATACTGAAGATGTTTTTGAAACTGAAATGTCTCGTTTTTACGCATTCATACTGCATTAGATGAATTTGAATTGTTACAGTGATTAACAGTGGCGTACTCAAATGGCTAAAACAAATAATTATATAATAAACTATAATAACTATTTATTTTAGGCATTTGAGTACAAAATTCTTCTTAACACTTGTAGAGTTACACAACAGTTCATACTTGTCCATGAATTTGATTGGCTAAGCAATATTTCAAGAGTGCTAATATGCAGTCTTGCAGCACTGGGACTTTTCACTGTATATCTCTGCGTTTGCACGATTCAGACATATCTTGGTCTGTGTGTGGTGGGGATTGCTCTGTAGGTTACGGTGTTATGCCAGTAGGCGGTAGTAAGCGAGTAATTTGCACTGTTCAAAACGTTGATTAATTCCGAAATGAAATAAGTGACTGTTTTTAAGTCATTTACCCTAATGATTTGTTCAAAGATAGTTCTTATTGATTGGTTTTAACTTCAAACTTAGCTCTTCAATGAGTGCGTTTTTAAATTAAATGTGACAGTATTTTAAAGTATTCATTGTAATTTTCTGTCCTTCTTTGTTCCATATAGCGTACCATTATACTGTTTGCGTCAGTAAGAATTAATATTTTTATTCTGCAAGGATGCATCAAATGGATCAAAAGTAACAGTAAAGACATTTTTAATGTTACAAAAGATTTCTGTTTCAATTAAATGCTGTTCTTTGAACTTTCTATTCATTAAAGAATCCTGGGGGGGGGGGGGATCTATAACAGTTTCCATAAAACACAGCGTTGTTTTCAATATTGTAATAATGAGAAATGTTTCTTGAGCCACACATTAGCTATTAAATGAATCTGAAGGATCATGTACACTGAAGACTGGAGTAAATAACGGCTCAAAAATTTCAGCTTTGACATCACAGGAATAAATTAAATTTTAAAACAAAAAAGAAAAACAGTTTTGCATTATATTGAACAAATAAATGCAGCCGGGGTATGCATAAGAGACTTCTTTCAAAATGTGTAAAAAAAAAATCCTGCCAACATTAAACCTTTAAATGATAGTTTACATGTTTTCATTCTCCCAACTCTTAGCTAAGAGTTAAAAAAAAAACATCTTTATTATGAGCGAGCTTCAGACCCTTGCTGTGAACATTTCCAGCTGTTTTTACATGCTGCGTTCTGGGTTTAAGTCTATATGACTGTGATCAAAGCCAGGCCTGCTTCTAAAATTGCCCGTTTTTTATATTGGAGAGATTTTGTTTTTTGGTTGATTATATGCCTGTGTCACTGTACAGCCATTGCGAGTATTGATTTGGATGAAGGGAATCAGCTGGACAACAACGGGCATATCATGGCTGTGACACAGGAAATACTAACATTAGGACTTAAAATATTCTACACCTAAAACTTAGCAGAGCCTGTCTGACACTGCTGTACTCTACAGAGGTGAACTGTGGCTAGGGGGTCCTTTAGAGTGACAGCTGCCCCTGATATTCCCTGGTTTTATTACATTTTATTGAATGTCTGACGGTGTTGACAAAAAGTGGGGACGCAACTTTAAAATCTTATGAAACATGCATGTGTCATTAAATAACAACCTTGCTTTGATAGGAGATATTGTTAAGTGTTGCTTTTGATAAAACAAGTTCTTTTTCATCATTAAATTTTTTTTTTTTATCCATTTTATTGCATATGAATGATTCAACCCTTCTCTGTGGACACACTGTTTTAGATGTAGTGAGAGGACATTAAGAAACACAGATTTGGTATAATAATGAGAAAATTAAATTGAAGGTGATAATTGTGTTAAACACTTTCTATTATTAATCCCTCATGACATTTAAAATTGAAAAAAATTTTTTTTTTTTTTAAAGCTAATAGCAGTTACCCTTGCTGGACCTGTTTTGTCCCACGTCTCAAGAATGACTGATTTGTAATTTTATTTGTATTAAAATAGTCCACTCTTGCCTTCTCAGAGAAAAGGTATGTTGGTTGTCCAGGCTAATCTGTGTGTCATCTTCCATTCACATTTACCCTTGGATTACAGCTCCACTGCAAGCATTAAATATTATAGTGCTAAACGTCCTTTAAGAAGTCATCCTGTTAAACCAGTTCTCATGCAATCGTCACAGCTGGAAGCCCTACCCCTACATATAATGCTAAAAGCTAGAAACCAGTTCAAAGTCGCACTCAATCACTCACATGAGTCTACACAGGTATTTTTTAGCGTGGAGACGGGCATAAACAGGACTGACACTTCTACAAACGGCTAAGGACTGCAAACAAGTAAGAAAAACTCTTTATCATTATATTAAATCAACTGAAAAGATTCCTGTGTAAAACCAGACAGAACTTCAGAAACTTGAAATATAACATGGTTAGTTTCCATCATAAGATCATTACTGTCTTTGCATTAGCACTACAATGGTATTTTGCTGGAAACTAGTTAGCAGTGTCAATTTTTGTAAAAAAAAATTTTTATGGGGAATTAATCCGGAAAATGAGTATCTGTAAACTGTCACTTGCGCTAAGCTGCGTTCATTTGATTAAAAATACAGTAAAAATAAAATACAGTAAAATATTACTATTGTGAAACGTTATTACAATTTAAAGTCACTTTTTTCTATTTCAATACATTTTAAGATAATGTTAATTTTTAATATTAATAATACTATTTTAGTGAAAATTGTTTTTTTTTCAGGATTCTTTGATGAATATAAAGTTGAGCACCATTTGAACAACATTTATTTGAAATATTAATCTTTTGTAACGTTATACACGTTTTTACTGTCACTTTTGTTTAATTTAATCAATAATCATTGCTGAATAAAATAATTTATTTAAAAAAAAATGAATGACTATAAAGTTTTAAACTGTGTATTGACTTAATGTGAATGTATATTGTTTTGAGCTCAAATTATTATGTAAGTAGAAACTGTGTCCAGGAAATCAACTGATCTGGGTTTAATTGGCAATTATAACCAGCTGACTGAACATTATTATTACACTATGCTCACCAAAATAAATGAATACATGAATGTGAAAAGTGATTACATCAGCAGTCTTAAGTAATTGTAGAATAGTGAAAAAAAAGTATTTGGGGGTTAAATACTCATTTGTCTAAGACGGTTTCTATTTCTCTGTTCTTTTCCAACAATGTCCCTTCTGACTCGTTGAATTGTTTGCTGTATAACATGACACTTCTGAGTAACATTTAAGTCTATTCTTATTTGAAATACACTTCAGCAACTGTTTTAATTTTAACAGAGGAACTTCAGCCCCTTCAACTGTATGATCAGGGACTTTTTTAAGATTGTGGGTTTGTCTAAAACCTTTCAGAAATGCCCAGTTTTCTGTTTTATTTCCCAGAATGCCTGTAGAAACATTATCAATCAGAAACCGCTCTGCCATTGGCCGCTTTCCGTCCAGTACTCTTACACTGGAGGATCCAGACAAGGTGAAGCCAGAGAAGCCAGACACAAAGTGGACATGTAGCACATGGTTTCAACAGTGCTGCCAGCGCTGCTGCTTCCGCAGAAAAACTGATGAGAACACCACAGATACCCCAAATAATGGAGGCAGCATTGGGATGACAGGCACAGGTAACCTAACCAGGCGTGCAGTGCACTGGGCAGAGAGAGTTTTGGCTCCAAAAATAAATATTCTATATTTACCTAATAATGAACATTCTGTCATCATTCACTTACCATGGAGCACAAAGGAAGATATTTTAAATAACATTGTATGGACAACGTCCTTTTGTGTTCTATAGAAGTAAGACGACAGAATTCTCAATTCTGTATAAATATGAAACCCATAACTTCAAAACTCGTTCTCTCTCTCTCTATCAGATACTCTACTGGAGGTGCGTTCCATAGACCTTCTCAAGTCCAACAAAGACCAGAACCGTCTGGAGCATCACACCGATCGCTATCACAGTGAACACCTCGTCATCCGCAGAGGCCAGACCTTCCAGATGCTGATTAAGCTCTCGCGGGCTTTCAACTCGAAGACAGATAAACTTCATTTAGATCTGAAACTCGGTCAGTTTCGCCACCTTACTACCAGCCCAACATGAAGCCTACGCATGCTACCCTTGAATCTGTGTGATTCTTGTGTATATGTGCACAATAACATGCAATCATTCTTCTTGTTTAAACTCAAATTTCATTGATCCACTTGCACTATCATTCAAATCTTTAATATATATATTAAAGCTTTTATTCAGCAAGGACACAGTAAATTGATTAAAAATGTAAGTAAAGACTTAAAAAAAAGGAAAAAACAATTTTTAATAAATGCTTTTCGTTTGATTTTTTTTATTAATCAAAGAATCCTGAAAAGAGTAGAGTCAAAGAATCCTGTTTTCACAAAAATATTAAGCAACACAACTGTTTTCATCATTGATCATAAGAAGAAATGAAGACTGGAGTAATGATGCTGGAAATTCAGCTTTGCATCACAGGAATAAATGACACTTTAACATATGTGACCCTGGACCACAAAACCAAACTCAATTTAAAAAAAGGGTCAATTTTTTAAATTGATATGTATACATCATCTGAAAGCTGAATAAATACGCTTTCCATTGATGTATAGTTTGTTAAGATAGGACTTATAGGAATATTTGGCCGAGATACAACTCTTTATGAAAATCTGGAATCTGAGGGTGCAAAAAAATCTAAATATTGAGAAAATTACCTTTAAAGTTGTCCAAATGAAGTTCTTAGCAATGCATATTACTAATCAAAAATTAAGTTTTGATATATTTACGGTAGGAAATGTAAAAAATATTTTCATGGAAAATTATCTTTAATTAATTAATGATTTTTGGCATAAAAGAAAAATCAATAATTTTGACCCATACAATGTATTGTTGGCTATTGCTACAAATATACCCCAGCGACTTAAGGTCACATATATTCAAACAGAAAACAATTATTATAAATCGCAAAAATATTTCACAATATCATTTTTTTTAGTTTTTACTGTAATTTTGATCAAATAAATGCAGCCTTTGTGAGCATAAGAGACTTCTTTCAAAAACATTAAAAAATTGTACTTACCGCAAACTTTTGAACGGTAGTGTATACATCATGTCTATGGATATGGTCATGTTACCCAATTTTGAATTTGTCACTCTATATGTTTGTGTGCATATATTTTTCAGGTAATCTCCCGGATGTGTCCAAAGGCACACATGTGATTGTTCCTTTGGTTGAAGATCTGCAGGATGACTGCTGGGAGGCCAAGATAGTTGAGCAGAACGACAAAATAATAAAACTCTCTGTCAACTCTCCACCAACTGCTGCTATTGGCAAATACAAGTTCTGTGTTGCAACATCTTCCCCAACGGGCGAGGCCATGTCCCCGGACAGTCCTGACAACGACATCTACATGCTGTTCAACCCCTGGTGCGAAGGTACAAACAAGGGTGGGGTGAGAGACAGAATGACAACGAGACATTGTTGTGTGATATTATCTGGCACATTCCATATGTACAGTACCCTTTAGTGACTTGTGACGGTTGTTAAAAACATTAAAGCACAAATCTCATATTAATTGTGAATCTATTAGATATGTTAGACATTAGATATCTTTAATCTAACATTAAAATGAATCTAACATGAAAAGTAGAATGTTTTAAACACATCAAATGTCTGTATATCTTGACATTTGCAGTTGTATCCATTAATATTATAATAATAGTACATAATCTATTAAACTGATATTCAGTTAATTTAACTTATTATAATTACCACTAGCATAATATTTAGCTGTCTCCCTCATCTTGCTCACTCCATAACGTATGATTACAAAACCGTGAGCAGTCTTTTAAATTATGACATCCATTATTTGGACAAAAAATGACTTTGGGCTAATAAATAAAGTAAATGCAAGTGCATCAATTAAATAACTAAGACAAATATATAATTCCTTGGAAAAGAAATAAATTAAAAAGAAGTAGGAGTAAACATTTCAGGGCCTGTTTTTGGACCACCTTTTTATTGTTCTTTCCTTTCGTCACACTCTAAAGAAATCATTCCAAGACACTGAATCATCCAGTTTCTCTTTCTCTCCTAGATGACTCTGTGCACATGAATAATGAGGAAGAGAGGAAAGAGTATGTTTTAAATGACATGGGTATAATCTATTATGGAACGGACAGCCAGATCGGAGACAGGCCGTGGAATTTTGGCCAGGTCAGAGCAGCCCATCCATATATACATCTAGTGTTTAATAAAAGATAAAGTGACTAACTAAATAGATTCTTTCTTAACTTTAACATATGGCAGAAAATCAGATTTCAAATCTCCAGATTAAATGAAATGAAAGATTTGCTCCATCCTTGTGTTATAGTTTGATAAGGGCATTCTTCCTGCATGTCTGTTTTTGCTGGAGCACAGTGGAGCCCCAGCTTCAGGATGTGGAGATCCTGTCAATGTGGTCAGGCTTTTGTCTGCAATGGTGAGTTTGAATGCTCCTATTAAAGAAGTCATATCATTATTATCTTCCACTGGGGTCCACTTATAATAACACATTCATATTAATCTAATTGATATCTGGAAACTCTAAATGGTGCCATTACATGCAGTTTGCTAGCAATCACATAATTTGCTACATGGCACAACTGTGCTTGCTCGCTCAATATTTAAATAGTCTGGTTCAGTGTGTTCACTGTAAGCTGGACCTGCGGCGCAGTGTAGAGTTTCTCTGAAACCCTCTACCTTCCCCAGCTCCGCCTGTCTACATCTGTTACGGGATTTATGTATGCAGCAGCAGCAGCACATCCTAGGCTACACACTGCAAGCCTTAGTGCTTAAAGGGAAACAATGCAAATTCTGTCATTATTACTCACCCTCATGTCATTCCAAACATGTAAGGCTTTCGTTTCTCTTTGGAACACGAGTTAAGATATTTTGATGAAATCCGAGAGCTTTCTGACCCTGTACAAACAGCAACGCAACTGACATGTTCAAGGCCCAAAAAGGTAGTAAGGGCATCATTAAAATAGTCCATGAGACATCAGTGGTTCAACCATAATTTTATGAAGCTACGAGAATATACGTTGTGGTACTCTTGTGAATGTGCGTCAAAGACTGACACGGAAAAGAAGCCCAGTTTTATGTGCAACTAACATTTATCGTACTTCATAACTACTCGTTGAACCACACGCACATGGACTATTTTAACAATGTCTTTACTAATTTTCTGGGCCATAAAATGTTTCAGTTGCTGTCTTTGCAGGGTCAGAAGGCTCTTGGATTTCATCAAAAATATCTAATCTAGCTTTCGCGAATAATGAACGAACGGTCCTACATGTTTGAACACCGACACGATGGTGATTTCCAATTTTATCGTACCCTATCCATTAACATGCTAAAACTATGAGTTGTCTATGATTGAAATAAATGTAAACATAAACATTGCTAGCTTGTTCCAATCATGTTATTAATACATTATTGTTATTAATTGCTAATATTAATAAACACATTTCTTCTATAAAGGAAAAAATGCAGATATGTTTGATCATTTGAATCATGTTTTATTTCAGTCATGACAACTCTTGAAATAGATTTAACAGCATTTTGTTATAAGAATGGAGTCGGTCAGTCCTGCTGAAACATACTCAGAATCAAGGGGGTCACAACTAAGGGGATACAATAGAGAATTAAATCAACCTTTCTTTTTCAATTTGCAATGATTTTCAAACTTCCACACCATTTTGTTCATTCTTGAGGTGAACTTTTGCCAGTTTGGTGATTAGATTGGTTTTGTACCACGGCCTTGAACTGAACGTAATTCCTCCGTTGTGTGATACCTGCATGTGCGACATGGCTTTACAGGGATTAGGACACATGCTGCATAGTAAACCTTTCAAAAAGGTTCTTTCTTAGCATCTATAGTTCCATAAAGAACCTTAAATATCTGTTGAACCTTTGCAGTGCACAAAAGAGTCTTTGTAGTGGAAAAAAGACTATTTTAAGAAGTTTTTTTTTACACTAAGAAAAGTTCCTTTAGGAACAGTTCACTGAAAAGTTTTCTTCTATGGCATCACTAAAAAAAAATGTTTGGAACATTTATTTTTAATGTAGTACATCTAGACATGTGATGCTGGGGAGGAGGAGGGCTAAAGACAATTCTCATGGCACACAGCAGGAAATAGATAGAAAAGAGAGATTGATTGACTGCTGTCAGCTTGAAAGAACTCAAAAAGTGTTGCATGACTGAACTATGCAAAAATGCAACCACTTAAAAATATCTGAATGCAACAGAAGAATAACTTTTGTCCTACATTTGACAGATTAACTCTCCTGATGACAGCGGTGTGTTGGTAGGCAACTGGTCGGGTACGTACGATGATGGCACGGCTCCCACATTCTGGAGCGGTAGCAGTGACATTCTGAGACATTACTATGAAAATGGAGGAACACCGGTTAGATACGGACAGTGTTGGGTCTTCTCTGGGGTCACCACCTCAGGTATGAACATGTGCTTAAGAATTAGTAAAAATACATCCATTTGACTTGAGCATAACACTTAAATCTCTTTCCTATTTTCAGTGATGAGGTGTTTAGGGATTCCAACCCGGTGCATTACAAATTTCGAGTCTGCTCATGACACAGATGTTTCCTTGACAACTGACATGTATTTAGATGAGAACTACGAGCTGATTGAGGAGCTCAATCAAGATTCTGTCTGGTTAGTTAAAAATTCATTCACAAAACTGTCTAAAACTTTGAAGAGTACACTGTGTGAGTGAAAGTGCATATACTGTATTCAAACTGTTAAAGCATTAGCTTCACAAAAAATGGCATTAAACATACAAATGTCCCTGTCTACAGGAACTTCCATGTGTGGAATGACTGCTGGATGGCTCGTCCAGACCTACCTGCGGGTATGGGGGGGTGGCAAGTAGTAGATGCCACCCCTCAGGAGACAAGTCAGGGCGTTTTCCGCTGCGGTCCTGCTTCTGTTGCTGCTGTCCGGAATGGACAGGTTTACCTCAAGCATGACACACCATTCGTATTTGCAGAGGTATACCTAAACCTATACAACCTTAGTTATTTACTTCGTTTTTTAAATGAGGCCCGAAGAGACTTGTAGGTACTAAGGCCCCGTCCACACGGAGACGCGTTTAGCTGTATACGCATAAAATGTGTATCGTATAGGCGTTTCGTCCAGACGGATCCGGCGGTTTGGGAGAGTGAAACCGATATTTTTTGAAACCGGGTCCCAGAGTGGATAAATCTGAAATGCCTTGTGTTTTCATGTGGACAGCCAATCCGTATATTTTCTGAAACAATGACGTCATCAGCCCACGTCTCGCCCCTAGTCAGACACCGCTACGTCACGTAACAGCAACAAACCTAAGAACATGAAGAAACCTGAATCTCTGTCTTTTTATACAGTAAACCTCACTTAACCAGATTAATAAATGTATTGTTCCATGTTTTTTTGTATACCGCGCACACAGGTAACTACAAATCGTGTATCTAACAATCCGTTTTGTGTCATTTTTTCGGGGATTCGTGTGGACGCAGATATTTATTGAGATGAGGGGAAAAAAAGATCGGATATGGAAAGCTCTGGCTTCGTGTGGACGTAGCCTCAATGCTTTGCTCTTTTTGTTCAAGGTGAACAGTGATAAAGTGTACTGGCAGCGAACTGCTGATGGCACCTTTACTCCTGTCCAAGTTAAGAAGAAAGCGATAGGTCGCTGCATCAGCACTAAAGCTGTTGGCTCTGGTGAACGTGAGGACATCACACACCTCTACAAACATCCAGAAGGTAAAAAAAATGGCACTTTAATTGAGAACTAAATGTATTCTGGACAAAAGCCTGTTTTAAAGGTAACATATTATGCCCCTTTTTACAATATGTAATATAAGTCTCTGGTGTCCCCAGAATGTGTTTGTGAAGTTTCAGCTCAAAATACTCCACAGATCATTTATTATATCATTTTGAAAATGCCTATTTTGAGTGGAAGCAAACAAGCTGTTTTTCGTGCCTGTCTCTTTAAATGCAAATGAGCTGCTGCTCCCCGCCCCCTTTTCCAGAATAGAGCTGCACCGTTAAAGCTTGTACCTGCTAAAAACATCTGTTTTTGGTTCTGATTATCATGTTTATCGCGCTGAAATCATGTGTTTTAAACCATATGAGTTTCAACTTCTGATAACGGTTTTCTGAGCGCACACATCTGACGCACACGCACAGAAAGCGGCTGTCACAGCATGTGAGTACTAAACTAAGTTCTCATTCACACACAAGTTTACGTTAAAAACACACATGAGTTACAAAAACAGTCGGTTATGTCTGTGAAGGTAAACAGCTGGGAAATAAATTGCATGTTTATTTTAGATCAGTGTGGCAGCAGCAATATACAGTAAATAAATCAATAAAAATGCAATGCTCAGCTCCTTGTCTCTCCTCTGAGGCTGGGACTCTCACAATGTTCTGTGTCGTCTGTGCAACCAGACAGAACAGTTAGCATTTTTTGCTCAAACTTTCGCCATGGCATTAGATCTAATACACCGTTGTCGCTTGCGAAATCACAATGACGGCACCGTGGGTGGAAACTTACAGATTAAGGGGCGGTAATATTATAATGAGATCCCTTTGCCACGTCACCAAGGGAGCGAAATCAGATGTGCTCTTTTTCTCAGAAGCTTGCAGAAAAAGGCTTCCCAAAACAAAGTTACTGGGTTAATCTTTATCACGTTTCCTTGGTTAGTAGATGCACCGGGGACTTGATTATAGCACTTAAAACCTGGAAAATGTCACCTTTAAACACAAAGGGTGGTCACACCAAATGTTGAAAGCATCCTCACTTTTACTCTTAAGTGCCAAAAACGTTTAACAGTACTGTAGCTTTGCAGGTAGGTTTCTTCAGGTGTCTCGGAGATGTTGCCACAGTTCTGGATTTAGTCTTTCTCAGTTTTGAAGAAATACATCTGGTCAAAAATGAGTGTCACGTCACTCATCCATATATTTGCGGTCCCCCTCATTAGATTCAGAGGAAGAGCGCATTGCTGTGGAAACTGCCATTCAGTATGGCTCTAAAGCAGGGATCTACAACATCTCCAGTGCTAACGATGTCAGCATCCAGATCATCATGGATGAAGAAGAACCGCAGCTTGGTGCAGATGCTAAACTGTCCATCACCATGAAGAACACAAGCTCAGAACTGCGCACTTTCACCCTCCACGGCCAGGTGGTCGTTATGTACTATACTGGGGTGTATAAAGCTACAGTGAAGAAAGACGAGGTTCCTGTCGAACTCCAACCCAATGAAGGTGAGAGAACTCGGGCAATAATGTCGCTTTTAATTCATATTGGATTAACTGTTGCCAGTTAAGAGATGAATTTTCCTCTCTTACTCATCGTAGTTGAGACTGTGGAGTGGTGTCTGCTCTATGATGATTATAAAGAGCAGCTGGTGGATCAGGCCATGCTGATGCTCACACTCACTGGAAGCGTTACTGAGACCAAACAGGTTCTGGCTACCCAGTTTCGGTTCAGACTGCGCACATCAGACCTAGTCATCAAAGTGAGTTTAAAAGACTTCTCTGTTTTAAACTCAAAATGATCCATGTGTATGCATATGTATGTGTGGTAAATGAATGTAACTTTTTGGGTGAATTCGTTTAATGAGATCAACTTTAAAATCTCACTCACTGTATGCTTGT
The DNA here is from genome assembly GCA_018155175.1 of Sinocyclocheilus anophthalmus. Lineage (NCBI taxonomy): Eukaryota > Metazoa > Chordata > Actinopteri > Cypriniformes > Cyprinidae > Sinocyclocheilus > Sinocyclocheilus anophthalmus. Next base: position 311,452 of record JADLZN010001073.1, on the reverse strand, counting down.
TTACCTCCCAGCCTGAAGGGGACGCCGTAGTTGGCAAAGAAATGAAGACTACAGTTGTTTTCCAGAATCCACTTCAGCTCACACTGAAGAATGTGAAGTTTCGCTTTGAAGGCCTGGGACTGCAGAGTGTCAGGGAGGTTTCCTACGGGTAAGACGGTCACTGTAAACTTAAATAATGAAATTGTGAGCTGTTGTCTTCACTACGGTCTATGATTGCTTTCAATACACACTTGGTAAAACATCATATAATTACATTTTGAGTCATATGTTTGGGGTCCATAAGATGTTTTAATGTCTTTAATGCATTCATAGGATAAATATAAAACACAAACAGTAATGCTGTCAAATATTATTACAATTTTGAAATGTGAATATATTTTAAAATGCACTTTATTCTTGTGATGTAAAGCTGCTCGAGAAACATTTCAGTTATTGTTTAATTATCAAAAAATTCAACAACAACAATAATAATTCTATTAATTATTTACTGTGTTATTAGTATATTGTTTGATTATTATTCATTCTAATCATCAGTGTTGAAAACAGTTGCACTGCTTCATATTTTTGTGAAAACCATGATACTGTGATTTTTTGTTTGTTTTCAGGATTCTTTGATAAACAGCAGGTTCAAAAGAGCAGCATTTATTTGAAGTTGATTGAAATCATTTGAAATCATTTAATATGACAGTGCGATAAAAATCGTATAAAATATGATTTCATATTAATTTTAATTAATTAAAAACCAATCTTTACTGACCCCCCAAAACTGTAACTGCACGTTACTGTAAAAACACAAAGTTTTATTTCAACTTTATAAAAAAAAAAGATATATATATATATATATATATATCCTATATATATCTATACCCAGGGATGAAGTCCACATTTGTTAACCATTTACCCCATAATACTCACATATAACAGTAATAATATTCGCTGCATATATATATAACTATGTATATAATATGTGTTGTATGACATTTCACCAGAAACATGGCAATGATTTTCTCTCTCTCCTCCTCCTCCTCTCTCTCTCCTCCTCTCTCTCTCTCTCTATGTTCTTTTTCTCAGAAATATAGAAAGTGGCTTCGGTCCCTCTGACATAGACGTTATTATTTTAAGATTTTTGTTTTTTAAAAATTATTCTCCTTGTGAGGCCGCCACAGAAACTTCTAGTGTCTCTCGCGCTCAGCTACCGCGGTGCATGGAGTCGCCGACATCACTGTCAAAGCACTGTGAGACATCTCTGCACTGGACATTCAGTGGCTCTAGAAAATCTCTATCTAGCACATTCTTTTCTTAGCCATGTCTGAAGCGTGGTTTTTAAACATCTTGAGAATATCTTTTGCCACACATTCTCAAATACACCTGCATTTTTGCACGGTGTAGTACAATAACCACTTGTGCACGTTTTAAATAGGTTAATTTAACAATTTAAAATATAATTTATTTTTGTTACATGAACCAGAATGTCTGTATGAACTTTTGTTGCTTTAAAACGTTGCTTTTTTTATGTTGAATTTATTCATCCTTTTATGTTTTTCTCTCAGAATATAATTTTCAAGATATGTCTGATTATTCATAAATATTTAAGTCTTTACAACCATGCTGTTTGTGTTCTTAGTTATTAATCTGACAAAGGATTATTTTGCAGCTAAAACATTCAAAAGCCCTTCTAAATCATATGACATCTGGACTCGGGGCAATGTGTTTTGTCAACCATGTCTGATTTTTATATGAACATGTTTTTGAGGCATGCAAATATAATACTTTTATATATAGAAAAAATATTTTAGATCAATTATTCCTATTAGTTTCATAGGTATTAACTCACATTTCATAGGATTTGCTGGAGGATATAAAAAATGTTAGCAGCGGTTACAGGCCATGCACAAATCAATATAGCTTAATTTTTGTCACATTGTACAACAATAAATATTGTTTTTGCATAATTGTTTAAGGGGTAGGTTTAGGTTTGGGGTAGGTGTAAACGCACAGGTGTAAAACAATCTAACAGGTAGAACATATTATTTATTGTTGGCTTCCGGGTTTAAGGATTTTGATTCATTGAAATCTTCACTGAATCAATTCACTAAAAAGATTCACTCATGGATTCATTCAGTGACTCCTTCTCTTGGGTTCATCATTACACCAGTAGGTGGCAACAGTGATATCTTTCCTATATGATTCACTTCTGGTACTATAAAATATTACAGTCCACAGGACTCATGTGCTATATTTGTCTTCCTAATTCATACAATAGGTTTATATGAAAACAGACCAGTGTTATTACAGGTCTGTGGCTTTTCAAGACGCACTCAAGAAAAAAAAAAAACAACAACAAAAAAGCTGACTTGAACCGTGACTTGATTTGGACTTTGTTGCAGAGATTTGAAGTCTTTTGGCCGATTTTCTCTTTAAACTTAGGCTATAAGTAGCACCCCATTATTATCATAAGTCAGAATACTGTATGCTAAAGGACATCATTATTATCTATTGTAAAGTTACATTAAAACATGGATTTATAGTTTAGGCCCTAGAGCAGACAGCAACACAAAAATATGCGTCATAGTCTAATAATGCAATAGTGTTCAGTATTGGGATTTTTCTATAAATGTATTGCATTTTTTAGAGCATTTAAAAATAAGGCACTTTAGAAAATTTGTTTTAATGTATTTGCATGAAATAAAGGTTTGTTAGATCTTGGGTATTTACGTCATTTTAAGATAAATAACAGTAGAACAGCGGGTGAAGAAGAGACAACACAAGAGAGATATTGGGGGAAATGAAGAAAAGGAAAACACTTTACAGCTTTTTATGTGATGGCCATGGTTTCAGAAATTGCTGTGGGTGTATAGGATGGCCTGGCTGAGTTTTTGCTTAGGGCCCCCAGACGTCTAGGACTGGAATATAAACCCCCGCCCAAACAAGATGAGCAGCATAGCTGAAAGACAGTTCGAGCAGACACAAACTCCACAGTAAAGATTCCGTCTATTTTCACCTAGATTTGCCACCAGATCACAAAAAACGTGAAGGCGCATTTATGATTCATAGGGGTGTCATTTGTATTCGTTTTTAGAAGATAAATTCAGGATGTGCTATCTACGGTCAAGCGTATTCAGTTGAGCCCTCTCCCATCTCTGCTCCACTGAAACCAACAAGGCGAGAAACAAGAATTCCCTCCACATTCTCTCTTTCTCTCTCTGAAACCTGCCCTGCAGCTGTTGTCCTGCCCTACCCTAAAGCCAATGTTACAGATGAATATGGCATATATTAAATGGATCTTGAAGCTGTTGACCGTTATTTTAATATTGAGTTGCGTGGTTTTGTTCTGCTACAGGGAGCATAACATCTCTGGGTAAGGAAGAGATTTGATCATATTTTTATTACTACTGGTAGTTCCTATTTATATAGACTTATGTATATTGCATTATGTACAGCAGATGAGTTAATTACATAAGATGTTTATACTCTATGACTACAATGGATAAAGAAAATGCTGAAATATATATATATAAACCAGTCATAAGGGTCTATTTTCTTTAATTGAGATTCATACATCATCTGAATAAATAAGCTTTCCATTGATGTGTGGTTTGTTAGGAATAGACAATATTTGGTCGAGATACAACTATTTGAAAATCTGGAATCTGAGGGTGCAAAAAAATCTAAATATTGAGAAAATCGCCTTTAAAGTTGTCCAAATGAAGTTCTTAGCAATGCATGCATCTTACTAATCAAAATTTAGTTTTGATATATTTACAGTAGGAAATTTACAATATATCTTCATGGAACATGATCTTTACTTAATATCCTAATGATATTTGGCATAAAAGAAAAATGGATCATTTTGACCCATACAATGTATTTTTGGCTATTGCTACAAATATACCCCAGCGACTTAACTTTTGTGCTCCAGGGTCACACCCCACACACACACACACACACACACACACACACACACACACACACACAACAGACACACAGACACACACACACACACACAGACACACACACACACACTCACACACACACACACCCACACACACACACAGACACACCACACACACACACACCACACACACACACACACAATATAGAGTAAGATTGATAGATAGCGAGGGACTTGGTAATATTTAGCGCTATTTCAGTCGTTTCTGTCACTTCAGCACGTCACACTGACAACTGAACTGTCGCAATTTGCGTATTTAGATGTGTTTTGTATTGTATTGTAGTATTCTTTACAATTCAACGGAAACAGTGCGCACAAAGCATTGAAAATAGATTTTTAAAATAATGAAAATTAGTTGAAGATATTTAAAATATTTTTGTATACATTTTTGTTAGTGGTGGTGGACAATAACTTAATATAACATATATTTGACTTGATTATTTTTTAAACTAATTAATCACACAGGTTTCTGTGATTATTTAGACTTAACATTAAAATTTGTAATCATAACCGTCCTTCAAAATATGAACAAATGATCAACTGTAACAGGCAATTGCACAGTATAGTCAAACACATTGTGCATTTTATAGTTTGAGTAAAATGTAAACTACCCCTTTGACATTTTTTTTCAAGGGCATAACTGGATGATTCACTGAATCTGGAGCTCTCAAATGAAGCCAAACCATTTTTAAAACTGCATTTAGCAGATCTAATATTGTTTGTTATTGATGTGGATTTTTTTTTTCATGAGCGATGAGACGAGAAATGATTTTTCCCAGTTTCGCTGCACAACAGTTCGTCAGACATTTTCTGACTAAACTCCCTGCCTAAAAATGTTTTTATTAAACATAGAATACAAGAACAGCAAGGTGAGTCCAGCATTTCATGTAGGCTACATGCATTTTCAATACATTCATGCTAATTATTCAGTTAAATGTTTTCATCATTTGACAGTACTGCATTCTATAGTTTGTTCTTGTTGATCACTTGCTATAATTTATAGCAAATCAATGCTCTCTTTCTTTGTTAGCGTTCATTTTACTACTGATATGAGCGTCTCTGAGAAAGTGATTGAGCTGCCCATTCAAGTCCAGTGTCATCCAGAAGGAGGAATCTTCCTCACTGTCTGTCTGTTGGTCTTTCTCTCAGCTAAACATGATTGATTAATGGATTTATTCACCATATCAGACATCAACACAGCTGACTCTGTTCCAAAAGCCCTTGAGCTGCTTGCTGCTTCAAATCCACTATTCTCAAACCTCAGAGAAAATTCTGCAAGGAACGCATGGCAAAATTATTATTATGTTGATATTTTATTGTGTAAATCTGTATTATTTACTTATTTAAATCAGTATATTTACAGTTTTTATGGCTTTATATATATATCTCCACGCAGGAGATTCGTTCAGACGTCCCTCTCTAACATTTTCGTCTCATTTTTAATCATTGACGAAAATGTCAATAGATTTTTTTCTGTTTTTGTCATTCAAAAAGAGTTTTTATTTCGTTATCGTTTTCGTCTGTGAAAAAAATGATGAAAATCATGCCGAAAATTATTCGTCAACAAAATGAATACTGAGGCCTACACTAGTTTATTTTTGTATTTTTTTAATGTGTGTACCTTCGTGTTGCGCTTTAACTTCAAACAGAACTACTATGTCTTTAAGTACCCTTTGTAGAACATAATGCAGAACAAACTTCTTTTCTTTTCTCGTCAGTCGAACAAACTTGTGGGATCTCTTCATTGTTGATTCAAACCTCTTTCAGGTGTTGTCAGGGATCAGATATCAGTATGAAGTCTGGATGATTTAAAAGTTGAAGATGTACTGGACTGGTCAGAGCAGTGTGCGCATAAGGCTGGACAGGAGTAGCAGTCCCATATTCGATTTTGTTTAAGTTATTCATCTGCTCTGAGCTCAGAGCAGTTTATTTACAGAGATCTTTCGGGCCATTTTCCATCACAAGTAACCTATTTTGAGAGTTGGGTCACTCTCCCATTTTTTACTGTACAATCTAAAAAATGCTGGGTTAAATACAACCCAGTGCTGGGTTAAATAGGGACAAACTCAGCAATTGGGTTGTTTTGACTCAGCGTTTGGGTTACTACCCAGAAGGCTGGGTTAACCATTTAACCCAACCGCTGGGTCAAAAAAAAAAAAATTGCTGGGTTTGTCCATATTTTACACAGCACTGGGATGTATTTAACCCAGCATTTTTTAGCGTAGATCCGCTTATTTGTTTATACAACTTAATACAGCAGCACTTGAATATGCAGCTACAAGTTCAAGTTTGGTCCCTTTATCATGCTAAATGTCACTCTTGACTCATCATCAAGTCTCATCAGCACAAAGCAGCAAACTGATTCACAGTCTCCCTCAAACCCCTGATTGGTTAAATCTGCAACTCTACAAACTGCTGGTTAAATACAACCCAGTCTGGGTAAAATAGGGAAAACCCAGCATTGTGCTGTTTGACCCACGTTTGAGTTAAAGTGTTACCAACCTTCTGGGTAGTAACCCAACCGCAGGGTCAAAACAACCCAATTGCTGGGTTTGTCCCTATTTTACCCAGCACTGGGTTATACTTAACCCAGCATTTTTTAGAGTGTGAGCTGTAATATTCAGTACTGACACCATCAAATTATGGTGCATAGATGGGACATTTACATGTGAGTGATTTGCAGTATTCTTATGAACAAAAAGTCAAATGTTACTATAGATTAACAACATTGTTAGTTCTCACTCATATGTGTGTGGTTCTCTTTGCATGGAAACAGCTGGATTCACGTTCCATCATTCTGTCGCGAACACCTGAACATTCCACGATGTCACAATGAACACCGCCTGCACATTCAGACACAGTTCATGAATGTGATTCAGCTGTTTCTCAGATTACTGACGAACGATAACAACAAAGTTATGTGAATAATGGGAATTTTGCGCAAACTAATGCCAATGTGCTGCTGGGTAAGTAGCCCACCTGACCTAAATCCCCAAGCGTTAATCTGGCAACTGACAATTAATCTTCATAATTAACTGAATTTCAAAAAATAAATATCCACGTCACATTTCACGTTTAAAAAAAAGAAAGAAATTCCATTTTGGCCTGCTTTTAGGATCTTGTGGACATTTTCAATACTGCAATGCACATTATCCTAAATAGACATATGTTTTAGCTTCGCCATAATTAAAAAAAAAAGAAATACTACAAAGACGTATAAATACCCTATAATGAAAATATTTTTCATTATATTAATACGAAAACAAAAAGTACTGAGAATGACTTTTACAGCTGCAAAACAAAATCTTCATGGTGCTAAATACAGACCTTCGTGCTTTTCTTCTTACTTTATTTCTTTTGTTTTAGGGTGAAATATGACATTTATTGTTTTATCACATACCAAGCCTAAGTTTGAACTACTGTCACTTCTTTGCAGACTGAAAGTGATGATTCAGACTACTATGCACTACCATCAGACTGCTTTATGACCACATCACTCGAGGTAAAGTGTGTATTTGGTGCCCCCCTTGTTTTTCTGAAGAAAGGTGGACATATGCGGCAGGGCGTCCCTGTGGTGCTCCTACAGATGGTGGAGTTTTTGGAACAATATGGTAAGAGAAGTATGAGTGTTTTTGAAAGTGTTCTTCTAAGAGTAGTTAGTTAAACTGTTAAATATATGCTGGGATTATTTGTACCATTTGAATTTGTGCATATGTGTGTGTGTGAGTGAGTGTATACCTGTTTTTCTATTCTGTTGGGGTTTAAACCTGAATACACACAGACTCATGGGGACTCGTGTCACGGTGGGGACCTAAATTGAGGTCCCCATGGGTAAACAAGCTAATAAATCACACAGAATGAAGTTTTTTGAAAATCTAAAAATGCAGAAAGTTTCCTGTGAGGGGTAGGGTTGGTGTAGGGCAATAGACTATACAGTCTGTACAGTAGACAAACCATTACGCCTATGGAGAGTCCCCACAAGGACAACAAACCAGACGTGTGTGTGTTTGTGTTTAGGACTCCATCAGAGGGAATTATTCCGTGCCAGTGGATCAGAGGCACAGTGCAACGAGTTGAAGAAAAGTCTGAATGGTGGCGAGTTTCAGTGTTTTGGCAGCGATGATGTCCATGCTGTGGCCTCTCTGCTGATTCTCTTCCTGAGAGAACTGCCTAATGGACTCATCCCATGGTGGAGTGCCAAATGGCTCTTGAGTGTCTATACAAGTACGTTCACACTCCAGAGTATTTCTGTCTGCCTACACCTCCAAAACTCCAAATCGGACCAAATGTGTTTTGGATTCTTTACTCTATCATGCAGAAACCAAAGGCAAGGTTTTGGACCTCAAGCGTGCGAAGAAGGTCCTGGAGAGTTTTGCACCCGAAATCTTCAACATCCTGTGCTTGCTTATTCACTTCCTGTCTCGTGTAGCTGCTCGTGGCCATATCAACCGCATGACTTCAGCAGACTTGTCTGAAATCTTTGGACCCTGCATTTTTGCGTGAGTGGCCTATTTGTGTGTTTATATTGTTCGTGAAGCTTCGGAACATTTGCAAATCATTTGTTTTGAACCAGTGGTTCGGAGCACGTATCAAACTGCCAAAGTCTTGTGATTTCTTAGATTGCAATGCATTAATTGACTTAGTATTCTCCTCTGAGGTAAGGGCTCCATTAAGTTCAGTCACTAAAAGAGAATCAACCTTAGGGAAGTTGGTATGCAAGAAATTGCTTCATTTCTGAAAATGTTTCATAATGTCAATGGCTTGAAGCTAGAGGTCCATCTCTGCAAACTCATGAACCAGTGGTTTTTACCTGATCTTAGATCAGTTTTATAAATCTGTAGACATTTTTAATGACACAGAGTTGCTTATTGACCAAAATACTCCCTACAATTTAATAAAACAACATTTTATACAGACAGTTCATATTTAGTGGTACTAGATTATTGGTAAATTGCATTTAATAGATTACACGTTCAACAAAACATTTGCAGTTGGTTTGTAAAAGGTGTTATGCACGTTTAGCCTGAGTTTTTATCGCATTTACACAGTTTTGACCAGCATTTTGAGCACTTCAAAACAGTGAGTCATTTTGCAAAGCATTCGGTTCAGTCGATTCAACGTTTTGAAATGCTTCATTTCTCCCGTCACTGGTAGCCTATATGCTCTTTTGTATTTGTCAGTCTAATGAGGAAGAAGATCGCATGTTTTGTTAATAAATAGTTTTGAGTCAAGCATGAATTAGCTTTACCCAAATACCCTCTTGTGAAAATCCACCTTCAACATGTTTATTGGCTGTGTTTGCAGTGTTCGTGACAGCCGCATCAAACAAGTGGAAGAACAGCTGTGTATTTATCTCACACAGCAGCTAATAGACAATGTCACGCTCCTGCTTCCGAACACGTACCCTCCCAAACGCACCAGTGCCGCCCTGTCCACCGGTGACTGCCCTCCTGCTTCTCTGAGTGTGGGAGCAGCCCACAGGACACTGTTATCTGGCTTCTGCTTCAGCTGTCTCTCTGTTATCTGGTGAAAGCCCTACTTCAGAAGGACATTCAAAGCAGGACTGTACAACAAATCGGAAGCGCAGAAAAATGACCTCCCGGACATAACAAAAATAAATAAATGAATAAAATAACATCAGTACAATGATTAATAGATTATTATGGATACTGTCCTTTAATCCAACACAGGAACATTAGTCACAATCAGGCAATGTTCTTGAAATTGATTGTTGAAGACAAGTGAATTTGTACACAAGCCCTACTTGATGACTGTAGAAACTTCAGTAGAGAAAAAAAAAGATTTCACAGAGTATATAAAAATAAAATGAAAAGACACACACACACGTCTGGTTTGCTATCCTTGTGGGGACTCTCCATAGGCATAATGGTTTTTATACTGTACAGACCGTATATTCTATTGCCCTACACCAACCCTACACCTACACCTACCCCTTACAGGAAACTTTCTGAATTTTTACAATTTAAAACTTCATTTCTGTATGATATTTAAGCTTTTGTACCCATGGGGGGACCACAATTAGGTCCCCACCGGTGACACAAGTCCCCATAGGTCTGTGTGTATCCATGTATTTAAGTCCCCACCAGAATATATAAACCATACACACACACACACACACACACACACAATATTTGGAATAATTTTCTTTTAAATAAGTATTTTTATCTCTCCCAAGACGCATTTATTTGATGAAAAATACATTAAAACTGATATATTGTGAGATATTATTGGAATTTTAAATAACTTTTTTTTCTATTTGAATATATTCTAAAATGTAATTTATTCCTTGAACAAAGCTGAATTTCACATCATTACTTCCAGTCTTCAGTGTCACATGATTTTTTAGAAATCATTCTAATCTGCTGAATTGTTGCTCAAGAAACATATATTATTATTATCAATGTTGAAAATAGTTAAGCTGATTAAAGGGGGGGTACAATGCTGTTTCATACATTCAGAGTTGTTTACAATGTTTAAGAGTTGTATTCTCATGCTAAGCATGGACAAAGTTTCAAAAAACAATTTGGATGTATGACGGAGTATTTCTGTGCTAAAAATCTTACTTCCGGGTTCGTACACGTTTCAGAGAGTTTTTTTCCATCGTTGCTCTTCATGACGTAAACGAGGGTGGAACTCCATATATGGGCATTTCTCCCGGAAAAACGCGCCCGCGCATGCATCGACCAGAGCGAGATCGCGCCCATCAACGCGCTTCATCCGGCGGCAGCGCTGCACGGGACTAGTGATGGGAAGTTTGGATCATTTTACCGACTCGGACCTCTGAGTCTCGTTCAGCAAAATGAACGAATCTTTTTTTCGAGTCATTTCTTTCATTTTAGCTAAATATAATTAAAATGGTACGTGTTACTTCCCTAATACATCTACTACTTACGCAAACGCTGATCACACTATAAACAATACAAAACTGCTATAAGAAACAGAAAAGATTCATTCATTGTTTACCTGGGTCTTCAGGTCTATGATTATCTCACCTCACCTCTTATCTGACAAGTCTTCGGGTGTGGGCTTATGGGGCTGTTACGTGATGAACGAACGACTCGGAAAAACCCGGAGACTTGAGAGATGAACTAATCAATTCTATTTCCTATTTTAGACTGCATTGGTTAAAGCTTATGGGCTGTCACGTGATGAAAGAACGACTCGAAAAACCCGAAGACTCGAACCAGGTGAACTGCTTGACTAATTCCAGTACAGAACCTATAGGATGTTGCGCATGCGCGACTGAACGAATCACTCCCTGAGACGACTCGTTCTTCCCGAGTCACATTAAAGATTTGTTCAAAATGAACGATTCGTTCAAGAACGACCCAACACTACACGGGACTCGCTCAGGAAGAATGTCTCTAAAGAAGTGTTTTTGGTTGTAAGGGAAAGATAAAATTGTTCAGCTTCCTAAAGAACCCAGCAATATGTAAACAGTGGATACAGTTTGTTTACTGGGGCAGCAATGGAGTTTCACAAGTGTGTTTGTTGACGAACGTTTATAAACAAGGCCCAGTTCGACGCTTGATTTGCACACCGTTTGATACTGAAAGATGGAGCGGTCCCAGCGATAAAAGATCCCGGTCCTGATTCTAAATTTTGGTGAGTAGCTATGTGTTACACTGTGGTGCATTTTAAATTGTGCTCATCAGTGTTTTTTTTTTTTTTTTATAAATAAATGAATACTTTGTTCAACAAATCAATTAACCAAAAGTGACAGTAAAGACGTGTATAATTCTAGAATATTAGGTTCCAAATAAATGATTTCTTTAACTTTCTATCATCACGCTATTTGAGCAGCAAAGCAGCACATTACAATGATTTCTGAAGGATCTATTGTGATCGGTTCATAATTAGCCTAATTTGTAAAGGCTGTATCATAAACAGTACAAAATAAGTTATATACAGTAACATACTGTGCAATTCAACTGGCAAATAAACGTATATAAATTATACATTAATTATTTATTGCAAATAAAGTATAATTAGTGTAAGAGGTGTAAAAATTACAAAATCTTTCCAAGTGTTTGCTGTCCAAATAACAGTTGCAGATCAGATGAACAGCTGCCCTTACGAAAAATAACCATGGTTTTACTACAAAAAAAAAACATAATTACTATGGTAACCTTTCACAATACTAAGCGTTACTTATAGTTAACACCCTGGACCCCAAATTAACCATGGTTTTGCTAGACTAACCGTAGTTTAACCACGGTATTTGTAGTAAAGCTGTGGTTTTATACAAATGGTAATCAATACCATGGTCACTACACTTTTACTACAATAAACCACCATAGTTAATTTACATAAGGGTTCAGCTCTCGGGGTGATGTTGGTGTTGTTGTTGTTATTATTTATTGAATCTATTCCCCCACGCACAAATGAAAATGCGCCCACAGGCTCTGTATAAAAGGAATCAGACATCATTATCAGTGTGAAGCTGTGATTGCTTCATCCGCTCGAGCGCTGAGAAAAGCAACAGATAACACGCGACCTCGCCGCGAGCCACGTTTACAAAGCTCGTTTTGACCTGAACAACAACACAGAGACAGCTTTAACAGTCATTTCACCGAAATAAGCAGTGCATCTGCAAACAACAGGGCGCCTAGCGCCGCGCTTCGCCGCCGCGCCACAGCCTCCAGCTTGTGTCCAGACCGAGGCGCGCTGGGAACGCTTCGCGAGCTGAACGCCAAGCTGCGTTCACACATGCGCAGAGAGGACTGACACTGCGGAACGGGCGTGGTTTGAACCCCGTCTAAAAACCCCGTACAATAACAACAGCCAAACCGTTCCAATACCAGCAACAGCCGTACATTACAATAAGCGCGTTACGATAAACAGTAAGGTTACTGCGCGAGTGACAGCGGCGGAGCGAGCATGTCTGCACACGGTACAAGTGCATCTCTTTATAATTCGCATTAAACGCTTCACTTGATATTGGCTCAAAATAATACATCAACTTCTGTGTTTCGGGTTATGTCTTTATAATGTTTTCCTCGCTTTTCTAAAAGAGAAGTAGCTTTATACTCGCTGTGCGTTTATTCATCACGCCGTGCATCGTTTACTGCGCAGTGAACGATCACGAGAACGCTTTCGACGGAACGCTTCGCATTGTCTGTCAGACGCCGAATACCTCTTACACGTGACATGTGCATGCTACTAAAAGAGACTTTAACTATCACGTACACGTCTAAAAGCAGGTCTGTTGTATTAACCATGATAGTAACGTTAACGTTATCAGATGCTGGTTATTTTTTAATACTATGAAACTAAATGTGTGCCATGTTAGTACCATGGTACATGGTAATTAGTATTGCATGGTGTTGCTCCAATGTACTTCAAAAATAATAGTACTAAACTTACTGTATTTAAGTACCATGGTACTAAAAGGTACTGAAAATAATAACAAGATATTGCCGTGGTGCATATCCAGAAGCCTTTTTATTATTATTATTTGAGCTAATATTGCCTCAACACCATTTTTGTTCTTCATTCATAACAAGATTGTACAACAGGTTAAGTCACTACAAATACACAGTTTATACAGAATAGAAAGTTCAAAATAGCTGAATTTATTTACACTTTACATGAAGGGGTGTGCATAAGACTGACATGACACATGTCATGAATATGAAGGAGGTTTTATGCATGTTTATGACAACTGTCATTAAGTGTCATTCGCTCAGTTATGTCATTTTTAATGCAAATATGACATTATTTGACCTAACCCTAACCTAACCCTACCCTTACCCCTAACCATAACCCATAACAAAGACATCTCAAACAATGTCATCTTTGCATTAAAAATTACATAACTGAGTGAATGACACTTAATGACAGTTGTCATAAACATGCATAAAAAACCTTCATATTCATGACATGTGTCATGTCATGATTATGTAGGTGTCATGTCATGATTATGCACACCCCTTCAAGTAAAGTGTAACCGAAATCTTTTGTAACATTGTCTATACTGTCACTTTTTTTTAATCAATTTTGTGTCCTTGCTGAATGAAAGTATTAATCTATCAAGATAGATAGATAGAGACAGACAGATAGATAGATAGATAGATACAGACATAATCGATCGGAGACAGCCAAGATAGATAGATAGATAGATCCAGATAGAGACATAGAGGACAGACGGCAGACAGACAGACAGACAGACTGACAGGCAGATAGACAGATAGATAGAGGCAGATAGACAGATAGACAGACAGACAAATAGAGACAGATATATAGATAGATAGAGACTTAGATAGATAGATAGATAGAGACAGATAGACAGACAAGACAGATAGATGGACAGAGACAGATAGACAGACAGACAGACAGATAGACAGACAGACAGACAGAGACAGATAGATAGATAGACAGACAGACAGATAGATAGAGATAGACAGGTTTTGGTTACAGGAATACTTCTAAGAGTTATAATATGCCATTATATTACTGGGAGTTCATTTACTAATTATTATTGTGATTATATTTATATATAGTTTTAAATCTTGTGGTAAAGTGTACTAAGCTTTGGCAATATTGTATCATTTACAGTCATGCCAATAAAGCAATTCTGAATTGAATTGACAGACAGACAGACATACAGACAGATAGATATATAGATGATGGATAGAGACAGATAGATATATAGATAGATAGATAGAGACAGACAGATAGATAGATGATGGATGGATGTATGGATATACCTCGATAGCTCAGTTTGTGTGTAATTATCAAAATTAAACTTTGGCACAGTAAACTAATCCACACATACCCGTGGTCTCTGCCTCCAGTGAACAGAGACAGAAGTGTTTTGTGCGGTTTGAAGGCTGAGGCAGAAGAGGACAGCATAGAGAGCATGGACAATGACAGCACGCCGCTGATGAGATCCAGAGGCCCCAGTCCCCTCGGTGACAGTATGGTAGAGTATCACACAGTGCACTTTCATAGTTAGTGGAGAGGAATGCAACAGGGCTGCTCGGGATCCCAAGTAGACCATCTGTGGCAGTCGGTTAACACGTGTTAAATGTATATATTTACATGTAAACACAAACACAATTTATAGAGTAAATAGTCATTTAAAATGTTCCCACAAATTGGTTGAAGTCTTTTTAATCTCTAATAAGAGAGTAATAATATATGTGGGTTTGGTTTTGTTGGTAATTTGACAGCGAATGCAGGCATGAAATGGTCAATGCTGTCTATTTTCTGCTAGATGTCTGATGAAGTTCTTATTAATGAAGTCACACATGAAATACCACATGATTCACACGAGGTGATGGCTCTTCACAAACATACTTCATTCCTATAATGAATATTGGCTTCAGTAAATTGCCGTAATATCTTATTTTTGACAACTTTGTTGTTGTGCATGAAGGCAGAGAGTGTCATTTCGACTGAGATATACGGAGCTGATTTGCAACGAACTCTGGGAGAGATCCTTGCATACTGTCAGGTAATGATGAGGCAGTTGATCCTGCCTGTTATGGTTAACCTTGAGTTGTCGTTTTTTGCATTACAAATCAGTATGAGATTTACAGTCTGGTTTCGTTGTTCAGGTTACATATGGAGCCATTCTGAAACTCGATGAGAAGTTTGAGATGCTCCAGGCGAAGGTAGCAAGCATCCAGACCAGTCATCAGAATCCAGCTGTCCACTCTCAGGTAAAAATAACACAACTTGCATATTACAATATGAACGAGTACATTACAGTTACAATTAACAGTTACATTTGTATGTATGTGCTAAATTGGTCATGAACTGCCTTTTTTATTATTTTTTACTGTTCTCTGAGGACCCCTTATAATGTTATCAAGATTTTTACATCGAAACACATCATAATTTAGAAGTACTAGGCTATTTTCTGTTCTGTTTTTAACCCCCGTCATCCGAACGCTCTGTTTGAATAGGCCTGGAGGATTGTAGACTCAGAAGTAAACGCCCACTGCTATGATTGGCTAACAGTTGTGTATGTTTGATAGCCTACGTCCTTCACAGATGGACATAGCTGTGATTTAGGTCAAAAACGCATAAATACTCGATTGTAATAACAGACAGAGATCACATAATGAAAACAGTTACTCACACTTGTGTGTTGCGTTACATTATGGTCGGATCCAATATAGTCGGCACAGCATCGTCTTTTAGTTTCAATCTTTCTGAAAATCCCACGTCGAATTGTGCATTGTTTGTAAACGAATCCGTAGTAAAATGAAGTTGGACGTAAAATGAGTTCTTACTGACGCGGTCTGAAACATAAAAAATAAAGTTCATCCACTCTTTCTTAATGTTGGGATCAGAAGGCAATGCAAATACTGTTTTTCCACAACTTGGCACTGCACAGCATCCTGTTGTCTTCAGAATCAGAGCCATGCTCAAACAATGAACGGTTCCAATGATACACTTTTGTCACATAGCTAGGAGAAGCATAACAGGACGTGCATGCGGTTGCCGTACTCTATTAAAGCTTTAATCAGGATAAAACTGATATAAAGCAGTAGCATTTACAAATAACAGCGTATCTAAAAGTATGAGACAACAACAAACAAAAAACATACCTTTAAGAGCTGTGTGCTTGCACAGGTTCTGCACTACCCTCTTCACTAATGTCCTTTGCATCTCATTCGGGCTCAAATTGATGAGCAATATGACGGACGCCAGTTTACAAGACAACCGGAGCACTGCCGATGGGAGGTGAGGGGCGGGGACCAATCACACCACACCGGTAGCTACCCAATTATGGAGGCCCATCGCCTATTTCTGAGGGAGGGGCTTCATAAAAACAGGAAATCATCAGAGCGTTTATAGGAGAAGGGACAGAGCGGTGTAGAATTATGTGAAAAATAACGAATTTTTTTTTTAAAACGAAGCATTAACACTGCACCCCATAAACAATCAAGCCTAGAAAAAAAAACAGTAACCAGCCTATAACCTCGCCAAAAAAATCACTATAAAAGAATACTCAAAGTGCCATACAATTTAACCAGGTGAACTCGTGCAGATAACACTTGTAAGAATCCACCCACTGGCCCAAAGAAGCGGAGTCCAGCGGCCTGGTTGAAGGTTTAATGCGTGTCAGCCTTTATTTGCGCTTATGAATTTATCAGGATTTAGTTTCAATTTTAGTCTAGCTTAGTGTTCAATCTGACTCCAATTTCAAGTGATCATCAAATTTAGGCAAGTTTCTAATTAAAAACTGATCACAAATGTCTATTGTGTATTAATTTAGATATTTGATTATTCCGAACATCCTGTACTTTCAATTATTCGTTCATTAGGGACCCGGTATCGCACAGAGAACTTACGCCGCGGTCGCAGTCTCACGGACACCAACTCGTCAGTTCTGATCTTAGACAGAGGATGCAGGGTGAATATCTACCTTTTAGTTTGCTGCGCTCTGCTTTCTCCAACAAAAAGCATAGTTTTTGTATATTCACGAAAACTGCAACTTACTAAGGCAGTGATAGTCAGAAATCGAAAAGGTCTCAAATGATGTGCCCCATGCTCCATTCATTGAGCCTTCTGTATGATCTATCCTGAACACAGTAATACCAGACTCCACTTTAATCTACTTGAAATAACTTCAAAATCAGAATAAAGTCAGATGTAACAATGTATTTCAGTCAGGTAAATATGTATTATGCCAATTACATAGTCAATTCAAAGATATCAAATCAATACAAGACATCAAATCCTCAAAGATGAATCTAAGAGTAAAAAATGTAATGAGAGGAACAAGAGGTCACCCAAAAGGTCACACACCTAGTTTTGGGGATGCAAACAAATGGTTATCAAAGATCTTTATTGGGGCATCTCCCACATCAGAAGAACAGGTTTTGTTTTCTTTATTTTTGCCTGTTCTGTTGATGTGAGAGTGAAACCACCTTAACAGTCGCACCTGAAGTATTTATTGACCACACATAAAACAGCTTGAAACAATAGATTTGTGAAATTTGCATGACTGACTGAGACCTGAGGGGAAGGAGAGGGTGTGAGGAGTCAGGAACTCAGCATGGGGGGGAAGAGATGAGATTGGGCCAGCTGTTGTTCTGTGCTTTTTCTCGTAGATCCTATCTTCAGATTAGTGAGTTTTATTATTTTATTACAGGATAGGAATCTTGAATTCAGTTTTGGTAAAATATAAATTCCCTTTCGAATACATTCCCTTTTGATCATTTAAAAAGTTAATTGACAACGGGATAAAAGTATGTTTAAAGGGGTCATATGATGTTGCTAAAAAGAACAGTATTTGTGCATTTGGTGTACTGAACGTGTTTATGACGTTTAAGGTGCAAAAAAAACACATTATTTTCCACATACTGTACATTATTGTTTCTCCTCTATGCCCCGCCTTTCTGAAACGCGTCGATTTTTACAAAGCTCATCGGTCTGAAAAGCGAGGTGTGCTGTGATTGGCCAGCTATCCAGTGCGTTAATTGGCCGAATACCTCAAGCGTGAGACGGAAATGTTACGCCCCTTACCATATTGTGATGCCTTGACCGGTCGGAGCGACGAGACAAAAACATTAAAACCCATTATAAACGAGGCATTCGTTTCATCCAGTGGGGACATAAATATGGATTATAATAACTTATACTGTCTTTTACGCGTTTGCATTGCATCGTGTCGTGTAAACATAAAACCATGTCTGCAATTTTGATCGGAGAAATTACAAACAATAAGCTCTACTCCAAACTTGCGTTTGAATAGTCAGTGGCAAATCTTTTAAATATGAAAAACGTACTTACAGACTGTGAGTCAGAACAGCATTGTAGTCTACTCTCCCAGGATCAGTAAACAGTAAATAAAATGCACTGCACACACATCTGATATTTGGGTTAAACTGTTCTGGAAACAGTGTTGTAAATACAACTTAAAGACTGATTTCTAGTCGTGTCCTCTTTTGGCAGACCAAACAAAGTAGTTTTGCTTTCACAACGAAAAAAACAGCGCACACACGGCGGCCTTGAGTGAGCAGAGGCGGCTGGCTGAGAACGGCGTGGCCAGCGGATTCGACGAAGGAGCGTCCGGCGGGCTAGCGGCAACCACATGTGACAACCCCGGACTGGACTCCACTTCGTCCACGGTGAAGGCCGATCCGGCGATCCACAGCGCTAAGTTGTTGTATTTCCTCAGCGGCCAGCACGGATCAGCTCTAGGCGAGACGAAGCGATATCGTCCTCTTTTGGAAGACCCAACAAAGTACTTTCGCGTTCCCAACAAAACACACAGCGCCTTCACGACATGCTTGCGGCGGCAACAACAAAATACTACAGCAACAATAAAGTTACGCCTTCTTGCTTTGCGTGAACAGTTGGGCGGGTATGCAAATCTTCCACATCGTGACGTAGACATGTGGGGGCGTGTTAGACCGAGCCATTTTAGGTAGGCGTGGTTGACTCATAAAGAATAACTCTTTGGATTTGAGACTTTAGTTTTTGCAACTTTACAAATCTTCTTTATCCACCAAGAGCTTGTAACACTCCAAAGAAAAGGAAAACTTGAAATCACATCATAGGACCCTTTAAAACCTATGTACCGCCCAGGCAGTGATGTAGAATCGGTGGTCGGGGCTAAAAAGGCAGTGAAGTTAATTGTGGGTGGGCTAAAACAGCATGTGGGGCTAAACAGGCAATGATGTAGAATCGGCGGGTGGGGCTAAACAGGCAGTGATGTAGAATTTATGAGCGGGGCTAAACAGGCAGTGATGTAGACTCGGTGGGCGTGGCTAAACAGGCAGTGATGTAGAATCTGTGGGCGGGGCTAAACAGGCAGTGGAAGTATAATCTGTGGGCGGGCTAACAGTGCGGGGCTAAACAGGCAGTGATGTAGGATCAGTTGGCGGTGCTAAACAGGCAGTGATGTAGAATCAGTGGGTGGGGCTAAACCGGCAGTGCTGTAGAATCGGCGGGGGGGGTGGGGCTACGAAACAGCGCGAGTGAATCGGTGGGCGGGGCTAAACAGTTGTCGGGGCTAAACAGGCAGTGATGTAGAATCGGTGGTCGGGGCTAAAAAGTGCGGGGCGAAACAGCAGTGAGGTAGAATCGGTTGGGTGGGGCTAAATAGGCAGTGATGTAGAATCGGTGGTTGGGGCTAAATAGGCAGTGATGTAGAATCGGTGGGTGGGGCTAAACAGGCGGTGATGTAGAATCGGTGGTGGGGCTAAACAGTCAGTGATGTAGAATCGGTGGTGGGGCTAAAACAGTTGTCGGGGCTAAACAGGCAGTGAGGTAGAATCAGTGGGAGGGGCTAAACAGGCAGTGATGCAGAATCATTGGGCGGAGCTAAACAGGCAGTGGTCGGATCCGGTGGTGGGGCAATAGCCAGTGATGTAGAATCGGTGTGGGGCTAAATAGGCAGTGATTTAGAATCTGTGGGTGGCTAAACAGGAGTGATGTAGAACGTGGGGGCTAAACAGTGTCGGGGCTAAACAGGCTAGGTGAGGTAGAATCGTGGGCGGGGCTAAAAGGCAGTGATGTCGAATCGGCTGGTTGGGGGCTAAACAGGCAGTGAGTGAATTAGAATCGGTGGTTGGGGCTAAACAAGTTGAGGGGCTCAGCCTTAAACAGGCAGTTATGTTGAATCGGTGGGCGGGGCTAAAAAGGCAGTGATGTAGAATCGGTGGGTGGGGCTAAACAGGCATGATGTAGAATCGGTGGGCGGGGCTAAACAGACAGTGATGTAGAATCGGTGGGCGGGGCTAAACAGTTGTTGGGGCTAAACAGGCAGCGATGTATAATTGGTGGGCGGGGCTAAACAGGCAATGATGTAGAATCAGTGGGCGGGGCTAAACATGCGGGGCCTAAAACAGGCAGTGAATAGAATCGGCTCACTTGGGCGGGGGACTACTTGGCTAAACAGTTGTCGGGGCTAAACAGGCAGTGATGTAGTATATGTGGGCGGGGCTAAACAGGCAGTGAAGTAGAATCGGTGGTGGGCTAAACAGGCAGTGATGTAGAATCGGTGGGTGGGGCTAAACAGTTGTCGGGGCTAAACAGGCAGTGATGTAGATTCGTTGGGCGGGGCTAAACAGGCAGTGATGTAGAATCGGTGGTTGGGGCTAAACAGGCAGTGATGTAGAATCGGTGGGCAGGGCTAAACAGTTGTCGGGGCTAAAACAGGCAGTGTAGTGTAGAATCGGTGGGCGGGGCTAAACATGCAGTGTTGTAGAATCGGTGGGTGGGGCTAAACATGCAGTGTTGTAGAATCGGTGGGTGGGGCTAAACCATTCGGCAACCTTCCGGTCTCTCTCATGAAGCCAACACAGAAGTGACTAAAACTGCAATTCATCGACTGGCCGCTAGAGGCTGGCTCCAAAAGGGAGTCAGTCCCATAGACTCCCCATGTTAAAATGGCCAACTTTACAGCAGAATTTTTTTTTTTACAGCCTGGTGCAAAAATTTATTTTGGTCTATATGGCTAATTTTGCCCTTCATGACAACTGTGAAGGGGGTGGATTTTTTTTATAACTCATCCGTTGAAATTTTATTAAGCCTTAAAGTTCTGCATAATTAAAGGCGTGGCCACTTGAGTGACAAGTGGATTGCCACTGCTGTCACCACCATTGAGCTAGGTGGGCGTGGCTTCAGCAACCAGCTCTTTTGCCCATTTTCGGTTATCCGGGAGTGACGTGCTGCCAAGATAGTGACCGGCCGGCTCCGCCCACTTTGAGCTTCAAAACTCTCTTCAGAAACCTACGGGTGACGTCACGGGCACTACGTCCATGTTTTTATACAGTCTATGGGCTAAACAGGCAGTGATGTTGAAGCAGGCGTTGTCGTCTTCTGCGGAGGCAGTATTTAGCTGCAGTATTACATCATAAACAGCACATTCCACAAGCTGTTATTTTAGCAGACTGGCTTCAATAGTAGCGTTTTAGACTAGCTAGAAGTTTTGATTCTGAAATACAGGATGTTGTTATTAGCACATGACCGGGGAAGGGTGGAAGAGAATTTCGTGATTCTCCGTTCTGACCCCTTTAACGAAACTCTGTGGTAGGGATACTGATAAACCAATTGAATTGAATGAATATTTTATGAAAGTAATAATTAATAATAAATATAAATAATATTTGAATATCTAATTTTCTATATGGAATTTAATGGATGCAAACCAAAAGATTATTCATAGCATTATTATTATTATATAGTTTGATTTTCATTCATATATGACCACATTAGTTGAATACTATGTGTTTTTTTTCTCTCAGCTTTAGTCATTTAAGAACTTCATGCTAAACTAAATGAAAATCAGAAATGTCGCCTTGGCAACTAGCTGAAATAAAATTAATTTCAGATAATGTTTATTTTAAGTAATCTTTGATTGACTATTTTTAAATAGTTTTAGTTAACTATAATCCTGCACCTAATAAAAAAAAATCAGTTTTTACCATAATTTAACTTTCTCCCTCTCATTTTAGAGGATGTACTTGTCATCCAGCTACAGAGACAGCTGCCAGGCCAAGTCTGAAACCTTGATCGGTTCTGAAGCGTCTATGCCCCACCTCGTTCATATTTCCTCTACGTCTCCCCTTCCGTCGGTGGAGAGCAGGAAACCTCCTACACTGTCCCCCGGCCCAGAGGTGCCCAGCCCTCCTCGACTTGTTATCCAGAGCCAGTCCCGCATCTCGGTCAAGACCACTGCGCCAACACACACAACACAAGAAGCTTTCAGCAGGAATAAAATGAGTCTAATGCAGCATCTTGAGCGGGTGAAGAGACCAGCTGAAATAAGCTCAGAGATCAGTGACCGTGCTTCAACTGCAGATCTGACGAATACGAGTAAGAGAGTCTTGTTCCTTTAAAACAAGAGAAATTTACTTAGTTGGGAAGAATAACATCCTGCACTTGCTTTCAGAGAGTATAGTTAAGTATAAAGCAATAGTTCACACAAAAATTTAAATCACCCTAAGGCCATTTAAGACCATCCAAGATGTAGTTGAGTTTGTTTTTTCTTCAGATTTGGAGAAATGTAGCATTGCATCACTTGCTCACCAATGTTTCCTCTGCAGTGAATGGGTGCCGTCAGAATGAGAGTCCAAACAGCTGATAAAAACATCACAATAATAAGAAACAGAGATTTTAACTTTAAACGTCTGGTCAAAATCCATAACCATAATCCATAATAATGCTTCCTTCAGTGAAAAGGTCCTCTCAAATCAAAGTCCACCCGCATGCTTGTTTAGAACCGTTTTAGACTGTTGTTTGCTCGTAAACAGTGCTTGATCTGTGCATATTTCTCTCCTGACAACTTATCAATGCAGAAAGCAATATTATGGATAGAGTACTCGTATTTTAGCCAGAAGCAAAGTTTGAAGCTAAAAACATGTAGCTTTTCACTTCTCAAGACGTTAACTGATGGACTGGAGAGGTGTGGATTATTGTGATGTTTTTAATCAGCTGTTTGGACTCTCATTCTGACGGCACCCATTCAAGCAGAGCAATCTGTGAACAAGTGATGCAATGCTACATTTCTCCAAATCTGAAGAAAAAACAAACTCAACTACATCTTGGATGGCCTGAGAGCAAGGACATTTTCAGCTCATTTTCATTTTGGGTAATCCGTTACTATAAGGCTAAAACTCACTAAATTGCTAGTGAATGATTTTATTCCAGAACAATGATCCATGCAGCAATAATTTATATTAATGCTGCCAATTGTGTCGGTTTCTGCTTTTGTAGGTTGTCTGGGCGGCTCTGACAGGAAGGTGTTCCTCTCTAACTGTATCCTACAGAGGGCTGGGAAAATGGCACGACCCAGTGCGGCCGTGCGGTACCTGTCGAGAAACATCTTCACAGCGGAGGAACTCTCTCAAAGCAGCACCACTGGAAACACAAAGAGACGCCTAAAGAGACTCGACCCAAACAAGATCGGTGCCATCAGAGGTGAGCTGGACGGATATTTGAGAACTGGATGACTCTCTGTATGATGTGCCTTTTCTGTTGTTTTTACACATTTAAACAATTTTATTGACTTTTCGATAAGCCGTTTAATCAACACCGTGCCAGTGATTATATTAGTTTCAAAGGCTATAATTTTAATTAAGACTATACATGACTTTGCTCAGCTTTCTATATTAATATCTGATGCAGTTTACAGAGCAGCATGAAAGTTGCTAGTTTTAACAATGTGTGGATCTCCACAGAGTGGGCGGTAAAGAGATACCTAAAATTTGACCTTCATGAGAAAAGCAAGGACTGGAAAATGTGTCTGTCTGTAATCAACTCGACGGCCCGCTACTATCGGTTCATGGACAAGACACGGAAGGTCAGAATAAAAGTAACACTTTTGTAACTTTAGCAAAAACTGACGGGTTCATCACAACACCCACACTCTCCTAACAGTGCACAACACTAAACTACACTGTACAACAACTCATCACCACTCAGACCTTTTTCTTTCTGTTCACGAAATGTAAAATGACAAAATACTTTGATTTTTTTTGTAGTTAAAACCATTTGACAAGTTTTATCTGCAGCACTTCCACTGCACTGGCAAATGTGGTTATTTCCACCTCTTTCGCCCAAATGCATGGATCCTATTGACAGTTGTCCACGCTTATCTTTAACTATTATTATTATTACCTTTGCTTTTCTGCCTGTTTCACGCAAAAGTGTTCTCTACAAAGCAAGTTTGCATTGATCATGTCTGTATCGGAGTACCTGACGTGGTAGTGACAGCAATGTGTGATACACTATTATTCATCCCGTTTTTGGATTTTTGCATTTTGTTCATTCATTTACATGACAGCTACACATTTTATACTAAAAGATGTTAAAAAGCATGTTATTTGTCAAATACCATAAATCATACAAGACTCTTCTTGGAACAGTATTTGTTAGCAAAAGTTAAGATACGTTTCCTTTACAGCTAAAGGTACAGGAAAGAGCAAACCTTGAGAACAGGACAGAGTCAGCACATACAGCGGTTACGTGTGCAGCAGCGGCAGAGATTGATGTTGAACTGTCCGACAGCGACACGGAGCAGAAACAGCAGGAAACACTGATGAGCCACAGCACAGAAGATCACAACATGCCCACAGACTGGGAGTCAACCAACGGTCAGTGCCGACTGAAACATCACATCTGTGAATGAAACGTACTTCCCATTATAGGGCTGGGCTTGGAGGTCACAAATTTGAATCTTGCTTGATTTGACAACTTTTTAAAAAAAACTGCATGTCTGTCAAAAGTCGTTATGATGGCATTGATGAGAGTGTCTTTAGGAAATGGATAAATAAAGCACAACTGAAACCATGAATGTCAATTTTATGGAAACCGCTATCTCTCCACACTAAAAGGGTAGATGCACAGCATATGTGTGACCCTGGAGCACAAAAGCAGTCATAAGTAGCACGAGTATATTTGTACCAATAGCCAAAAATACATCGTATGGGTCAAAATTATACATTTTTCTTTTATGCCAAAATCATTAGGGTATTAAGTAAGGATCATGTTCCATAAAGATACTTTGTAAATGTCCTACCGTAAATATATCAAACCTTAATTTTTGATTAGTAATATGCATTTCTAAGAACTTCATTTGGACAACTTTAAATGTGATTTTCTCAATATTTAGATTTTTTTTGCAGCCTCAGATTCCAGATTTTCAAATAGTTGTATCTTGGCCAAATATGGTCCTATCCTAACAAACCATACATCAATAGAAAGCTTATTTATTCAGCTTTCAGATGTATAAATCTCAATTTAAAAAAAATTGACCCGTATGACCGGTTTTGTGGTAAATGTGCCCACTATTTACACACAGCGTGTGAAAAGAGTTTATATTGATAGACAAACAATAATTGCAGTACATATATGATTGACCTGAAGAATGAAAGCTATATAATACACTTGGAAAATTACAAGTTATATCACCGCTTATCGACACTAGGGTGTGACAATACACCTAGCTCACAAGATGAGACAAAATACAAATACATGGTTCACTAGAACAAAACAATATTTTAATACTATTTTTAAGAAATTTTCAAAGACAAAATATTTGTCTTTTAATTACAAAAAAGTAAAACAATGCAGTTGTATTAAGAAATATTTTAACTAATCTAGGGCTGCAACTAATGATTATTTTGGACAATGGGTAGTAATAAACAGACCAAGTGAAATCCAGGCTTTAGTATGACTTTTAGGCTTTATATATATATCTATATTATATAATAATATATATATATAGATATATTATATTATATATATAGTATAAACTAACGATGAGGCAATACTTAAATTGGCTCAAAAAAATATCAAAAAAAAGTTAATTACATGGTTTTATTGAACCACACTGTTAAAATACATAATGTAATATTCCTATACACATACTATGAACATAACCAACTTAAGTACATTATGTCTTACAACCCAAATTACATGGAGGGGGGGGGGGGGGGGGGGGGGGGGGGGCGCCCAATGGCCCCCTGGTGACGTTCACTTTACAGTGAGATTAAACGATGTTCAAATCCATTAAATTGTATATATTTGGCCACATGCAAACTCAGAAACATTTATTTTGAAATCGCGATGTACAATACATAAAAATGGATTTAAAAGTAAGGTATTTAGAAATAGGTTGATGTATTCTCCTGTATTGGCAAAGGTTTATAAATGATTTACGTTACAAATCTAGTGAGATAATGCACACTTTTCCCAGATGAACGTTAAGCAATTCAAATGCACAGCAAACGCAGAGGAAGAGTGACGTCACTGGTAAATTACTATTAAGAGCTCATGTGTGAACAGCACCTTTTCAAAAATCCCGGTAAATTTGTTCTGGCGATCATATCGTTCTTATGGAGATGACGTGATTACTCTGAGCTGTTTACAAAGCTCTGCTGCTTTTTAATTCGTTTTTCTATGTAAATAGGCCTATGCGCTATATGGACATCTTTGACCATTGCGCCTCGCAGCTTTTTGTCGCGCTTTTCCATTCATCAGGGCTGCGATTTGAGTCTCGTGTTTATAAGAGCAAAATATTCTGATTGGCTAGTAATGTTAGTTTGGTTGAGAGTGAAAGCTGTGCTCATCTCACACCATTGGTAGGCGAACTCATGGACTCGAAAGTGATATCAACAAGTTTTTTTTTTTTTGTTTGTTTTTTTAAATGTAGGATTATTTTTTTCCGCAGCCAAACACTGCACGCTGGAGATCTGGCACAGTGCCGGAGAACTTTAAGCCCTGTATTTATTGTGCCCAGATATTACGCTCTTATTCTTATTTTCCTCTGGTTTCCAGTGTATCTCGGGCCCCCTCATCGGGATGTGAAGGTTCCCGAGTTTGCCTTGTCTGCAGCACATCTGCGAACACGTCCTGAGCTCATCGCTCGATACCTGATTAAGTTCATCTTCCCAGAGGATGTGCTGGTGCGCAGTAACGTGTACGGCGGGGTGCGGCGCGGCATTCAGGCCCTCGACCACAACAAGATCTCCGCGCTCCGAGGTGAGATATCTGCTCGGCGGCACTGTAGTCGGCAACTTTGGATGGTGGAAAAGAGGTAGCTTTGAATAAGGACTAGTTCTCTGTTCCTGCTCTTCTTCAGAGCACCTGCTGGAGCGTTTCCCCTGGATGAGGCTGGAGGAAGACGGAAGCGACTGGAAGGTTTGCGTAGGTGCTATAAACAGCACCATCCGCAAGTTTCGATATGAGCGCAAGATGGGCATCAAAAGAGGGATACGCTAGTGCAGAGTATCCGATCAAAACGGCTTTGTGATACGGAGGTGAAACCTTTGTTTGTACACAGTGACTGTTTGTGTCAAGAAATGCTGTCAGTAGCTGTTACTGGTTGTTTTTCTAGAATGTGTTACTAGTATTTAATTTGTGATTTATACAGGTTCTTATTACTTTGATATTATTTATCATTTACAACAGGAAAACTGAAAAAGACTTTATTTGGCAATATAAAATGTACATTAATATATAGATGTTTAAACAACAAAAAAAAAAGGTTAATATATGGATTTATTAAGAATAAAGGAATTGTTAATATATTACACATCCAAAACCTCTCTCCATTGAAACTTAGCAGCTATAGAAAAGAGAACAAAAGACAGCTGTTGTCAAAACAGGGACTTGCACTTCAGTTATGAACACTGTATCAGTTCAGACGATTGATTGAAGTGAATAAAACTGGTTACATTGTTGCACATTCAGTATGAGTGTCAGATCCTCAAGAGTATGAACAATCATTTCTTGTGTAACCGACCTGAAATAAAGCACAGTAGCACTGTTTAATCGAAGTGTTTATGGCCCTTAAAACTATTGAGTGAAGAAAAAAAAATTTTGAAGGTAAAATAAGTGCTAGCAGAGAACTAGCAGGCCTGATGGAGAAACGCACCTCTGTTGGCAGATGTGATGTTTTTTCCGCTTGTTTCTTGAGGTCTTTGGTGATGTTGTTTATCACTCCAAGACACTGTGCCCACGACACGCCCCTCACGCCGACGTCAAACTGTGGGTACATCTCAGCAAGAAACTCTGAGCGTACATACAGGAATAAAAAAAAATACTAATTGAAAACTATAAATACTTCTATGCCATTTAGTAAGGGTAATGGCACACAAATCAAATCTGGGACTAAATTGGGCTGAAAAAAACCCAGATTTTCAAATTCTCCCTTAAACGTTTATGCACCAATGCATAAAAAATGATTAAAGCCTTTTCGGAGCAATGACTAAACACTTTTTTTTTGTGCACAACTAGGGCTGGGCGATATAGCAAAAAAATGTATCAACGATATAATGTTTCATATCGTTCGGTATCGATAATTATTGACATTTTTATAACTTTTTGTAAATCAAAGAGCAATATCATTTTTATTTTTTTTTACATGTAACCACTGTATTTTTTAAAATTAGCTCAATTTATTGAGACAAACAACAAATATTTTTTTGTTTAACAGTCAAACACAAAATAAAAATTAAACAAATATGTGATTTCTAATGTTTTATAAGCAGATTAAATAGGTTCAACTTTTGTCTTTTCTCCCGAGGCCACAGGAGCGCGCAATGAGCAAAATAATGCAGCACATTAAAATGTCAACGCAAGGAAATAACGGTCTATAAAAAAAAACGTGCATTACGTCTAAATTAACTCATATGAATCAAATAGAATTTCGTAAATTGCATAAACAATTATGAACAAAACAGCATCAAGTATTTATGCATTGCTTAATACAAAGAGCCAAAGCGCCATTCACACAGATTGCATTTAAAAACATATGAGACGCAGTGAAAAGGAATAAACCTCCACAAATTCGCAACGTGTTTTCTAAAAGTTTAAACTGTTAACTTTGCATGGCTACATCTCTTGTGTGAGACGCGAGTGCAGCAGTCGTATTTGTCCGTCTAAAAAAATGCGCTGAATATGCGTTCTGTGTGAATGGCTTGGTTTCGGTTTTAACCTAATCAAGATCTTCTAAGCATTGAGCTACTATATTTCTCTAATAATCTGAATGAATAACGCATCAGCGGTGCGTCTCGTGGGCTAGACTAACAAAACATTAAACTACAACGTCACTTACATCATCACCACCGCATCTCACTCCACTGATGACGCTCCCTGACGCACACATAACATTCGATTGCACCATTTTTGCATTAAAATGTTTATTTTAAATTCGACTAATATTCATGTTTTTATTCACAATCTCCTCATCACAGGCAGGCACAGCACTCATGTTCCTGTTTGTGTGTGCTGTCTGCGTCACTCATAGCACGTGCCTATATCGTGCACTATATCGAACATTTTTTATATCGTTATCGAAGGAGTACTGTCTATAAATATCGATACCGTTTTATCGCCCAGGCCCACGCACAACATGACTTTCCAACCATTAAAGGGGTGGTTCATTGCGATTCCACTTTTTTAACGTTAGTTAGTGTGTAAAGTTGCTGTTTGAGCATAAACAATATCTGCAAAGTTACGAAGCTGAAAGTTCAATGCAAACGGAGATATCGTCTTTTAAAATTCTGGCAGTTTAATGCCTACAAAAACAGCTGGTAAGGGACTACAACGAGTTACTTCCCGGGTTGTGACATCACAAACCCAGACAAACCCCACCCCAGGGAACATGCAACAAAGGGGGCGGGGCCATGCTGGACTGCTTTAGAGAAGAGGAAGAGAAAACTAGAGGAGCACGTAAAAATCTATTCATATATGAATCGCGATTCTGTCTTCTAACGATTCTAATGGATTCACAAGTTTCAAAACCAATGTTCTAAAGCAGCGGTTCTTAATACTGTTCCTCGCGTCACCCTGCTCTGCACACGCTCTGCATCTCTCTCTCTCTCTCTCTCTCTCTCTCTCTCTCTCTCTAACATAAGCTAACATAAGCAGTAGCATTTACAAATAACAGCGTATCTAAAAGTATGAGACAACAAACAAAAAAAACATAGGCCTACCATTAAAAGCCGTGCTTGCACAGGTTCTGCACGATCCTCTTCAATAATATCCTCTGCTTCTCAATCGGGCTCAAACTGATAAGCGATATTAACGACGCCGTTGTTTACAATACAACCGGAGCACATGCCGCTGAGGTGAGGGGCAGGATGGTTAGACGCGCACTAGAGGCGGTTTAGCCAATCACAACACACTGGGCTAGCTAACCAATCAGAGCCCATCGCCTATTTCTGAGGGAGGGGCTTCATAAAAGAAGGAAATGATCAGCGCGTTTCTCAGAGAAGGGACAGAGAGGTGTGGAATAAAGGTAAATTATGTGAAAAATAATGCGTTTTTAAACAAACGAAGCATTAACACATGTTAGACTGCACCCCATAAACACAATCAAGCCTAGAAAAAACCCAGTGAACCGAAAAATAAAGGAAGAGAATACAGCTTATATAGCTGGATATTTAGTATGATCCCACTTGAGTTTCATGAACAATATTTTCTGGTTCAGCATCTTCTAATACTGACTGTTATATGAAGAAAAAAATATTAGTTTGATTAGTTGTAGACTACTCCTAGAGTCCCTGTCCAGAGAGCCACCTCAGTCCCAAACGTGTGTACTTGAAGAGACTGTATTTACCTCGAAGGGCTTCTATTTTGTTGGGGTCGAGTTGCTGGATGCCTTTTGCAGGGTTTCCTGTGACGGCACTGCAGGACAGAGTGCTGATGGGGAAGAGAGCGTAAAGCACAGGCACTACAGCCTTCTGGGGCTCCAGCTCCTTAAACACCTCCTTGTACACAGACAGCGGGATCCACACCTTCCTCGAGGGGCTTCCGATCATTACTGAGGAAAAAAAGAGAATTTACTGAATCATGTCATCCACTAAAAATATTGAAGTAAAATTTGAAAAACTTGTCACGATCTAGAAAATCTACTGAAAATGAAACGCATTTATTCATACCTATTTCGTTACATTAAAGTAAAAAATGTGGGAGGCATACATTATTATTTCATAAAGTTCTGACCTATATTTGTACACCCAAATCCAGTGTGAATAGTGTAATTTACAAGAAGCAGTTTATTTGGCAGGATTTCTTTTAACCTTTTCACAACATGGCAAGATAAGATGGCCTTCAGGTGGAGTTGGAAATTTAATTACAAACTCCAAGCACATGAATGACTGAGCAAAGACATTTACAATTGGGAAACTAAGAGTATTTCACAAAGTGTTTTAGCACTAAAACTAGCTCCTAAATCTGTGTGACATGTTAGGATTATTGAAGAGGACTCCTAAGGCACTAAGACCAAGCCACAAACTAGGCCTATCCAGAAATTGTAATGGTTTCCACTATAAATACCATTACAAACCATCAACTTTTAACCATTAAAACCATTAAAAAAATGGTTCTCTGTAGTTTGCTTTAGAACATATTCCATTAGGATTTAGTGGTTTTAAAAAGCCACCAATAGAAGGCGACCAGTTACCAATAGAGACCAACAGTGTCCATTACCATTTCCAATAAAACCATTACAAATTCTGAGATGTTTCTATTATTTTTTTTCAGCGGGGCTAAAATGGCTGTTGCTGGCAATTTGCCTCGGAACATAAACATTTTAGAAACACGCTGCATTTATTTGCACACAGATGTTTTCCCACGCATCTTTTTTGGTTTTTGAGGTTCTCTCAACTCCACATTTTCCTTTGATTATATCCTTGATTTCATTAAAAAGTTGGGCAAGAAGTAACAGCTGTTCTAGTGTCCAGTTTGGTTTTCTTTTTCGTTTGCATGTCTTACTATCAGTCATGATTATTCTACTCTGTTAATTAAAAGGCTGTTTATATGCATATTCACTATTCGTTTTTGAGAAGCATACATGTAAGAGGCTGACAATTAGCTGAACATATACTTGTTTAATTAGAGAGACTATCAGCCAATCACTGTGGGCATAGTTAGTAAGCACTCTGACATCATCCATAGCAACGAGGTCAGCCCCGCCCCCTTACTCTTAGCTTAAGACTTCTGTCTATTCCTTAGTAAAAGTTTGTCTCAGCAGCTTGTCTCAGCAGCTTTGTGAATGGGTTTTAAGAGAAACCTCTTAGCTAAAAACTTTTACTGCTATTTAGGAGAACTCTTAGTGGTAAAATAAAATGTTTTGTGAATATGGGCCTAGGTTTCCAAATGGTATATTAAAAATAAATAAATCATAAAATAATTTAGTCCTCTTAAACCTCATCCCAGCACATTTGTTCGAGTGTAATGCCTACATCTCAACAACTGATGGACAAAACCAAGTTCTTCCCTATATTTCTTCTTTTTTTAATCACGTTCACTCGCATGTTCATCACAATATGGAAGAAAAGATCTGTCAGTACTTCAGTTTCATCACAACTTTAATATTTTTACCAGATGGTCTTATCAGTAAAGGTAAATCAAAACTAAAAAAAAAGTTTTTATTAACTCGACTTCTTTGATTACATTTCTAAGAACTTGAAAATGCAGCCATGAAACTACACTTTTAATTGATTATTCCTTCATCTCAGACAATCTTATTTACATCCTACCTTTGCTGTCAACCTGAACTTCGAGTGTGGCCTCTTTACT
Organism: Sinocyclocheilus anophthalmus; assembly: GCA_018155175.1. Classification (NCBI taxonomy): domain Eukaryota; kingdom Metazoa; phylum Chordata; class Actinopteri; order Cypriniformes; family Cyprinidae; genus Sinocyclocheilus; species Sinocyclocheilus anophthalmus. The sequence continues at coordinate 278,481 of JADLZN010001073.1, read as the reverse complement.
CTTGGGCATCTTCTCCAGTTCATTTTCATCCTCCCCGTCCACCTGAGTAAAGGATTTCTTTCTTTTCTGCTGAAGCTTTGAGCCTGTGTTAGCCGGAGAGCTGTCCTTCATTACCTGGGACGGCTGGGGATCATCTGTGGATGCAGTGCAGACCTCTTCTCCATTGGGCTTTGACATGAGTGAAGCAGGATCAGGAGTTTGAGACTGGCGCTGGGATCCGTTACCGCGCCCCCTGCGACCCCGTCCTCTGCCCCTGCCTCTGCCTCGTCCGCCGGCGGGAGGTTTGCCCGGCTGAGGGCTGCTGTTGTCAGCCTGCTGAAGATCCGCCCTGTCCAGCCCTCGTTTCCAGGGAGGGATCCAGCGTGGGTTTCTCTGGACTGGTGGATCAAGTCTCTGGGCCAAAGACCAGGACAGCTGCCTTTCTTCAACACGCAGAGACGCCCTTCTCTGAGAGATATGGGATACATCATCACTAGGACTGTCAAAATTGTGAGATTGATTTTATTTTTTTTCCAGTTTAACGCATTAAAAATACTTTTAATATATAATAATTTGTATGCATCCATTTTTCTTTTGCTCTTCAATGAACAAAAAGACACAGAATTTTGGCGAGTTACCTCATAAATACGGTCTTAAATAAGTTTATAAGTGACTGTAAAGAGTTGGGAGAAAATCAAATGTGTGTCAGATCTGAGTCATGTGCGTCACGATTTAAAGAGACGGCGCTGCTTTTAAAGTGACAACTGCTCAGGTCATTGATGTAAACCAAAAACAAAAGAAAAAGAGATATAATTCGCTGATCTTTGCTGATTACCTTTTGCTGCTTGAATAGAAATTAATCTATAATCAATTTATAGTTTATGCATATACAATGTATAGCTTGTGGAGATTGTTTTAAGTTTACTTAAATGTTAAAGTTGTTATATTTTTCAAAGACTATTTAAATAAAAAAAAAGCTTTCAATTATACTGTAACATTGAATGGCTATAAATGAGGACAAAATGCAATTAAAGGGGTCATATGATGCGATTTCAAGTGTTCCTTTCTCTTTGGAGTGTACAAGCTCTTGGTGCATAAGAAGAAGATCTGTAAAGTTGCAAAAGACTAAAGTCTCAAATCCAAAGAATATTCTTTATAAAAGTTCAGAGTCAACAACGCCTACCTAAAACGACTCGTTCTAAAACACCCCCACATATCTACCTCACTATATGAAAATATTTGCATAATGCCGCCCAAAATGTTCACGCAAAGAAAGAAGGCGTAACTTTTATTCTCGCTGTAGTATTGTTGCTGCCGCCACCGCCATCTCGTGAAGACGCTGTTTGTTTCATTGTGAAAGCCGAACTACTTTATTTGGTCTTCCAAAAGAGGACACGACTAGAAATAAGTTGTTAAGTTGTATTTACAACACTTTTCTAGAACAGTTTAACCCAAATATTCAGAGGTGTGCAGCACATTTTATAGAGGATGGTTCTGATCCTGGGGAGAGTAGACTCAATGCCGGCTGTTTATGACTCACAGGACGGTGTAAGTCGTTGGTTTATTAAAAGCATTTGCCAGTGATTCAAACGTAAGTTTTGAATAGTGTAGAGTAGCGCTTGTTGTCTGTAATTTCTCCAATCACAAATGCAGACATGGTTTATGTTTATTGGCCGGCGTGAGGCAACGCGGTATAAAAACAGGATAAGTCATTAATACCATCATAAGGTCCCAATGGAGCAACAAATGCCTCGTTTATAATGGGTTTTAATGTTTTTGAATCGTCGCTCCGGCCGGACAGGGCATCATCACAATATGGTAAGGGGTGTAACATTTCCGTCACACGCTTGAGGTATTCAGCCAATCACAACGCACTGGATAGCTGGCCAATCACAGCACACCTCACTTTTCAAACCGATGAGCTTTGTAAAAAATCGACGTGTTTCAGAAAGGCGGGGCATAGAGGAGAAAAAATTAATGTACAGTATGTGGAAAATAATTTTTGTGTTTTTTGAACCTTAAACCGCATAAACACATTGCATTTCACCAAATAATGTTATTTTTAGCAACATCATATGACCCCTTTAAAAGAGACACTAGCAGCAGTATTGTTATCAATGATACTGGCCTTCATTAGTAAACTACTTACTAAAAAGATCCCATTAAACGCATACTTATTTACCATCTTTATGTTGTTTCAACATAATTTGAAGATTTGATGTGAAATTATGACAATATAAATATATATTAATATGCAGTTAATCACAATTAATTTAAAAAAAAATGTGTGAATTAGTTAATTTTTTTAATCGATTGACAACACTAATTATCAACCTTACTAACACCAAACTCTGTGAACTAGGTTAGAAAACTCCTTTCTCATATATTACAAGTCTACGTCAAAGTGAATACAAAACACAAAGATCAAGAAGAGAGGAAAAGACAATATTAACGGGATCCACGATTTTGTGACTCGTCCTTACTGAGGAGTTCGTAGCAAACTAAATAAACTGGAAGAAAAATCTATGGTCAACTTTTGTCCCCTAGTCACTTTCTTGTCTTGAACTATCATGACTCTTTTTTTCCTCTTAGTCACACTAATTTATGCTATAATCTTTAAGGTCTTGATCAACTCCAAACTGTTGTGGTGAGACCAAAGAATTAATCAAGAAAAAGGTTTATGACAAACCTTTGGCCCATTCTTCAGTGTCTCTGAGCTCTTTCATATAATGGCTTTAGAGAAGAGAATAGTACTTGTAAGAATTTTCTCAGGCCTACTTGGCAATAGTGGTTGTAAAACATTCCAACTAGGGATGTAATGATATCTACATCGCACGATACAATATGTATTGCGATATTTAAAACGAAAGAAAAAAAGGACAAGTGAAGAGAATAGGGAAAAAATTTACATTATGTACATTTAAAGTTAAATTATTCTATCAAATGCACTTTGAGAGTTCAAAATTAAGAGCTCCAACCCATGTTTCTTAACTAAGAAAACTTAAGTCTGAAAAAAGTCTAAATTGATTGTACCTGAACTTTAAAGGGGACTCGACCCTCTTTATATTTGTGATATACTGTCTCAGTCTAAACTACATTCACACTGGTGTTTTAGGAAGACAAAGCAAATTAGAATATAATAATAATAATACTAACAATGACAGCAGTAGCCATATATTGTAAAACAATTGCACTGTAAAATAAATGAAAATGTCATAGGTATATTATTTTTGCTTTACACTACAATAGGGTAATTACAATACTTATTTCCTAATGTCTACACTTGAAAGAGATGTTTTGAATTTGGACTGCAGTAATCCGCTAGCGGTCAGCAATTCATACTGCACTTTAAGCATTTATTTTGAGGGAAACGACAGTAGAGCTTTTATTTGGAAGGAAAACTCCAGCTTCAGTGAAAACTGGCTTGATTAAGGGGTTAAGCCATATTGTGCTTTCAGTTTTAGTCCGTTTGACAGATACTGTGCCAAAGCATAGTGGCCCAAAGCAAATATATTTTAAAAACTACACTTATGACCTATCGTTTCATATCGTCATGTGACCACGATAAAATCGAGACAGTTTTGCCATAGCAATATTGATAATATCGTTACATCCCTAATTCTAACATGTACGCGCAAACTGAATTGACAGCATAAATTAGGTCGGTTGTGTCATCCTTACTCTTGAGCCCTGGATCAGTAAGTTTAAAGGTCAGTACCTCATTTGACATCTGTCTGTCAATCTTCTGCTCAAGCCTCTGCACTGCTGCATGCAGGAACTGAAAGGTAACAAACCGCAAACAAGCCACTGAAATCATCCATCATCCCAAATCAGCTACTATTTTCATTCACGGCATTAACGTGGAATATTATTAAGACCTTGAGTCTGATCAGACGTGCACGTGTGAAGAACTGATGCTCTTACCCTACAATGGTTCAGGACCTCGAGTAGTATATTCTGCTGATCCTCCCCGACGACAGATGTGCTCTGGTTTAGAAAATAATTAGGACATTAATGAAGGAGGAAACTTGGTCTGTGCAACAACTGAATGGTGAACTGTGTAATGTATGCATAGAATAGATACATAGATCAACTGAGGTAACATTGACTAGTGTCAACTATTATGAGACTCAACAAACCTGTACTGGTGCATTTGGAAATACGGGAGGCTCCATGGCAGCTAAAGGGCTGATTGCTGTGTCCAGTCCAGACGTCTCTACAGGACCTCGGGCTGAATCAAACGGAGGCGCAGCTTGGCAAAATGTGTGATTCTCAGACGGGAGTCCGACATTCACGGCCTATAAGAAGAGAACGATCATGGCTGCACTGAAAATACTTTCTGAATTAAAGTTGTTTATCTGATACTCAAGTGAAATTACGTTTTTTTCTAATCCCTATGCTGTTCCAAACCCATACAATATACAGGTGCATCTCAATAAATTAGAATGTCGTGGAAAAGTTCATTTATTTCAGTAATTCAACTCAAACTCCAATCAGCTAATCAACTCAAAACACCTGCAAAGGTTTCCTGAGCCTTCAAAATGGTCTCTCAGTTTGGTTCACTAGGCTACACAATCATTGGGAAGATTGCTGATCTGACAGTTGTCCGGAAGACAATCATTGACACCCTTCACAAGGAGGGTAAGCCACAAACATTCATTGCCAAAGAAGCTGGCTGTTCACAGAGTGCTGTATCCAAGCATGTTAACAGAAAGTTGAGTGGAAGGAAAAAGTGTGGAAGAAAAAGATGCACAACCACCGAGAGAACCGCAGGCTTATGAGGATTGTCAAGCAAAATCGATTCAAGAATTTGAGTGAACTTCACAAGGAATGGACTGAGGCTGGGGTCAAGGCATCAAGAGCCACCACACACAGACGTGTTAAGGAATTTGGCTACAGTTGTCGTTTCCTCTTGTTAAACCACTCTTGAAACACAGACAACGTCAGAGCGTCTTACCTGGGCTAAGGAGAAGAAGAACTGGACTGCTGCCCAGTGGTTCAAAGTCCTCTTTTCAGATGATAGCAAGTTTTGTATTTCATTTGGAAAAACCAAGGTCCTAGAGTCTGGAGGAAGGGTGAGAAGCTCATAGCCCAGTTGCTTGAAGACCAGTGGTAAGTTCCGAGTCTGGATGATTTGTGTTGCAATGTCATCTGCTGGTGTTGGTCCATTGTGAAAACCAACGTCACTGCACCCTTTACCAATAAATTTTGGAGCACTTCATGCTTTCTTCTGTTGACCAGCTTTTTGAAGATGCTGATTTTTTGGCACCTGCCCACACTGCCAAAAGTGTTAAATGACCATGGTGTTGGTGTGCTTGACTGGCCAGCAAACTCACCAGACCTAACCGCATAGAGAATCTATGGGGTATTGTCAAAAGAAATGAGAAACAATAGACCAAAAAATGCAGATGAGCTGAAAGACACTGTCAAAGAAACCTGGGCTTCCATACCACCTCAGCAGTGCCACAAACTGATCACCTTCATGCCACGCCGAATTGAGGCAGTAATTAAAGCAAAAGTAGCCCCTACCAAGTATTGAGTACATGTTCAGTAAATTAACATACTTTCCAGAAGTCCAACATTTCACTAAAAATGTTTTTTTTTTATTGTCTTATGAAGTATTCTAATTTGTTGAAACAGTGAATTGGTGGGTTTTTGTTAAATGTGAGCAAAATCATCACAATTAAAAGAACCACAGACTTAAACTACTTCAGTCTGTGTGCATTGATTTTATTTAATACACGAGTTTCACAATTTGGGTTGGATTACTGAATTAAATGAACTTTTCCATGACATTCTATTTATTGAGATGCACCTGTATAATCTATCTATACAGTATATATATATATAGTTTGGTGTTGGACAATGAAAGGTCAGGCAATTTAAAGTCTCTTATGCTCACCAAGTATTTTTTTTTAAAATTGCAGTAAAAACAGTAATGTTGTGAAATATTATTACAACTTATAATTACTGTTTTATATTTAATATATTTTAAAATGTCACTTATTCCTGTGAGGGCAAAGCTGATTTTTCAATGTCACAGATCATTCTATATTCTAATTTTCAATTTGGCGCTCAAGAGACGTTTCTTTATCTATTATCATAAAAGTACAGCATTTATTTAAAATTTCAATCTTTTGTAGCATTATAAATGTCTTTAATGACACTTTTCTTTCTCAATAACCAAAAAAATCATACTAACTTCAAACTTTTGAATTGTATAATAGTATATATAAGATTGTGTAATAATATAATTAGTGTCATTCTGGCATACCAATAGTGCAGCGCTCTCCCTCCCAACCGGGCTGACAGACACACTGTCCATCTCTGCACTCTCCATGCTCTTCACAGATCGGATGGCACGCCTGTTTGTCACAGGTGGTCCCCTCCCACCCCTCCTCACACTGGCAACGTCCAGCAACACACACACTATGGGCGCTGCAGGGAATGGGGCAAACCTCTGAAATAAATGACAGAAAGCGACAGAGAGAAAAAGACATTTGTTACCATTCATTATATTCATGTACAATAAAATCTTTGTAAGTTTTTGTTTACACTGCTGCTTCTTTTTCGTCTTGGATTTTATACTGACACCTATTGAATGCACAAGGTATTGCATGTTCACTAACTCTTGCTGCTTTTGTCTGTTTTCCTCCATTTCGTACTAAACATACAGTATATGGCCATTCTTGAAATCAATCCAGTGATTTTCTGTGTTGTTGGTGGATCATGCTGGTTCACAGCTGGCTGCTGCACTGCACCATGACTGCCGAGAGCTCACTTCCTGCTGTGGTTATATCTTGAACGGAGGAATTTAGTGGTGTGGTCATGTGTTCACTCTCTGCACTTGACGTCCCAGCGTTTTTGCCTCGATGCTGCCGGTCGTCACGGTTTGTTTCATCGCTCCAGTAGGGACTGCTTATTTGAAGTTTTTCCCTCATTCTGTTTGGACTGTCTGGGACATTGCAAACAATCTGAGCACACTGGCTTAATGTACTTTATATACAGTACACTATATAAACAACTTTTTATACTTTGTCACATATAAGTGCCTTTTTCAAGTCATTTTGTACAACTTTTTTTGACTGAGTGCACCTTTAAAGGGGTCATATGACATTGCTAAAAAAGAACATTAGTTTGTGTATTTGGTGTAATGACAAGGGTTTAGGGGTTGACGGTAAAAAAAAACCACATTATTTTCCACATACTGTACATTATTGTTTTTCCTCTATGCCCCTCTATGAATGCGTCGATTTGTACAAGCTCATCATTCTGAAAAGCTAGGTTGGCTTCTGATTGGCCAACTATCCATGCGTTGTGTTTGGCGAATACTCAAGCTGTTACGAAAATGTTAACGCCCCTCACATACTGTATCGTGTCCGAGCGGACAAGACAAAAACAATAACACCCATTATAAACGAGGCATTCGTGTGCATCCCTGGGGATAATTAGGGATTATAGTGCTTATACTGTCTTTTTAATACTGCGTTGTTGTTGCATTGCGCCGCGAACATAAAATCATGACTGCCTTTTGATCGGAGAAACAACAAACAAGAAGCGCTGCTCTACACTGCTCAAAACTCGCGTTGAATCGTCGTGGCAAATCCTTTAAATATGAAACGTACTTCAGGCTGTGAGTCAGCATTATTTGTCAGAACAGCCGGCATTGTAGTCTACTCTCACAGGATCATGAAACAGTCCTCCATAAAATGTGTTGGACACATCTGAATATTTGGGTTAAAGTTTTTCTGGAACAGTGTTGTAAATACAACATAATCACTGATTTCTAGTTGTGTCCCCTTTTGGAAGGCCAAACAAAGTATTTTCGCTTTCACAACTAAACACACACAGCATCTTCACGACATGGCGTCGGCGGCAGCAACAATACTACAGCAAGAATAAAAGTTACGCCTTCTTTTGTTGCGTATACATTTGGGCGGTGTTATGCAAATCTTCCCACACAGTGGCATAGACATGTGGGGGCGTTTTTAAACGCGGCGTTTTAGGAGGCCGTGGACTAGTCTTAACTTTTATAAAGAATATTTTCTTTGGGTTTGAGACTTTAGTCTTTGCCACTTCAGAGATCTTATCTATGCACAAACAGCTTGCAACACTCCAAAGACAAAGAAAAACTTAAAATCGCATCATATGACCCCTTTAATTGTGAGAAAGGAGTATAAAGAGAGCAGAAATTCACACACATCCTCTGCTCTCCATCTACAGCCTGCTTTTTCACACCAGCCTAAACTGTTCGAATGTTACTGTGGTTCTGAATTCAAGACAGAGTTTAGCACGGTTTCATGACAAAAACAATTTCGCTGAACGAGTAAGATATCTCTGCTCTCTGGCCCTCAGACAGAATTGCTTTGTCTTCACGCGTACTTACAGGATTCGTGACGGGTCAAACTGAGATGACAGTTTTTCATATCTTAAAAGTCACTTAAAATCAGCTGCCACATTTCTCCTCTGTAACTGCAGCACTGAGCGTTGAGTTTGGACAGCCTCTCCTCTGTCTTTCGCCCTCCACGTCTCGTACCATTCAAAACAAATTATCCTTGCTGTTCCATAAAGCACATCGGACGAGAGCTCTTCCTCTCAATCACACACGAGATATAAATGTCTGGAAATGACAGGAAGGGCATTAAACCAGAATGTTTATTAATACACACATTATCAATTTAACTGCTCTGCCGTGGAAACGGACAGTTTCAAGCTGTAATATTCATGCATTCTGATAATCTAATATTTAATAAATGCTTTCATATTCTAGCCAGTGGCCAAAAGGCAATGAGTTACAAAATCCTGCCGATCTTCCAGAAGAGCCACCTCTTTGCAATAAAAAAGTGCTCTTATTTAAATATCATCATTGTCAACCAGGAAATTATGAAACTGGTGGCACATTCCATGAATAGGCTACAAAATAAGGCCTGAATCTATCACAACACGAAGTACCATTTTCAACAAATGGCACAGTGAAAGGAGCAGTTATACCCTCAGAATAGGTGTGTGCGATATTGACAAAAAATTATATCTCGATTTTTTTTATGGGATTTTATCGATAACGATAATTAGACGATATTTTGCTGAGTGTGTTATTGTGCTGGTACCTTAAGGACTGCCGAAGACAGCTGACTCCTAATGTCTTTAATATTCTTCATATTCAGTGTGGTGGTCAGTTCCTACTGATAGAAATTAATCTTTTCCAATAGTTTAAACTGATTTTTGCATTTTATGGGCATTTTTACCTTAATAAATCCATTTTTACTAAACGTGTGCATCATCTTTTGAGTCAAATTCTAACATTTAATCAGGGAATTAGAATAATAAGACTGGGCTGTTACCGAGCAAATTAAATCAACACAGAAGCTGCATCTTAAGTGGCATTTAGATGCATTTACACGCATTTATTTTGTTTAATGCAAGACATGAATACATTTAACCTGCAATTACAAATGCATAAAAAATGTTTTGATATTCAACATAACATGTGATACCTGATATTTGAATAGTTTAAACTATGAAAAAAATCCCAAAAAAAAACAAAAAGACAAGAAAGAAAAGACGAAATTGAATTAAAACCGCCAGCAATCCTCTTAAAAGTGAGTCCCTTGCGATTGAACCGAATATTTAAAACGGTTGATTCTTCAAGAACAACACCATCATGTGCTCACGACACACATTCTTGTAGCGTATTCGGATGATTTTTGTTTGCGAAATAGAGCACAAACCACGCCATATGGGTCTAAAACGTACGTCTCTTAATAACTTATTGTTTAAGGTTATTCAATTTCACATTTGTAATCTGGTATTTTTGGAGAAAACCGGCACTCTTTTCGTGTGAAATTTAATAACTTATTGAAGTGGTTAAATATATCCTTTTTCTTCTGCCCCCAAAAATCATGTTTTGAATTTGTGATCATTCTAAATGCATTATAATAGATTGAATCTTGCAGTGAAAGAACACACACTAAATGCACACATACTAGTCTAGACTTCACGTGATGTATGTGTGCGCTCTGTAGGGATGTTTTGAATGTTTTTTGCAAAATACTCGATAATGTCAAATCGCACAGCGTTAAAACAACAATTATAATATTATCGCAGACGATATATATCGCACAAACACCCCTACTTCAGAATATATGATTTGTCCAACCTCAGGAGAGGTCAGACTAAATATTACAAAAGTTGTTTTATTTTCTATTCATTTTGTATGAGTACTACAATTTTTGCAACCTTGTAACAAAAATTTGGAACATGTTTGATACAGTTTGTTAAATTTTATAGGACTAAACATTCAATAAACATCCAGCTTTAAATAAACACCCAAGGTTGCAGATTTACCTGAAATAATGTTATCACTCAGTTGGGGCTAGCTAGTCTAGGACAAAAAGTTTGCTTGCAGTTATTATTAAACTTGTGTGTCCCATGGAAATATTTTTTAATACATTTTTCTTACAATAACTTGAGTAACAGGGTTAAATGGTTGTGCTTGACAAATGCAGTCAGCACGGCAATATTCAGAAAGTTAAGTGAGATTATTTAGTTGTCCTCCTGTCCTGCTGTAGAAAGGGATGGGAACACATTATAAAATATAATATTAATAAAAAAAGGAATTTGGGCCTCTAAAGCTTTTCAAATAGTAATGAGATACCAAAGTGCACTGCATTTGTGGAAAGTGGCCAGTATATATCATGCATTTAATGGCAAACCTCTTCCTCCATCTGTAAAACAGGAAATTCCACAGTCCAGCAGGTTTCATTTACGAGATGCCCAATCAATCAGACAATAAGACGAATCCGTTTTCCTCTCTATTAAAGAAAGGACATTCCCCTTTTGCATGTATATCACCTACAATTTAGTCGATCCCATACTCCTCACAAGGCCCTTGCTTTACTCTTCAGACAGGACGGAACTGGATTTGATTTTTTGTGGTCAATGTAATGAATCAAACTAAAATCAGAAACTCCTGAGTGAGAGACGCATGACCGAATGATGAAAAAGCACTTTCAAGACTATAATTACAAATGATAAGATGAAAGGAAAAAGCTTGCACATTTGTATGTTTTGACTGATACTCACCCACGGAGCAGTCGTCACCGCTCCATCCCTGTTCACACACACACCCCCCTGTCTGGGCTTGGTACGTTCCATGACCTGAGCATTGTTCTTTACAGGCAGGAAGTGCCGTCTCACAGCTCTCACCTCCCCAGCCTGCCGAGCACACACACTCACCGCGCACACACACACCGCGACCTGAGCACAAGGGGTCCACGCAATCCACTGTAGACACACACAACCATCACACACAGAAATAACAGGTTTGTCCATGAGCATTTAATTACAGGTGCATGTAGAGGTGCATATAAAGCCATATACAGACAGAACTAGTTTTCCCTAAGGAAGTTCGGAAAATTGGGGCTTCACCGACGTACTTCATGATTTTAATCCCGTTCGAATCAAGTTTTTCTTCAAACTAACTCGGGTAGAAATTGCGGTGCAAATTACCTCTGAGACATCTAATCCCATCCGGATCGGAAAGCGTGTGATTGCAGTATATTATTGTTTTCACAATGCATCTTCTCATATATTTTGACCTACGTCAAACACCGTAATTACATCTGAATTTCTTGTGCCGTCTAGTGCATCTGCATTATGGATTTGGACCAGTTTGCACTTGATCTGGATAGAGTAACACTTGAGTTTAGCATAATGGTTGTACTGGTAAGCGAGACAGAAAAGCTGATGATTATTGAATAAAACAAATCATTTAAATACTACTACAGTGTGTGTACAAAAATAATTGTATTTATTTTGGTGAAGATTACGTTTAGCACTATTATTAAATTATTACTGTTTTGTAACTGAGCGCAAAATGACGACCAAGATACACAGAAGAGGCACAATTAAATATCCAACATCAGTTGAAATATACCCTATATATAAAATGATAAAATACATTTTACATGTATAAAAATATGCATGCAATTTATTCCTGTTATTTATTATTGGTGCCCAATTATTAATGAGTGTTCTTATTGCTATCAATGTTTAAACAGTTTTTGCTGCTGAATGCTTTCGTAGAAACAGTCATGCATTTATTTGAAATACAAATATTTTGTAATATTATAAATGTCTTTACTGCCTCTTTTGATTAATTTAATGCATCGTTGTTGACGAAATGCATCATTAGTTTTAAAATTTTTACCACACACATTTGAAAGGTATTATTATGGTTTCCACAAGAATATTAAGCAGCAAAAACTGCAAAAACAATATTAATAATAATAATGATAATAATTAATGTTTTTTTGAGCATCAGATCAGCATATTAATATGATTGTTGAAGGACCATGTGACACTGAAGACCAAAGTAAATGGCTACTCTGAAATTCAGCTGTGCAATCACAGCGACAATTTACTCATAATACATTTACTCATTCCTATTTTTCCTTGTTTTAGTAAATTGTGGCCACATTGTACTAATTCATTCTCTCGTTTTGATTTACTAAATTAAGGAAATTAACTAGCAAATCATGTTTTTTCCCGCATTTACGGGGCTCTGAACTGTGATACCTATTTATTGTACATCCCTCATAGCAATAATGAGCTTGTGAAACATTTCATCTGCTAAATGAATAGATGTAAATGTAGTAAAAGAATCAGGTATCAACTTATATGTTTTCCTCACTCATATATTTTATATTTAGATTAAATAATCTCTATTCGGTCCATCAGTACATGAAATCATGGGCGTCCTCTGTTAATAATCGTAACTCAAACGTTTTTTAGAAAATGTCTGAATAGTGCTTAAAGGAACACTCCACTATTTTTGAAATAGGCTAATTTCCACTCCCCTAGAGTTAAACAGTTGAGTTTTACCGTTTTTGAATTCATTCAGCCGATCTCCGGGTCTGGCGGTACTTTTAGCTGTAGCTTAGCATAGATTATTGAATCTGATTAGACCGTTAGCATCTCGCTCAAAAATGACCAAAGAGTTTCGATATTTTTCCTATTTAAAACTTGACTCTTCTGTAGTTACATCGTATACTAAGACCAACGGAAAATGAAAAGTTGTGATTTTCCACGTACCATGGGTGCAGCACAAGGCGCAATGATAGGTACGCAGCTCCTGAAAAGAGGCTTATTGAAGTTACCTTACTTGGGACTATTTTCAGGCGCTGCCGTCATATCCTTCATTTATATTACTCCGGAATGAGAGTATAGTTCCTAGCCATATGGGCCTAGAAAATCGCAACTTTTCATTTTCCATCCGTCTTAGTTTAAAAACACAAAAAAAAAAAAACTGTAACTACAGAAGAGTCAAGTTTTAAATATGAAAAATATAGAAACTCCTTGGTCATTTTTGAGTGAGATGCTAACGGTCTAATCAGATTTAATGATCTATGCTAAGCTACAGCTAAAAGTGCTACCGGCAGACACAGAGATCGGCTGAATGGATTCGAAAACGGTAAAACTCAACGGTTGGGAGTTGGAAAATTAGCCTATTTTCTAAAATAGTGGAGTGTTCCTTTAAGACAGAGGCAGAGAAGGTGAAACATGAAAACAGCACAGTCAGAGAGAGTGCATAACAAAAAAAAACAAGATACAAATACATGTAAATTCCCCATTACAACTGCACCTTATTTGTGTGTGTGTGTGTGTGTGTGTGTAAGGGGGAAGTGTCCTGATGGAAAAAGCTAATTTGGTGGATGGATCTACATGGGATTAAATTGAGTCTCTCTCTCTAACTCTCTCTGTCTCTCTCTCTATCACTGAAATGGCGGCAATGAATTTTCAGCTTAATGGTTAGGGGAGAAAGTGTGTTTAAAATCCAATTACAGGACATTCATCATAAACAAGCGGTGGAGATAGACTAGTAGCTCTGCACGCACAGACACACACGCAGCATGATGGTCATGTTGCAGATGAGGGTTATTTGAGCTTCAAACTCAATCTTTCTATCTAAAAATGAATCTAGTCCATCAAAAGCTGAAAATGTTTTAATGAAAGTGTGTGTGGGTGGGTGACAGAGAGCTGTACCTTGCTCACAGTTATCGCCCTTGAAAGCAGGAGAGCACACACAGATTCCATTGACACATTCTCCATTGTTGGAACAGGTGGGATCGATACACTGGCCTTCCTCCACCTCACACTCCGCCCCCTTCCATCCAGCATGACACACACACACACCTTTCTCGTAATCGCCGTTACCACTACACAGCACTGGGCAAGAGTCTGAAATATAGAGACAAACTGATGAATAATCAGATCAATCAGATCTTTGTTACGTTGTGTACTCTAAGAAGTAATACTGTGTGAAAATGAAGAACAATAACTATAAAGATAACTATATTAGCGTCCACACCAATGCACAATAATGTTCTGTTTATTCAAAGAGTTATGTTGTCTGCTTCTTTATATGATGGATTCTGATTGGCTATCAATATTTTTGTCGCTTCATAAGCAAACGTTCTGCAAGTGATTCCAATGATAATGTTTCTCTGTGCCATCAACGTTATAGTTGTGGTGTGGATTCTTGCTATTTTTAAAACTATATTTATTGTTATAGTTATCATGCTTGGTGTGAACGTGCCTTTAGGCTTATAGTTTGACTGATGCTAATGTTGTTTGATGGCTTTACTGTACAGATAAAATGTTGACTATGTCATTGCGTATTTGTGCAAAACTGTGATCATGTTGTGTATAATTATATTAGGTGTTATATAATACAAATGTGATTATGTATATGTGACCCTGGAGCACAAAACCAGTCTTAAGTCGCTGGGGTATATTTGTAGCAATAGCCAAAAATACATGGTATGGGTCAAAATTATATTTTTCTTTTATGCCAAAAATCATTAGAATCATAAGATCATGCTCCATGAAGATATTTTGTAAATTTCCTACTGTAAGTATTTTCAAACTTCATTTTTGATCAGCAATATGCATTGCTAAGAACTTCATTTGGACAACTTTAAAGGCGATTTTATCAATATTTAGATTTTTTTGCACCCTCAGATTCCAGATTTTCAAATAGCTGTATTATCCTAACAAACCATACATCAATGGAAAGCTTATTTATTCAGCTTTCAGATGATGTATAAAATCTCAATTTCAAAAAATGGACCCTTGTGACTGATTTTGTGGTCCAGGGTACACATATTACCCTGATGATGATGTGTGTAATTGCCTTCAGATGTACCTTTTGAACAATCTGGCCCCAGGAAGCCAGTAAAACAGTGACAGTGTCCGGCGACACACTCTCCGTTACCGTTACAGTTAGTGGAGCAACCATCTATAGTTTCTGAACACACAGACACAATCCAATTAAATAATTCTGAAGTACACATCTATTTTGTGTATTGTTAGCAAGCATTTTTATACCCCAAAACATAATCGTGATGTAAAAAGTTTGCTTATATTAAAAAGAAAATAATTCAAATGAAGGAAAAAACTAATATTTGTTGGTCTCTCACCTATGGGTGTGCTGTACACCACCACCTGTTCCATCTTTCGACCGTCATTATAGAAGGCCAGGTACCAGGTTCCCACATCAAGGTATTCCACAAAGCCCGTCTCCTGCAGAGCAGACACCAGCAGACTTCGCAGAGGAGGGTTCGGAATTTTGACATTCCGGGAATCCTGCTTAATCAGCTGTCTCCCGTCCAGCAACTTCACAAAGTCAAACTGGAGAAAAAGGACATAGAGTTATTTGTGTATCTAATCTAAATTGTGGTAAAAAGAACATAGCACAGATCGACAGTTGAATTCATGCCCTTGGCACTGACCGTCCGTAACTTGGTGCTCTGTGTCTCAGCATCGCTCTGTACTCTACCCTATGTCTCTGATGTTGATGTTGCCAACCTTGGCATAGTCTCCGAGGAAAACAAGCTCCTATTTATATGTCCAATACTTGCCAAAACATGCATCCTACAGAACTGGAAAAAGTAAATCAAGTATATCCACCCAACACTGGAAACAACCACGCTACATTGCATTCATCTAGGGAATGTGTCTGACAAACCCTCTGAATGCCTCCATGTCTGGCAATCTATTTTTAGATGCATTAATTTAAAAGCATGATACCAAACAAATTAATTATCTGCACCTGCAGGAAGTCTCCACAGGGTTAATGCATGGCACCCCATATATCGTTTTGTTTTTTTAATGATGAAAAAAACAAACAGAAAGTGTGAGCGAATAATAAAAAATAAAAACAAGATAAAAAACTAAGGAAGTATCAATTAATAATTGTAAACAAGAAGCAATACACAGTACAAGGTAAAATTAAGTAAAACAGCTGTGTGAACAAATACTTAGTAGCAATGAATTATACAATGCAAAACGAAATAAACAAGGATTATTAAGAAATAAAATGAGACATCAGTAGTGCAAAAACAAATACTATGAACAAAATTGTTATTAATGCAAAATAAAATAAAAACACAGTAAACCAAGAAAGCAGCCATTAATAAGCGGCAACAAAGAAGTAATAGATTTAACAATGTCAAATGAGGTAAAACGAATGTAAACAAAATAAAACGAAGTATCTGTAGTGCAAAATGAAATGAAATGAAATACAGCAACAGTGCAGAGTAAACTAAGAAAGTAGCAACTAACCTAATTAAATTTAAACAAAGGAATAAAGTATACAATGACAATTTAAACAAGTACTGTTAAGACATAAAATGAAACATCTGTAGTGCAAAAAAAATGATAAAATAACAGCAAAAAATAAACTTGGGAGTGTAAGAAATAAAAAAGGATTCCAGTAAAGAAGTAATAAAACAAGTAACAATTAAGAAAGATAAACTAACAATGAAAAATAAGACTCGATTGGGCTGAAGGGTTCTAAGCACAATATGTAACATTTTCAATACGACATAGTTCACTAATGATGGCAAAGCTCTATATATCTTCCTCTGTTAATGGCATTAAGCATGAGTATCTTCCGCACCCTCATCTGCTCCCCATTGTGACTGACATGTGTTACTGGTGGGGTGGGCATAAACTAAGAAACATCCCCTTCCCCTGCTACAACATCCACACACACACACACACACACAAACACGCACACGCAGGCCTGCAGTTTGACCAAACACGGCCAGACACGCTGACAGTCACACACACACAGAGTCCAGATCAAGTCAAGAGTCGCTGCAAATGTGAGATGTTCACATCCAGGCGTTTACAGCTCACCATCTGTGCTCGTTTGACTCAGCCGGCGATCAGTATATCTGTGTTCAGCGTCAGTCTCATCACCTCGCACCACTGTGTCACTTCCATCCCGTAAGTGGGATGAATCTATCTCCAAGGAAACTGGAAATGATACGTGGCGTGTGTGTCTGTCTGTCTGTATTTGGGGGGGATTGCCAGTGTTTAGACAGAGCTGTTACAAACATCAGAAACATCAATGAGCGGCGTTCTCCGAGGCACTACAGAACCCTCTGGCTATAATGAGTCCCTCTCCTCCTCCGGAGTCACTCTGGAAGCAGTGGAGGCACTGAAGCCCTATCGACTGTAATGACTCTCACGCTGACAGGCAGGAGCCAGCAGGGCAGCAGTTGCACCAGAGCCCCACTGCTTTTAATGACAGCCAGAGAAACTGAGGAACGATCGTGGGAGCCGCAATGGAGTTGACAGTCTCAGTGCAGTTGCGATCTGTCAGGCCTCAGTGAACACACACACGCGCGCCGAAGTAGACCCGCAGAAGCTGTGCAAGTGTAAACATCTCTATTCTGACATGCACGCACAAAAGAAGGCTTTTCATTAAGCAGGAACAATTAACCAGTCTTCTTGCTTTGCCTCCGCCTACATATGCGAGCGCGTATGCAAATGAGGCGAAAACGAGAAGCCTTAAATTGAATTACACCGGGCTCTAATTTCTTGAGCAAAGTGAACAGTTAATCTCAGATGATATCCTGAATAATGAGATGTAATTAGCATGTTGGGGTCGTCTGAAGTACCTCGTTAGATACGCTCCTGATCCTCCTTGTTATCTGCCAGTCATAACAATATGTACTTAGAAAACGTTTACCAACACGAGCAATCGTGATGAAACCTGGGCATGGATGCACAAGTCTGATAACACACTCTCTTTCAAACACACAAACACACTCCCTCACATGCAATCTTACACAAACACATAATTATTTATTATAAATTAGTATTATTTTATATCAAATTTCTGGTTTTGTGCACATTTTTCACACTGTAGAACAAAAGAATACAAACACAGGGGTCTCGAGATATGGGTTTCAAAGTTGAACTACTTTTAAACTTCACACGGCTCATGGTGTGAGATGCAGCTGATTAATGTTTAATAATCTGTAAATAAAATAAGGAATATATTTTAAAATGCTACTTTCATAATTTTGTACTCAGTGCTTTACTCGTTTGCCACAGCAATGTCAGGTCAAGTCACAAATCATTTAAAAGCAGAATCACATTAATAAACAGGAAAATAGTGTTAATTAGGGCTGGGTATCGTTCAAAAATTTTCGATATCGATACCGATACCTTGACTTCGATACCGGTTCCTGAACAATACTTTTTTCAATACCAATTTTATGAAATCAATTTTAACAAAATTACATTATCTAAAAAAACGCTTTGGTTTTTTATTTTTCATAGCTTGTTGATGTTTATCAGACTCAATCCACTGCACAAAGGAACACAATGTACAAACAAAAAAATAAAAATCAGTCAAATAGTTTTATAAAGGGCTCAATAAGTCTTCAGTTTAACAGCATACTGTTAGCTACATTTACCACTAGTCGTGTGATCGAATCGTCATGTCTATTCCTTTTCCTAATCTACTGATTACTGATAAGTCATTAGCAGTTGTTCTAGGCTGTCTGCCCCTTGCTCCTCATCGTCCAGATGTGCTTCTGACTCAGAGTTATAATATATTTAATTTTCATCACATACATTGCCAAACACCCACGGCAATCGGGAAGTTATTACAAACCTTGATGGGTTTAAAGTGAGTTTTGAGTACCAGCGGAATATAATCTTATTTATTGGGTCTTATACAGGGTTAAATTGATATGTGTTTGTGTGTGTGGGTGGGGGGGTTGGGGGGGGGGTGGGGGGTGGGGTCTCTATGGTATCGGCTTATTTTAGGGATGCACCGATATAAAAATTTTGGCCGATACCGATAACCGAAAATCCTTTATTTTTGAAAGCCGAGATTAACCGATATGTTTGCCGATAACTCTAGTGCCAAAGTGTTATAGACTTTTTGAGATCCTGCAATTAACAAACTGTTTCTCATCATTAAAAGCCACATTCCAACACTCACCCAAGCAACATAGTTTGAACGGTGTACGTTTTAAAAATATTTTTACTCTCCAATTACCAAATTTTGTCATAAAAAAGTCTTACAAAGGAATAAAATATTGCATAAATAATGCAAACAAGTGATTGGACATCATTACACGTGTAAAGAATCTAAATGAATGTGCCATAGATCAATAAAATGGAATAGCCTTTGCACGGACAATAATTAAATTATTTTAATTACTAAACCATATTGTTGATGAAAATAATAAGAGAAAAATACAAGTGGTTGTTGTTATTAATAATGTATCAATGATTTTGAAAAACAAATTAATACCACTGTTTTAAATAGCAGCCGTTTGAGCGGCGCGTGCTGAAGCTGAAGAGCTGAATGAACATGGTAAACTGAAGAGTTTTGCTGGCAGCTTATTTAACTCAAGGAAATGCGTCCTGAGATTAATATTAATACAACATTAACATAATATTACAACTTATATATGTATAAAATGATGCAGTTATTGCGTGCTATAGTCAGAATGTGTGATCCTGTTGTGGATGCGCTCTTCCCATATCAACGCGCTGAAACACGGCAACTAAACCCAAAGAATTCACAACGTTTTATTATAATAATTTTCTCATTAAAATGTTATATACACGACATTCCCAATAATAGTTATTAATGTTGTGCACTGCTGATTGAGCTGCGTGCGCTGAGCTAAAGACGATCACCGGTAAACTAAAGCGCTCTTTTAACTTAACCAAACGCACTCTATATGAGATAAATCAGATATACATCAAATAAACACCATATTACAACGTACAATTGCACAAAGGGCTGCAAACGAACAGCGCGCATTTGAAGTGTCTCTGAAGGAAATAATGCATTATTTATCGGCTTTAAGATATCGGCCAAATTTTCTTATCAGGCCGATACCGATAACAGAAAAAATGAGCCGATATGGGCCGATACCGATATGGTGGCCGATATATCGTGCATCCCTAAGCTTATGCTTATTTATGTATAGATATTTAATATTATATATTATATTTATTTTATTCCCACTAATCTCATTAATACTTTAATTTCAAATTCTTACATTTGATCTATAAATTCAATTGACACTGAAAAATACAACTGCATTAAATAATTGAGATTATTTTAAATATTTTTTTTTAATATACAAACAAGAAATTATGGTGGGAATGATACTTTTCAACGAAATTAAAGCGCCAGTGCCAGTAGTGTTTAATGAGCGAGTCATTGAGTGGTTCATTCAAACGATTCCTTCAAACGGCAGATTCATCAGATGTTAATGCATGGGCTAATGAAACTTTGACTAAACCGATTTGTTCAAAACACGGAATCAATCAAAAATGAATCGGCTGTTTGCTGTGACGTACGCTGTGTTCCACCTCCTCCCTCCGCCTAAAATGTAAATGTGACCTGAATATTATTGTATTTTATTATTGAAGAACTGTTTCTAGACTATTTAAACAGATCGTAATGGAAAACTTGTGGTGATTTGCCTAACTACTGTAGTTTAAATCGAAAACTTTCCCTTTTTCGTTTTCTTTAGTGTTGCGCGTTTTGATTTTTCTCCTTGAGAGTGCTGCGGGGAGCCCTCACCTCAGCAGCGCAAACCTTATACGGTTCATAGATGCCTTATATACATACGATGATCACTATTCGCCATTACTTAATGTATAAAATCAAATATATTGCGGTTTGGGTTTACAATTTATTTGTTGGTTCCTGATGTTTTAATCAGGTTACTTGTTCTGGCGTTAATGAAGAGTTAAATGTCAAGCCTGGATCTATCGTTACTTGCTGGGCTCAGCCCCATACGGCCGCCCAATTTAAAACCCTGGTCTTATGTTCGCAGTGCTAGAAAAAAAAACAGTGGCATGATGGTCACATAACACGCGCTTTCGGGTCTGTTGTAGTATAATGGACTCTCATGTTGAAACTCTACACATCTCCCGCGCTACTCTCCATTTGGAAATGCATTACTTCGGTCTGTCATTGTCCGAGATAGGAAAAGCCTGAGAAACCAGTTTGTCTGAACCGTCAGTATGACGAGATCGTTTTCATTTAAACAAAAGCGCACCAGTGTACATGTAGCCTTACAGCTATGGTGGGCTGGGGCGCGTCACAGCCCTAATCCTCACATGTGCGCCACATCTCGGATGTCGCAGAGTCGCGTGCCGACGTGCGGACCTATTCGGTGTATTAGGCTCTATACGATACCACTATCAGCTCTCAGCGATGTCAACACACTGATCGATCTGCGCCTCCACTGATGATTGATGATATTACCCCTTGGTACGAAATTTGGTACTGAACACAGAGTTTTTCGATACTCGAAAGTATCGAGAGCAAGTCGGGTTGTGCCTAAAAAGTAACGACTCGTAACCCAGGCGCCCTAGGTTTTAATATTGTACAAATTACGGGTCAATTGGTAGTGGATAGGGGCACATTTCAATTTGCAGATGCTCGGGACGGAAGGAACACAGTGGGGTCATGTAGGTGGGTGGGGTCAGCTCATTTAGTTTGCACTGTTGTATTTCACGGAGTAGTTATGGTGTCAATAACTGGTCAATGGTTGGGGGCAGATAAAGATTAACCAATATTGGGTACAAATGGCAGTCAGCTAGGAACCTTATGATACGAGAAAAAACGCGGTTTCAAGGGGATGTGCCGCTCAAAGTCTTATAAAAAAGAAGGACATTAAGGTAATGCCATAGGTGGGGGATTTTGCCCAGGAGTAGCCGATATTGGGGCCCCCCCCCGCAACACCCCGATCCTTTTGTATAAGTGACCGGTCGAATCTTGCGTATTAACCCGAGAAGGGAAAAGTGAGACCCGGTATATAGGGCACATCAGCTTGGTTTAATGAAAGCACTCCAAGGCCGCTCCTGTTAAAAAGTCGTGAGAAGGACAGTTAATTAAGCAAAAAATACCTTTTTAAATATTGGTTATGTTTAACAACGAACTGATTGATAGAAATGGAACACATGTATTAAGTTTTGTGTGACGAACTGGAGCTCTGTGGAAAATCCCTAAATAAATAAAACTATAGATCATCGTGCTGATTTAGTCCCGAACCAGAGCAAGGTACCCTGACACATTTTAGTATTAAGATTTAACATGGTAGATGATCTCAGCAAAAAGTTGTAAAAATCCGAAACTTTTTTAGGCTATCTGATTGTTCAAAAATAAAAAACAATTACACATTAATGAATAAATCAGTATAAAATTATTTAATTTACAGTGGTACCGGTTTGTGATTTTTTTTGTTTTTGCATGTACGCCTTATACTAGTCTTGCCGTTAATTGAAAACTACACTCATTAGTTTTATAAGCAGTCGGACAAGTACAGGGCGTTTATTCTAAGAATCAAAACACAACAGACTCGGTAAATTGTTATTTGTAATAAGGGGCTTATTGTTGACTTTTAAAGTTTTGAATTAGAAATAGCCACACGCCCCCTACAGGAGTAAACTACTGGAGCGGGGTGCAGCGAAGATGCATAACTGAGGCGAGCTGAGAGCGACGCATTGGCAGCATCGTGAGGCTCGATAAGTAGCTATTAGCGGTCATTGAGCTATGATCATCATGCTTTCACAGATTAAATGCAGTGATCCAAAACAGTCAATCTAATCATCATTCAGACAAAACTTTACTTCAAGAATGAGCCACACCGCTGACGTGATTTAATCACTAGCATACCCTGAGCACATGTGAGTTAACGCATTCCTCTTATCAGCAAGACATATCGGCATAATTTTTCATATCGGGCCGATGCCGATATTTACATTTAAAACCATTATCGGCCGATTTCGATATCAGTCTGATAATATCGTGCATCCCTAAATAACAGTGTCAACTGTTGCAAAATTAATGTCATTTTTTTTAGTGTCAGTTTTTTTCTTATCCTGAGAGTGTCAGTGCAGTTAAATCGATAATTTTACTTAATATTGATTGTCTTTTAAACCCCAAATGAGTAAGCCAAAGGTGACAATGGCAAGGAACTCTTTAAATGATCTTTCTTTAGGGGCTTTATCAATATGCAAATATCAATATATGGGATTAATTGATTGTAATTCATTTTTACATTCATTTTTAATACATTGACAGACATATTTTTAAATATACTGTACAGCACAGTGTTTCACAACCTTTTTTTCCTCCGGGCCGCACTATGGTCCAAGTGCAAGTCTCGCGGGCCGCACGCATATCATTTACATATTACGTCAGCAATACAAACCAACCTGATTTATAATATTATAGCCTACATATTATGATATCTAATCGATTACATTCATTGAAATAAATAAATAATTCTACTCACCATAAATAACACCCAATTTTGTGATATTGGGCTCGAAAGGAGTAACAGCAAAATCATAGGCGCTGTTTCACTTTTATGCGTGGGGGGGGGCACCCACTGGCAGACGAGCCACGAGCACTTTTTTATATGTTCTACATTTCATGTATTTATGTAACACATATTCTACATTAAAAAATACATTTAGAATGAACAATAACTGCTGTACAAAGAGTAAAAAAAAAAACCTACCTAATGCAGAAAAGCTGCCTCTTTTTCCGAATTGCGTAGATGACAACTATCTTTCTTTCATCTCTTCTGATAAATTTTCAGTCAAATCGTTTTCTGTATGCTAGATCAGAGCTAGAGCCCTGCATTTCAGCCCAGGCCCGATGGGCCCTCGACTTTTTTACGCCCCTCGGGCCAGGCATAATTCAGAGGCTGCCAGGGTCTCGGGCCTGTTTTAGGCTTCTCCTTATTTTTATATTTTAGACATCCATCAATTAGTGATGAAAAAAGATTGCCGCGCTGGTGGAAACAACACGAGACCGTGCTACCGAGACTGTCAAGAGCGGCTCGACGGTGTTTAGTGTCCAGCAGTAGCAGCATGCTTGTTTAAAAATCATACGATAATTAGGCTATGTGAGTACTGCTCATGTCTGAAAATAATATATGGAAAACAAACTTATTTTACATAAAACATTAGGCTATAGCTTATATTTTATTTAGTACATTTTTAAATTAATGTAAAAACTAAAATGAATTGTAAAACTGAAAGTAATTTTTTAAAATTGTGTTCAGCTTGGTGGGCCGCATTTGAATTCGGGTTGAGAACCACTGGTATAGCACATGAAACAATGTGCAACACTCTTAAGGAAAGAACTTGTTATATTTTCTGTATTTGTGTTTGCATGTGTTTACCTGCGTGTGAGTAGGTGGTATATTCCTCCTGCCGTAGATGCCCAGCAGAGCATCCCGTGTGAGTGAGATGTTGAACTTCACATATTCGGGGTGGTGAACCGTAATGTGAAACCTCCAGAAGAGTCCAGGAGGAATCACCTGGACCAGCTGTGTCCCGACAGCCACCTCTCCCCTCTCTATCACCCTGCCTCGCTGAATCACCTCTTTATCTGTCAAGCAAAAAAAAAAAAAAAAAAAACATACATCCAATTTTCTTCAATTTATCCAGAGGGACAAAAAAATAATAATAATTGATTGGACCAAGTGTTTTCCATGTGGATCTGTAACATAAGCTTTATAGTATTAGTTTATGCCACGTATTCATGTCATTCCAAACCTAACTATCTTTCTTTCACGGAACACAAAAGGAGTGATTTTCAAAGATATTCGGGTTGCTCTTTTGTATGCATTTACATTGAACATGCTTTCAGGCTTCAAAAATAGCACAAAAGCACCATACTGTAAAAGTTTCATCAAAGTAGTCTATATGATCCTTCTACTAGTCCCGTCTTACCTTCCATAAGGATAGCTTTGGTGTAATAAACTACTGAAATATTGTTCAGGAGACTTTATGGTGCCATTTTTTTTTTTTTTTTTTTGAAGCTTGACTGGCTTAGTCCTCATTCACTTTCAGTATGTGAAATATAGTGGCCAGGATATTCTTTATTAATTTACCATTTTTTTTTTTTTGAAGTTTTTTTTGAAAAATTTTTTTTTTTTTTTTTGTTTGTTTTTTGGACATTGCACAGAAGCCAGAAAGTCGTACAGTTTGGAACAACATGAGGCAGAATAAATAATCGCAGATTTTTTTAAGTGAACTATTCATTTCAATTGATGTGATCAAGTGAAAAAAAAACAAAATATGTCATCTTAAATCAGCTAGATGACAAAAGCTTCCAGCTATAGGATGATAGTTGTTAAAGACTGAAAATGATGCAACCGAGCTCAAGTTCTCTGATGGACGGTCACAGAAAGGCTGTAGATGTGAAAAGTACAAAAAAAACAAAAAACGTGCCCGAGGGCTTTTGAATGAATCCTGCCTCTGATGCTATCAACACAGACGTCTCCATATCTTCTTTAATGTCAAAAAGAATGATGTATTTTTCAGAGGTTCAGTTGATGTGAATCAGAAGTGATCATCTGCAGGACTCTTTGAAAAGCTCTGCCGTCTAGAGTCAAATTCAGGTGACGGAAAAGATGAAACGCCACCTGCCGTATCGAGACACCACATTAGTAGCGGGATTGAAACACTCTCAGGTGTGAGGTTATTTACATTAGCTTTGATAGAACAGGCACACCTGTGCATTAATACATATATGCGCAGAAAAACCTGGCTAGTGCAGCCTAGTGGTCAAAGATCTGTGCTAGACAAACAAAAAAATTGCAGGTCTGAGCCCTGTAAGGGCAATCCTTGAACTACGATCACTGTGCCCTTGAGCAAGACGCTTAACACCTGAGGTAAGTTGCTCCAGGGGGAACATCCTTGCATCATAACTTGAAGTCATCAGGTAGAAGAAACAATGTCGGCTAAAGAGTCCCTATAACAAAACCTGTCTACTTTCTTGTCCTAAAATATGACTACCAAAAAAACAGACTATATTTTATTTCATTAAATATGGACGGAACAACGTGTAAAAACAAATAGTAAAAAGGCTATATTGATAGAGTGAAGATTTAGAGGAATGACAACAGTAAGTGAAGACAAGAAAGTAGCTACAGTATAAAGCAAATTTGTCACAATTTACAAATACATTTTACTATAGCATTAAACAAACAAACAAATAAAATAAATAATGATGTTCTCTTGAACTAAATATTAAGCAGCACAAATCACAAATGTTTTAATCATCGATAATTATAATAAGAAACATTTCCTGAGCTCCAAATTAGCATATTAGAATGATTTCTGAAGGATCATGTGACACTGAAAACTACAGCATTGCAATCACAGGAATAAATTACATTTTAAAATATATTAATATAATACTTAAATTGTAATAATAACTTATAAATAATACGTACTAGAATAACCACTTCATGGCCTTTCAGGATTACTTTTGGCATTTCTTAACCTCCTGTAATATTTTAGATTTGCGTATATAATGCACAATTCTTGGAGCAATTCCCCAGTATATACGCGCCCTACCCCTTGATCGAAAGTTGTGCAGATAAATATTCTATTCTACTTGATTCTATTCTATGGACATGGCAAAACAAACTCAAATAAACAAGGACACTTTCTTTAATTTGCACTTTATAAAATTATACAGATACAAACACACCTCACACTTAAAAAATGACCTCATAATCTCAGCGGTTATCTGAAAGAAAATAATTTACTGTTGTGTACTGCCATTAATTCAATGGCAAATAAACTCTGAATGAATACACACACACACCCTCTCTTGGCTCCTGCTTTAGGCAAAGACCTGACATTTAGACACATTGTGTGAAACAATGAACTGATATCACACTGTATAGAAACCTTATGTTAGATGACTTCAGTAGCGCACAAACACACACACACACACCCACCTGGCTGTTTGTTGTTGATCCTGGAAGGTAGGACGGGAGTGAGGTAAAATCGCCCACGGTAATGCACTCACTTTCACTCATACCATTCTCATAAAGCTCTCCTTCCACTCGCTTCAGATGCCACGGCAAACCCAGCAGATGAACGACTGCAAAACGACAGAATGAAAGATAAATGAACGATAGATATATAACATTATAGATAGATAGATAGATAGATAGATAGATATAGATAGGATTTACTTTGTAAAAGAAAGACAAAATTGCATGTTAATTGTGCACCGAAATTCAATTTAAAATATGTATTACGCTTATTCAATATTTACAATAGGCTAGTCTCGGTCCAGCTATGGTTCTTTTTTTTTTTACTTTTATGTTAACTGGTGCGTGCTCACCATACTCTTTAAGGTCTTCTCTTATGCCTCACTCTTGAATTTGTGTGAAACTCTGCATAGGAATTCCTGGGAGTGGAATATACTCCGGTCAGCGTGGCATTTTATGATCTCCCGCAGTGAAGGCTTTGGCCGCATGGGAATGACTCATCCTAATTAGCCAATAAACGGACAACCCCTCATCTGCTCCTTCATGGGCCCCCCCTACCAGCTATCTCTCACGCGTCCCTCTCGCCTTTCTCCTGAGCTGTGGTGGCTTTTCAGTCGATGTCAGGGAAAATGAGGTGAGAAATATATACTGGACAACGAGTTCTGGGAACGGCGATTGAGAAATCAAGGTTATTCTCCCTCTCTGTCCCCCCGTTCCTCCTCAGCGTATAGGAAGTCCGCAGTGTGGTTTCTGGCGCGCGTGTTCCTGTGAAGGCCCGTCTTACGAGCCATAAGAGGGATTGGTGTCTCATCGGGGAGCTGGTCTACAGATCCTCTCCTTTATCTCTCCCTCTATTCGCCCTCATATCTCTCCTCGCTCACACACACACACACTGTAGGCTGCCATTGGCTAACTTACAATCACCCCAAGCCCTGCATATCAGCTTTACACTCAGAAACGCACGGGGTCCAGAGTTTTTCAGTATAGAATTGACACAAGATATACTAGGTCACAGTTCAACATTTGAAATTAACGTTGTTTTCGGCGGCACACAGTTGGATGCACATTGTGATTGATACCAATATTAGTGAGTGAGTGACGTGACATGGCGCCCGGGGAGCAGTTGGGGGTTCGGTGCCTTCCTCAAGGGCACCTCAGTCGTGGTATTGAAAGTGGGAGAGAGCGCTGTACATTCACTCCCCCCACCTACAATCCCTGCCGGTAGGAGACTCGAACCCACAACCTTTGGGTTATGAGTCTGACTCTCTAACCATTAGGCCACGACTTCCCCATATTAGAGGTGGTCAAGGACAGATCCTGACATAACTAAAGTAATACAGATGTTGCACAACAAATAACCTGCCACTCTGATGGCCTGGGATATAATTTTTTGTGTAGTTTTATCCATCCATAAAATATTATAACACTTTGTTTCTTTAATGTGACATTGATATCATAACTTCTGTGGTAACCAGGCACTGCGTTGCACCTTTTTCTTTTTATTTCACTATCAAAATGTGAAAAAGACAACAGATATCGCACTCTTGCGATCTGCTCTCCCAATTTAATGAACAATATTCCATGAATTATTTCTCTGAACTACACTCAGAATCACTTGTTTCTCTCCTCAGATCCTTACTCATGTCTCTCTCCTGGTTGCAAGGGTGCTTAAACACTTTTTCTTCCCTTTTCTTCACTTGTAATCTCTATTTAACATCCTTAAGTGTGAAAATGATTCTGAAGTATAACAGTGCACATACATGCATCACCGGTGAATTCTGTCATGTTTCCTTTTGTGTGAAAGTAATAGAAATTCCCACCACAGTGTCATTTTCACCATCTCCAATTATATTCTGGGTTATTATAGCAGTCAGTGTGGTGTAGCTGACACCACAAAGTAAATGAATAAATAAATTTCACATAATAAATATTAAAATGGTTAAATGTTAAAGATGTAAAAATAAATAATTTTTAAATTATTTTACTATGTTTCAATCAGTATCATTTTTATGTGGGATTTTCATATTTTAAGAAAGTCTGGCTATTTGACCAGGGTAAAACAATAAAACATTGTAAAAAGCTTCCATTAAAGTTTTTAATATAGGTTGAAGTTCAAGAGAAAGTTGAGTGTCATTAAAATTAATTATACCCCAGTTTATTATAAGAAAAGAAGTAATTTTCATACACAAATTTATAATATAGTGTAATAATTATATTATGTTTAACATTTTAGATATAATATTACCTAAACATTTTCCGCTTTTTTTTTTTTTTTTTTTTTTTTCATTTTAGATCATTCCATTTGTCAACAGGTAATTTTTATATGTTTTTCAGAGATTATTCAATATTTTATTGAATAAAACGGTCTTGGTCTTAAAGCAAAGAAAAAGGCATGTTAAAAAAAACAGGGACACAAGGTTAAATTCATTATTTACCCAATTCATTAAGAGTTAGAGAGCTTCATACAGGACAAGAGAAAGGAGGTGGGTGAGATTGACAGAAAAGAAATTGATAGATGGCCAAATCGATGACATCCCAAAGCTTTCCATAGGTGTGTGTGCGTGAGCGAGAGCTGTCCTGTGTGCATGTGTGTGTACGGGATCACAAAGCTCTTTAAAGGTGCACGTCTGGAAGGTCTCATAAATTCCACGGAGGCCACATTTCTTTCCTCCACAGGACTCAGAGCCTTGAACGGCAAACATCGATCCCTTAAAACCTCTAACCTCTCCGCTAGTTCTCTCTTTACAACCGCTAATGAAGAGAAAAATCTCTATCTCTCCCCTTCTCTCTCTCTCTCTCTGCCATTTTTCTCTCTGACCCTTCTCCCCCACTTTTCTCTTGACAAGATGGACTACTGGGAAGGATTCAGAAAGTGAGCGAGAAATAGAAAGCAAGAAGGACACCATTTATCAAGGCTTTTGTTAAATCAACAGATTTTAACATGATTTGTAGAGCACCCGACAGAGCTGGAAACATACAACACTGACTACGAGACGTGTCGCTCGCGTGTGCCCATGCATGAGAAAAAAGAGAGAGAGAGAGAGATAAAGAGAAAGACAAAGAGGCGCATTTCACAGGAAAGGACTGAGAGCTGTTCACTAGACAAAAGTCCCACATACATCAAAGCCGGCTTTAACCTTGATGCTGAATAGCAGACTGCCCTGAGACTGAGAAATGGTTAAGCTCTCTGAGTTTACTGTCACGCCACAGTTTGTTAATATCCTCGGCTAGGAAGCTGGCCTAAAAGAAATGGATTCGTTTATTGTGTGTCCTGGCTATCGGTCAATGAGAACAATGAGCTTTTGTGGGCTGGCCGCTATGGCGGCGAGTCAATGTTGAAAAAGGCACAAGCTCCGCATCCGGGCAAAAACCCGATCCCCCTCAGGACATCTAGAGAGAATGGTCTGGAAGATATTGAATTAGGGGATGTAACGGGCAGGAGGCGGACGTTTTCGCATCCAGCTGCTGTTCTGAGATGATGGAAATGTTGTTTAGATGAGTAATGCTGTAGACGGGCGGTTCAGGTTAAATTAATAGAGCAGTTATGAGGCTGGGCGGACAGCCTCTGAGGGAGGGGCTTACTGCCAATGACAGGAGAGGAGAGTTTGTGGGAATTGATCGTCGTTTGTTGAGATGATGTAAAAATGCTTCGCGTGAACATTCCGCCGGCTCGTATCTCCAGAGGACGCCACCGTAGCCTGACCTCGACACTTTGCCCAATGGAGATAACTCCTTGACTTTAAAGTGAAGACATAAGACAAATGTTTTAAGGAGAAGATAAGGCCTTTCTCCTCCAGAGGAGAAGATAAACCCTCCCTTTTAGTAAAGGGAGAACATAGATGCCTCGTTCTTGAAGAAGAAAAAAACTAAAAAACACTCCTATCTTTAAGGACTGAGATGATTGCTAGTATAAATCTGTCATTTTCTTCATATTTATGGAAAACTTGTATGGAGGTGACTGAATGCAAAAAAAAAGAAAGGACTATCTTTGATGACTGGAAAGACTGTCAATCAAGTTTCTCTTGCTGTCAGACAATCAGATTTTAGCCCTCTTCCTTTTCTTATATAAGACAGCTTCACTAAATCATTGAAAAGTATAAATAAACATGGAAGGAAAGAAAAAATAAAACATTAAATGGCTAAAAAATGAATCATAATTCATTTGAAGCAAAACTTAAGATCTGTCGTCATTGTAACCTGGTTTAAAATAGTTAAATATTACAAGAAATATGCATGGAGAGATACTTATTATCTAAACTACTGAAATCGTTACATGAAGACTTACATGACACACATACTCATGAAATACCTTAAAAAGCCACACACAGACCTCAGGCTAACACTCAATTATATTATGGTTTTATGTAGAGGAACAGAAAATCAAAGCCTGCAATCACAAAACATCTACTTACCAAACATGATCCCAACACAATCAATATTAACAATGTAAATAAAACTGGCAAACAAATGCAATTATATTAATTATTTATGCCCCAGTGCATGCTGGGAAGAGGGCAAATGGGCAAACCACAAAACCCTTTTCCTGTGTAGGCCTATTCTAGTGTTTCAGTTTTAGGAGGGGCTCAGCACACTACCTGATAATGAGCTGAACTGGTTCAGAAGAAAACATCTGTGTTAAGTGTGAGAAATCACAAGTTAGAATCTTTTTCAACTGACGACTTTAAAAAAGAAAAGAAATAAATGAAACTACATCTGTGAGTCAATTTAAAGTATGCATATCAGTAACTGTGGTACATCTTATTTTGTGATTTCACTGGAACGGAGAGCATTTAGATTTTTAGAGAAATGAAATGTCTTGTGTGGACTATATGAGGCTGAACATCATCCTACGTCACTTAGGATAGGAAGGATAATACTTCAGTGCTTCAGTTTTATAATTCAAAAAGAACTTCAACTTTAACATTTTTTTAAACAGCCATTAAGGGGATTATTCAGAGTAAAATAGATACTCAGATAAATACTCCTGTTTTCAGTAAACGTGGAAAGTGTACACACATATATATATGTGTGTCTGTGTGTGTGTATTTCTCTATTCAAATGCTCTTTATTCCAATGAAATCACAAAATAAGATGCACCATAGTTGCATTCAATAATTTTAACAAAATAAGTGGGATTATAACAATTGCATGATGCATTTCGCATAACAAATATTTATGAGCATCTTCTGCATACATATAAAACAGTAATTGTCAAATAGGTTACTTTTAGAAAAACGAGCTGCATCAAGATGCATTACTTGAGCATTACTTTAATAGGGAGTAAACAAACAAAAAACTAAACACACACACACACACACTACAATAATTAATCTATTAATAGATTAATTAAATCTCTGATCATTTTTCCAACATTACTTGTCAGCACCTATCACACCAAAATTAATGTCTCTGCGCAGCCCCAGATGATTTCCTCCAAATTACAATAGCATCAACTGATAATTTCAGGAGTGGTAAAAGCTTCGTATTTTTTGTATTTAATTATCTGAGCCAGAAACACAACCATCTAAACCCAGGGTGAGAAGCAAAGCACAGGAGAGATCCTAAACTGTGGGTTTCTTCAGTGCACCCAGAGCACTGTACATCACCCTGGTTCAAAGGAGCCTGCTAAATGACAAGTGACTGCTGCTGATAAAAGCTGACTGCGAACTGACGAATGCAAATGAGGTGGAATTAATCTGCGAACGCATACTCTCATTCATTTCCACACACACCAGGCAGAAGCTGGCAGATAAAAGGAGAAAAATACGCAAAATGGGGATGAGATGCCTGTCAAAAGGTGCATCAAAAGATGATGCATGTCATTATTTTGATGCTAAAACGCCTTCTATCCCAGCTTGATCTACAGATTCCATGAATTATAATTCAATTATTATGCAGAATTTACACACTTCACTCTCGAGTAGAACTTTTAAGCAAAAATTACAACTGAAACCTCTGACTGAAATTAGACCCTTTCCTATTCAGGCATGCAGCACAACTCCTTGCCAAACCTCACTTGACCGGACTACTGTAATGATCTTTCAGCCACAATCAAACCTCTGCGAATGATTCAGAATGTGGCAGTGCATCTGGTTTTCAATGAACCTAAGAGATCACATGTTATGTCTCTCTTTGTCTCACTCCACAAGCTGTCAGTTGCTGCCTGCATCAAGTTCAAGACTCTCACCGGATCTGCAACTTCCTACCTCCTCTCACTTCTGTAAATCAATGTTCCCTCCAGATATCTGCAGTCAATGAGAGAGAGTCGTGGTACCAGCACAAAGAGGTGCAGAATAACTCTCTCGAACCATCACATTCAATATACCTTGATGGTGGGATGATCTTCTCCATCGGACACCATCAGAAGAGCTGAATCCCTCTCTACCTCCAAAGAAACAACTCACAACTGTTAATGGAAAAAACCTCTCCATTCTCTACCCTCTTACTTATATCTCTGTAATAGCTTGTACTTTGTACTCTTCTGAGCAATTTTGAAACTTTTTATTGTGGCACTTTTCAATTACTGTACTGCTAGGATGAATTGCTTTTGTTTAAGTATTCCTCATTTGCGAGTCGCTTTGGATAAAAGCGTCTACTAAATGAATAAATGCAAATCTCAGTTGTTTCTCCTAGAAGCAATTAGATTAAATGGAAAGCAAAATGAGAGAGAGAGAGAGATTTTTCTTCGGAGAGAAAGTAAAAAGTACCCTCGTAATCTCATATGTGTCTCCTCTAGAGATCTCAACTACATCTCACTTGAGATTCAGATTTGCCAAGATCCCAAAATCTGCAATTGAAAGTCACAAGGTTTCAATAAGAACGCAACCATTTTTATCTAACTCTTCCAGACCAAATATTCTGAGCTATGCAATTCAACGATCTTTCTTTTTATTCAACGTCTTTAAACGCAAGACATTTAAATTGTACCTGAAGTATACTAGCAATAGTTCCACTTTAGCACAATCAAATATACTTCAGTGTGTCTTTAGTTGGACTTTTTCCACACAATTAAAGTAAATTAAGAACAAAAATAGTCGTTCCAATTTAGCAGGCTTTAAGTCTATCAGTTTAGTATACCACAAGTACAATTGCAGGGTATTTCATGTATATATTATGTACATTAAATGTATTTGTAGTATACTTAACATAAAATAAATTGTATTTCAAATACATTTTAGCATATTTATTTTTCACTAGGGACAAACTGTGAAAAATGTATATTCATTTTGAGATTTGCTAAAGATTAAATTTAACAATTTTAAGAAAAAAAAGAGCGTTAGATGGTGACTAAGGTCATCAAAACGTAAAAATAAGGGGAAATGAGCATGCAAAATATACTGAATAAACAGTATAGTATTGCAATATTGTTGGTCCCTATTAAAAAGGCAGAAAACATCTGGCATTAAATATGCAGAAACATCCCAAAGCAGAAAAAAATGAAGCACAGATAAAGCTGTATCGGATGAAACACCTCTCATCTTGTTTTCTTACGCACAGACCAACATGTTAATGAAGTCATCCAATCACTCTAAATGAGCTGTAACCAAAGGACCTTAAAACAGCTTCACCTCTCAACCTGTTTAATTGTTTTAAGTACAGGCTTTAGAAATGCCCGTTTATTTGGATAGATCCCTGTGACAACTGGCATTTCACTCACAAAGACAATCACATATACAAATGCAAGGGTATATGTGTTCTCTGAACAACATGTCTTCCTTTCCATCAGTTAAAACCCCCCACTGCTTAGGCCTAAGGGTGCGTCTTTCTCCTCTGGAAACAAACATGCAAACACACACAGATACACAAAAAAAGCAACTGTTTGATTTCTTCCCTTTTAAGGGAAATGGCAGAAAGCCGCTCTGCAGAGTGGGGGCTTGTGGGTTCCAGAGGGTTTTTTCCATTGATCTAGTGTTTTGATCATAAAAGACACATTATGATCCATAAACATGCATCCATCCATCTTTGAAGCCATGAAGTCCTTTTCACATCTTCAAATTAGTAAAATTGAAAACTAGGACAGTCACTAATTAATCGAACTATTTGTATATATCTATATTTGCTGTGAAAATCCTTTAAAGGATGATTAAAAGACATTACATTATTATGAAAGATGAAAGCACTGAATAGCCCTGAAGCATTCAACTGAGACTGACAGCTTTAGTTGAAACATGTATATGCGTGTGCACATATAGATCACATATGTGGCTGCTGTATTATGCATGTTTCAGGTAGAAGGAAACATCAGGAACAGCAAGTGTTTATAAAGTGAAAATGAATAATACAGCAGCAGAAGCTAGATTCATCAGAGTGAGAACTACTCCCACACTCATCCTCATATGTCTACTGCTTCCTGCTGCATTACTTTTTTTGCTTTTAATGTTGTGCATGCTCTGCCCCGCCTTCTCCTATAATGCCACGCCCAGTCTAAGCTTGCCACGCCCATCAACATCCTGCCTCACCTCATTCCATCCTGCCAAGCTCCATCTACTCCAGTCCTGCACTGCTCCATCATTAACCAGTGGATTTTTATCATTATTAGATTCAGTAAATCCACATCCATTAAAAAGAATTTGTGGAATAAATGAGGTTGTCCAGTTCATCTCTAAAGCCAGTCGTTTAGTCACATAAGCCAGGGGGTTTTCAAAGTTTGATGCCAAGGACCCTTTTGGAGAATCAAGTGGAGGAGAGTTCACTTTATTTTTCTCTATTGTTTATTTGGTGAAGCAGGTTTAAAGGAATCACATAAAGAGAGATCGAATTTTCCTTGATCTTTTGAAATAAGAGTTCAATGGACTGTAATAAAATAATAAAGAAACTTTTAGAACTCAAAACTTCCTCCGCAGTTCAAAAATACCCTATATTGTAATTCAGCGAATTCACGGCTCATCCTGAAATCCTTGGATGTGATGGCAGAAACATTAACATATACAGTAACCACCCACTTTTCGTCAGCAATGCCTATTAGTGTATATACAGTATTATGCCAAATGGAAATCATTACAACAACAAGATCTGCTCATTTCATTCGGTCGTGTCACAGT
This sequence comes from Sinocyclocheilus anophthalmus, assembly GCA_018155175.1. Lineage (NCBI taxonomy): Eukaryota > Metazoa > Chordata > Actinopteri > Cypriniformes > Cyprinidae > Sinocyclocheilus > Sinocyclocheilus anophthalmus. The sequence continues at coordinate 242,315 of JADLZN010001073.1, read as the reverse complement.
GTAACGCAGGCTTTGCTAAAAGGCTGTCTAAAATGCTTCCTTATAATTAAAACTAAATTATGACACACACACACACAAATTTGAAACTACAATATTATCTTTGATTTCTGACATCTCTTCTGACAGATTTTGAAGCCACTTTAGCACAATAAATCAGGATAATTAAAGCCTAGGCTGATGTGGCTGTACATTTTACCTTTTGTGCTGACATTCTTAGTTTGGATAGATGGAGGTTCTTCTCGCTGAAACCATCTTACTTAGTCCCCTGGATACTATCAGCTATCTGGGTCATTGCACTCATACAAAAACAGCTCCCATTTATCCCTCCGAAGCGAGCAACGCACACCCACAGACACCTACCTTTGACACACACCCAAAAAACTCACACACGTAATAAAATCTTTGGTGCGCTGCTCTGTTATTATGGGGTAAGGCATCATGACGTTCAGAAAATAAGTATAATGTCTAAAAGTCTAAAAGCCACACACACAAATTCACTCAATGCCTTTGATACATTTTCATCAACAATTATTGATTGCCTCTCTCTCTCTGTCCCTGCAGGGTCCTTGACTCAATTAGGGCATAACAAAAACACACACACATTCACACCCTACTTAATGTCTTCATAGAGTGTGCAAGTCTGGTAGCTAACGTGTGCTTGTTAAAGTAAAAATGGTGGTGAGGCCAGACGCACACAGACCAATTAAAACCCTTCTCTTAGGATAAACACCCTATTAAAACATCTGACCTTAATCTAAACGGTGAACTCCATACTGTCCCTTATTCTTTCCCTAATGATAATTATATACTCACACCTGAACAGAATTCAGCAAAAAGCTCTAATGATTTAACTTCCTTTAAATCCATCATCCATAAAATTACACACATCTCATCCCCTGTGTTTTTTTTTTAAATATTAAGACTACTTTGATAATGCTTTTAGCTACCAATATTAGACTCAGCTCCAGTTAACAATCTGTACTGTATTTAAAGGAATATTGCAGGTTATATACAAGCTCTAGATTCAATAAAGTATATTTATAAATAAATAAATAATAAATATAACTTATGACAACAAGGTTTTTGTTTTTGCTCCGGTCCACAGATTTCCCCCAATAATCAATGTAGAAAGCCGTAATGGATGCCTACTTATAACCTGAAGATTTAGTGGAGAATTATATTGCCCTGATCCTAACATTAACCTAAAAGACAATGGGACATCTCAGATCGGATATTTACGATACGCCTACTGGCCAGTTAAATTAGACTTCAGCACCGGCACACAACACAGTCACGTTTTCAGTTACCATGTTTTATGGATCCTTTTCTTCTCATCGTTGATGTTTTTACTCGACAGGACCAAAGTTTTTGTTCAGTATGTGAAGATAATGCAGATTCATTCGTTCTTTATGTTCCTCTTTATCTTTATTCCCTTTATCCTTTTGCTTCCCTTCATTTGCCCAGAAAATGAACTGAGAACACATTTAGATTGTTAGATAAGAATGAAAGCCAAGAGACAAAGCAGACGGATTGCATCTATTTAGACAGGGTGCCACTAACGATGGGGTGAAAGACGGCCATATGATCATTAACGGCACATCTCCAGAGCACACACACACACATCTAGCAAACCATTTCTCTGGCATAATTAATGGAACAGTTCACCCAAATACTAAAATGTGCCATCTTGAGGCTAAAGTTGTCATGACAGAAAAAAATTATTAAAAGCTGTGAATAACATATGACTCATTTGCCATTATTTATGAAAAAAATTACAACATTTAAAAAATTAACATCATCTGCAGAATGTAGGAAAACTCAAATTCACTTAAAAATGCTGTGTTCAATATTCATCCGCTGACCTGCAGTGCAAATTGTGTTTAGCAAAATAATAATAATAATAATAATAATACACATCATTCAAAAGTTTGGACGAGTACAATTTTTTTTAAAGAAATTAATACTTTTTTTAAACAAGGATGCATCAAACTGATCAGATGGGACAGTAAAGACAATTATAATGCTACAAAACATTTCTATTTCAAATAAATGCATTTTTTAATTTCTATTTATTAAGGAATCCTGATGATTTTCGCACAAATATAAGGCAGTACAACTGTTTTGTTTGTTTGTTTGTTTTTCAGCATTGACAACAATCATTGAAAATAATTCCATTTGCGCTCTGTTATTGTATATATACAAAAGTGAGTTGTTCTGTGGGAATCCATAATTCCAAATGGAATGTGTTCAGAACAGATATACACATTGTAGAACAGAAATAAACATCACAAATGCCAGATTCTCAAGAAGTCATTATAACGTGTTTTGGAATTGCAGAGGTCCTCGTTTCATTAGTGAGAAACACATGATTAGTGTTTAAGAGGCTGCCGTGTGAACTTCTGACCAGAAACTTTATTAACTGCAGCCTTTCAAGCGTTAATGGATGAAACCTTTTACCTTAATGTTTTTCTGTAAAACACTCCTCATTTTTTTGTGAGATTTTCACTCACAGCCTGTGAGAGGGAGAAAGTCGGAGAAAATTAAGTCAGTACACTAAGGTGCATAAGCACCTCTCTCTCTTTCACACACACATACGGTGACTTGGCTAAACAAAACTTTAACACCATTAACCTCTGAACGGCCTTGTGGGATATTTACTCTTTCATCTCTCGTTCTCCCTCATCCCTCGTTCATAAATATTCATCTCTCTAATAGAGTTTTTCACAGTGTGAGTTCTGCTAATTCCATATGACCCCAACCAGCACGACAGCAGCCCAGAGATGAACGGAGCGAGGGAGAGGGAAAGAGAGAGAGAGAAAGAGAGACATAGAGGCGGAGAGATAAGACACTCACCGATGATGTACGTCAGCAGAAGAGCGAGAGTCAGCGTAATTGCGCTGGCGCTCAAAGCCGTACATTTCCAGTTACAGCAGCGGTAGGGCTTGCTGAACGAGAAGAGCGGTCTGGAGAGGGTGGTTCTGGGTAGAGGCCTCGGAGGCGGCGAATACACCGTGCTGGACGTCAGAGGGTAATTCTGATTGGCCGCGTTGAAAATGGTAGACGAACCTGAACTATGCTTGAACAGGAAGTGCCTGTAAAGGAAAGGAATTTGATTTGTCAATCGATTACATTACGAATACCTCAAAAAACAAATCACACCTGGAAGACGGAGTCAAAGAGATGGAGTGAAAAAAAGAGAAAGGTGCGATCGGAGCGTGTGATCACTCTCTCTTGCTTTGGTTACTAATTGGAGTCATTTGCTCTCACGTGCATTTAATTACAGATATTTAGCACCAGAGATTAATGAGCCATTATTAATAGATAACATCTTTTAGATTAATTATGATATTAATTACACAGAGGAGTCCATTCTTAGAGTAATTAAAAGGTGCCTACTTAAAAACAATTGACAATATCTTGCAACTATCAGTAATGTTACAATGGTGGGCAGTTACCAAATAAAAACAAACTAACTCAATAAATTGTATATTAAGATTTCAAGTTGAAATTTATATAAATATATGGGCAATATTTTTATATTTTAGGTGTACACTGTAATTTCTCTCTACCATTCAAACCATCTTTTCGCTTTTTTGAAATTCACTGAAACAGTCCTTTGGTGTGTAAAAATAAAATGAAGTAATTTTAGAAATTTTATAACATAGTCTCTTAATTAATATGTGATTACAAAAACTGCATGCATAATAATTTTATAAGAATTAGAAAAAAAAGTACATCATGTCACAATGCAGGACACCCGAGTTCTTAAAGCCCTTGTAGTTATTTTTTCATTTTAAAACCAAAAGCTCCCTTTTTTTATCCTGACATGCAGCTAGATCGGTTAGTCTGTGAGGCACATGGGCGCAGAAACATGGCCGTTTAGTCGTGTCATTACGATGACAGACAGATTGACAGATAGCCATGGGGAAATTGGTTACAGCTTTTAGGTTAAAAGCCCAAAGGCAACAGAAGACAGATCTTTAAATTCCCAAGATACACATGGATTCTCAACAGCAATTGATCTCTTTGCAACATCAGCTAGAGCTGGACCAGGGTAAATGTGTGCAACTCTTCCAAAGACACAAAGGATCAATCAATAAAAAGGACCAAAATCATTGAAAGGTAGATCAGTCTAAACACATTTACAAGTTCATATGCTGATGAGACCAAAAAAGCATGATGACATCAATACGGACTGAAGATGATGGTGAAAAACTGAACACACACACACACACACACACACACATACACGCGTCTCTGTTTATATTATAATGGAGACTACCCATCTGTTGTTCTTTAAATTAAGTTAATTACTACTCCCAAAACAAAACTGCACCCCAACACGCAGCTTTTGGCATTTTTCGATTTTTATTGAAACACTGTTTAGTCCATTTATGGTGTTGTTTTCATTGTTGTGTCTTCCCAAAGGTCCCCGCAAAATAGGTCGTTTCAGGTTTTACTATATTTCTGGGGACATTTGGGCCCTACAAAGTTAGCAAAACCTGACCGCGATTACATGAGGAGACTCACAAAACCATTGTACATAAAAATACAATTATGGCTGACAACAGATGAACAATTTTAATAAAATGTAATACATTTTGTGCAGATGGGATAATTAATTGGATAGATCATGAAAAATATTGGATATATCAATTAATTGGATATCATAATAAGAAATATTGTTGAGGCATTGCAAAAAGTGCCATTAGATGGACATATATTGTCTATTTTTTCATATCAATCAGTTTTGCAAACTTCAGTTTGTCAGTGTCAAATAGGTGTAATTTTTTAAAACGCATTTATAGTTTTATATAATTAATTGTTTGAAATGAATGTGTTAAATTAGCAATCCTAATAAAAAAATATTTTCTGCCAAGGGATACAAATGTCGAAAATGTAAAGAAAAGAGCAGATACTGTTTCAGGGTCAAATATACACCCAGAAACACACAAGCAAGTTTTGGTTATTTGTTTAGAGTGTCTTACAGGGATGCCGTACAAAGCCCTGAAAGGAGCGTTTAAATGAGCATGCAATGGTAAAAAGAGGTTTGAGACTGAGAGAAAAATTACAGTCTACCTCAGCCATTAAAAAGAGAAAGTTAATTTCACACTTAGACACGCAGAACTAATCCTGTCTTTATTTACTGTAGAATAAATAAATAACAATTGACACTCACAAAACAAAGTGAAAGAGCGAGATGAAGGTAAAAAGACAAAAAGAGAGAAAGAAAAGAGAAGGTGTGAACATGAAGGATCATAGTTTTACAAATCAGATTTTTATAGTCTCAAAATAAATTCTACTTCACCGGCTGCTTTTCTTACTGAAATCTCAGAGCCTTGAATTTGTATGGCCAGTATGTGGCTGATTTTAATACCAAACACTCCTGAAAACTGTGAAACAATCTCAGAAAACAATCTCAGATTGAAATAACTCTGTAGTTACAACATAGCTAATGCAAGATAAGGCATAAAAAATTAATTTTTAATTGATTATCATGCATTTCCATTGTATGAAAAAGAGCAGCTTCGACTCGATAAACATAAATGTTTCAATATATATCATAGATTCAAATATTTACTTATCAATATTTTAAATAGATGAAAAAGATTTATATATTATATATCAATACATTTCAATCTATTTTTTATGTGAAAAATATCAAAAAGATGTGCACATCCAAAACCAAGTTGGGTACAGGTGTAAGACATGCATTTAGAAAAATACATTATTTCATATATTATTAATTTATACACAATAACTGGGCAACTTTTTTTTTTTTTTGGAAGTTTCATTTAAAAATCAATTAGGCACATTTGCATGGGAATGACTGTTAAAAAAATGACATACAATACATATGCAGCGTATGGCGACTGAATCAGCGAGTGTTCGGAATAATATGCTGATGGGAGTGATTCTCCTCTGTGCATTAATGTTGGTCTATTGATCCAGATTTAATTGAGAAAGTTCATTTGGGAGAGAGCAACATGTCAGCAGGTATAGCCATCACCATGACGATGACACAACGCCAATGTCATCGGGCGCTGGGCTCGAGCCGCTGTTTAAACCGGCCAGAATCTCTCAGGCAACCCTTTAACCTGAGGACTTTCCTGCGGCAGTTGGCAGGATTTTTCGAACCACTCTACAAAATTGGTAAATCTGCTTTTCTTTAACCCCCAAATCTCAAAGAAAACATCTGAATGGGCGACATTCCCTCTGTGCCCTGTTTCAAGCCAAAGTGAACGGCCTCGGAAACTCTCTAAGCAAGTGAGGTTACATGTCTACACTCCTACTGCCGGCTTCTTTCAGACACTTCAATCTCCTTTCAACAGAATTAAGTGATGTTTGAAAAACAGGACTGGAGCTGCTGGAAAAATACGGAAGGGCTAAATTACCCAGCATTCATCGAATAGCCACAAGCATAAACATTCCATTGCTGCCAGCTGCTTGTGGAGTTTAGAAAAGGTGCCGCGGTGCTTAGTGTAGTTCAGAACACTTGAAATCTGTTATTAGGTGTTGTTTGGAGACAACTGGATTTGTATAATGGTGGCTTTATTTCATCACAACGTGACAAAGAGCCCTACATGCTTGACCAACGTGGCAAATCTTCAGAAAACAATAAACTTCTCTCCAGCTATTGGCATCAGAGCGGATATGTGACTCAGCTACGGTTGTTTGTTCAAGTTCTCAGTCGAAATAAGTTTGACCGCTACTGCCAAATTCACCTTGCTGGAAATCTAGAAAAGCCATCGTACACGCACTCATATGTATGCACATGCACGCCGCTTTCATTTTCATCAATATCTTTGGGGTTTGTGTGCGTGTAAGACAATCACCCCAGGAAGACAGCTTCATTTCCTCCCTCAAAGCAGACATGTCTATCCTTCATCATTTATTTACTCTTCAATTTCTCTCTTTCAGAAGAGTAGGTCAACCCTCAATCTTCATCTTCATCATCATCATCATATCTCTCCATCTGTCGTCCACAGACAAACACATATACTCATGCATATTCTCTTTCTCTTGAAGATTTAGACCTTCCTTAGTCTGTTTTATTATCCAGGCTTAACATTAAAAAATTAATTGGGTTTTTCTTTTGAAAGTTGCCAAACTTGGTTGCTTGAGGTTGAAAAAACAGAGTCAGTGCCAGTTTTTGGGTACAAAGTGGATGAAGACCCGAGGAAAATGGCTTTACAAAACACTAAATGTCTTAATGAAAATGTTAAACTGTAGAAAGGTGAGATTTAGATGTAGTTTAATGGGAAACAAAACATAATTTCCTCAGTATTACGGCATCGGGGAGGAGGGGGGGGTTGGTATGGGGTATTTAGAAAGGCACAGAAAAACTAACGGAAAACAAATAACGACTGCTAACGGTTGACTGTTACATTACAGTACATAAAATTTCACTTACCACATAAACAGAGTAAGGGGAGATGACTGAGGATGATGGCAAATGATTTGCAGATTCTGAGCACCACTGACAAACATATAATCTTGTAAAATGTGTGGTAAGTACTGCCGCTCCAGTATAAACAGAGTACATGCGATCGCGAATCTCGAAAGTGAAACTAAAAAGCAATCGAGCATTCAAAAATAGTTTCAATGCCAGGCATAATAGCGGCTTCCTGATGCCCGCAATTTATATACAGTATAATTGGCCAATGATACAACTGCGAGAGAAAATACTTAAATATATATTTTCCTCCCATCGCGTATTTATTCCCTTTAGGGGTTCCATATTACACGTAATTTTCTTTCGGAACACGGTATTGGGATGCGGCGGATTGGTGGGGGGGATGGGGATCACGATGACGGCTCAACATCGTGATGTCTATCAGCCATCGGCGATGGACGATGGCATCGTCTATCGGCCCAACCCTACTCAGTATAAAACAATACAAGTCAGATGGAAAGACCCCACTACTATAGAAATACAAATATGTATGTGTTTGTATTTCACCTGGTCTCTAGTGGTATGTTGCTGTTCAGTGCCCAGGTATTGTGCGTCTGCCCGTTGTCATCCTGTCCAGCTTTGTTCCCGGAATCCAGCGGTTGGCATCGGGCGGGAAGCGTGCTCCTTTGCACCACCTCTGGAAGGGGAGCCGGTGCTGGACGAGCGCAGGTGCACGCGTGGGGCGGTGGAGGAGGAGGGGGCAGCGGACGAAAGCTGAACTGAGCCACGGGGCTGGAAGGCAAATCTTGAAAGGGAAAGATAAGAAAGAGAGAAAGAGCAAGAGAAAAAGAGATGTAATTATAATATTTAATGATAGCCTTCAAAGCGTCCATTTCCTGAGAGAGAAATGGATTCTTTTTCAAAACCGTTCCCCCATTTCTTGTACAGACTCTATTTTCTTGTCAAACTCAAAAAACCTTTGGTAACGCTTCACTTTGCAGCATATATGTATAATGAATTATAAAGGCATTCTTTATGCATTTTAATGCCCTACATCTTGTAATCGTTTGTGTGGCCTCATGTATAATATATAAAAGTATAATGCATTAAAATACATAATCAGCATCCAATTTCCTGAGTTATTTAATGTGTTATCATCTGCATTATACTCTTTAAAGATGCACCCGTGAATAGGTCCTGAAAGTGGCAACGAATAGAGTACAAATCTGTGTCCTTTTCCTTTTCTTATATATGTTGGATAAACTATTATCTAACAAAAAGACCAGAGATCAAAGATTACCAAAGCATGTGAAATTGTAAATAAGTTACCACAACCTGTGATTTTGGCATGTCCCACCACACTCGTCTAGTGGTTTTTAAGTCTATCCAACAATAAAAATTATACAACAATATCAAAATGTTGAGATAATCTGTTAAACTGATACTCAATTTATTGTTCAATCATTCCATAAAATTGTCACACCAAGAAAGTTACATAATTGGGGCCTTTTCTAAAACAGGAAAACAAATAAACTCTCATTTCATTTTCTCAATTTTTACACAAATATTAGCGCATTTGTTGAGCTCAACCATTGAAGCCTATACTGTCAGTAAATATGATTAAAATTACTCAAGCACATACTTTTCTTTTATTCGTGGGAAATATAAACTCATCAACAACCTAAATTACAATGGACAAGTGTATGTGACCCATTAATAATAAATGTTTTTCTTTTCAGTGGCTTAGTTTTGTATGCGCACAAACAACAGGAGAAAAACAGAATAAAATGACTAGAGGTCGACCGATTGATCGGTCGGCTGATTGATCGGTCGGCTGATTAATCGGCCGATTTTTGGCATTTTTTAATTAATCGGCATCGGATTGTGCTGCAAATTAGGCCGATTTATAGGCAGGCGCATCTGCGGGCAGCTAAGCATTGTTGCGGAACGCCGGATAATCTCTCTCTGGCTGCGTGACGAGAGCAACTCACACTCTGCAGCCGCTTCTTGTTCACACACAGCTTCAGCTAATGATGGCAGGGCAAAACAGACCGTTTCGAAAGCGTAATTACGTTTTACCCTACTAGAATTGATGCCGGAAAGTTATCATATTCATAAGTGCGTCAAGTCATTTGCATGTGAAAGTAGAAACACATGCAATTCAGACGAAACTTCTGGGCTGATTATAACGTGCACGTTAACTTTCCTCGTGAAATGTGTGTGTAGGTCCGACAATAGCATCCACAATGTCATCGCTCGTGGCCAGTGCACTCTTAAGCAGTTATGAGCAGCAGGCTGTGTAATATGTGTGAAATCTTTTATTTTTGTTATCACTTGGCCATTTGACTTATAGCAGTGTCCAGTGTTTCCCATACATTGAGTTATTACTTCGTTGAATAAACTGATCACTGCACGTTTCAAAATTAAAATGCAGCGCTGGTGTTTTTATATGAATGTATCTTTGAAAAGAACCGACCGTCTTCAGAAAAGCTACAATGTCATTTTCATTTCGTCTTTCCTGTAATGCCTGATAAAGTAGCGCTTGTGAGCGCAGTGCTTATTTGATTACAGCTGTAACCGCTATATCTCAGCTCCAACAGCTGAATTCAGAATGAATTTGCATGTGCAAGTCTGAGAAACGCTGGTGTCTGTCAGCAAACATAAACAAAAAGCATGCTTCAGAACTGTTTTGAGAAGGTGCTTAAGTTTTGAGCCATGCATTATTACTCTGAATTAGGCTAATACTACTATTACTATCTTGTACCCTGCAATAATCATTTACTCAAACTCACTTTTATGAGATGAAGGGGGAAAATCGGCCAAAAAAATCTGCATCATATATCGGCCACCGGCTGCCCTGATTTCTAAATATCGGCATCGACCAGTGAAAAACCCCTATTGGACGACCTCTAAAAATTACATGAAAGGAATAAAATAAATAAGCCTACACAAAATATGTTTCAGTTAAATAATTAACAAATTAACAAAGTAAAAGGAAAAAAAACTCTGCACTCTTACACCTGGCTGAAAGCGCCTCCTGTTTGTTTTCTTTATTTTACAAAGGAAGAGTTTTGTTCTTATTGTGAGTACGCATAAAAATAAACCCTTTACAGTTTCAAATAATGTCTTACTCCTATCTTTAAGACAAAAAATAACAGAATATTGTAGACAATATCCGTGATCGTACCGGAGCCTCTCACATACACAATATATCATTAATAGCACTGCTAGATGTTTATAGGCCTATGTTGTTTATAATGAATGCTATTATAATTTGTGTTTTATTTTATAATTGTATATATAATTTTGTACTATCATTTTATAGCTACTTATATTTTCAGATTTTTATCTTAATCTGTTCTGAATACCGGTAAAAATGTAAATGATTTGCTTACAAATTATATGTGACTTTTTCCCCCTTTTTTCCCCCTCAGCACAATTTTGACTGCTGTGTAGTAGAATTTTTATCCATGCAGAAATAGTTTTTTTTTAAATCACTTTGTGGGAAGAAAATAAAATGCGGCCTATATGTAAATTGGGCAAGCTTAATTCACAATATTGCATTGAAATATCAGAAAAGGCCCACATACCCTGGCCCACTGACCCTCCCCCTCAAAACTAAATCACATACATTTTAAAATGTTTTCAACCATTTCAAGCTTTGGAAGCAGGACTGAAAAAAAATCTATATTGTAGTACAAAAAAGCACAGATACACAGTAACATTTGGCATATAACATTCTGTCAAGCTTCTGATACTTTCTAGCAACACAAAAATCTGTTATTGAAAGTGGAATTTATGACTAGTATTTGCTGAAAGTAGCAAGTACTACATTATACAGTATATACTACAAGAACTGCATTATAGCATTATAGCTATAAAAAAGACAAATACATTAGGACATAGCATTCAGACATATACAAGATTTAACTAATTATATAGCTTACCTTTATAACAAGTATCTTTAAAAAGCATAATATGCATAGGCTTCAAGTGAAGCGTTACTAAACCTCTTTTCTCACCTCTTTTTTTCAGTGGTCTCTTTATCTTTGCAAAACAACACATTCTACTTTAAGATACTTAAGCTTAATACTTCTACTTGAATTACAACAAGCTGAATGGTCCGTAAAAGCATCACAATTAGCATCCACAAGTGTCTGCATCTGTCTCCACTGAGATCACAGAAACTCCATCTGATGTTGCAGCACCTGCACACATGCTGAGTTTTTCCATAATTTTCTCTTCTCTTTCATTTAAAATGAGGCTTAGGGTCTTACACCTACTTCTAAACTCTACTGGTAAAAAGGATAACACACACAAAACACACACACACACACACACACATATGGGCACAAAAGCATCTGATCCTTCCCTTCTAATTCCATTAGGCTCTGATCGGGTTTATCTGTTTTAGTGAGCTAGAGATTCTCTCTCTTTATTATTTTCGTCCTTCTCTTTCTGTCCCTTCACTTCATGCCTTTCACCTAATCTCTTCTGAGAGCCAAAATTACTTCTTAATCTGAGAAGAACACTTTCTATTTGGAGATTTGGCAAAGACGCACACACAAAAACACACGCATGTCCACACAAAGCTCTAAATTTCAATCTCAATGAATGGACCCAGACACAAAGAGAGCAGCCGAACAAATTCAATTAGGAAACCTCACTCTTAAAGCTCTGAGATTGCATTACACAAGAGCTCTTTTACTCTCTCCATCACCTCAGAAACTAGATCAAATCAACTCAAATTAACACTCTTTAAAAACTATTTTGCACTTTCTAATGCAAAGCCACAATTGCGATTCAAGCTGATGTGATTGTGGGCAAAAGCCATGAGCAGCATGGAATCCACACACATACGCACATATACGATCACAAAAAAACTCCCAAAAGTCTGCGCTGGATTTAAGACCACCCTGCAAACACCCCTCTCTTCCTGAGATCACTTCTCTATTTTCTAATGCACTTAGAAATACATTGTATTTCACTTGGCTGTGGAGTTGAGAGCGAACAGCATTGATTTAGATTGGATTTGCTGATTAAATTAGGCTGTCTCTGATCTATGAGAATGTATGATGTTTTAGACAGTGTAAATGCACAACGGTTTGAATGGGAATAGACCTCTGAAGATAATATAATCAAAGCACCATCCTTCATCGATCCAGCAGCAAATAAAACACAGAGACATTTCCCTCTGATACACCAGCACGCACAAATACACACATCCGTCTAGCTACTGTCTACCCATCCTTCCATCTATCTATCTATGGACAGTATTATACATTTTGATAACAAGCTGCTTCAGTTAGAGAGTAGAGAGTTATAACCAATTTATAATTTGATTGGCTATTATATAAGAATAATAAAACAGTTTGTGTATGGTCTGAAACAGATTCTAAGAAGGCCTACAGCATTTTGAATGAATATTAATGCACATACTGTGAACATATACAGTTCTGAGATTAAAACAGGAGTAGGCCTAATATTTTACATGTGAATCTAAACGAAAATAAATTATTTAAGACAGAAAATGAAAATTAACCCCTATGGCTAATTATTTATAGATTATGCATTTCAGAGTATCGTTAGTCAAGATTAAGTAAACTCACTCCCCTCCAAAATAATTCACTTAAATGTGCATGACTGCTTACAGCTGGCTCTGCTATCATTATATCCACAGTCGCCGTATGTTAGTCAATCCGACATGCACTACTGAAAGGAAAGAGATCTACAAGCACATCCGATTTATATGGAAAGGGTTACATTTCTGTTGTGATTTTTAACTTATCGACTGATGCTGATACATTTTAAAAAATGTGGGTAACAATATATTGTGCATTCCTAATTACAACATAAACGATTGCACAATCATCATGAGCTTTACAAGAATGAAACAAAACTATAATCAGTCTTGCAGAGGTGCAGCGCACTGTGTGTGCCACAACTGTTTTTTCACCCTAGACTTTTTGAGAAGCAGTGTCATATACAGAGCAATGGTAAAACTGCTGCAAACATATACATAGACATAAACAGAGAAAACCCAGCATTCACATCTAACAAACATACATAAGCACTAACACATGAGATCAAACACACACACACGCGTGCGCGCGCGCGCACTCATGAACGCACACAGAAAAGGACCATTAACCTGGCTGGTCTCCATGGCAACAGAGCTTGGCCCTCATAATCCAGTGCAGAAACCTTTGACTGAAAGAGGCAAGCATGGAAACAAACACACACACACACACACATACATTTAAATGTGTGTATGACACTGATTGCACTGAAGACGCCTGAATACATAGCTATATAATTCATCCTCACCCTATAAGCACTCTCCACCTTTCTCTCAAACTATCTAATCCTTTCTCTCTCGCTCTTATTATGCACTGCTCTCCTCATGCAGATACAAAAACCAAGAGAGGATCAACTTATCAAAAAATAATGCGAGGTAATGTGTGTGTGCATGCGGGAGAGAGACGGTGGAAACCTTATAGCCATTAAACCGTTATTAAATATCCCTCTTACTACAAAATTACTTTAAGAAAATCAATCTGTTTCACTTATGGAAATTTACAGTTCCATCTCGCCCACAGCCGTCTCCTCAGATACATGACACCCCCCACCACCACCACCTTCACATCCTCAAATCTTCATCTGTCAGAGAAGACACCTTATTATGACACATGCTCGATAGATCCAAGGCAAATTCTGACAAACATCCCTCGTTTCACTTTACACGCCACAAGACGGATTGTGCGCTTTAAATTATACCCCAATTTAAAACTCGAATCGATGGCTTATTCCCAAGACTCAGCCGTATATTTTTAAGTAATATGTTACAAGGCTTTCACACATAAATTCTACATTTTTTCATCATAGCTCAGCCACAATCGGCTTCTAAAAGCAGAACTTTAATCTTGTTTATGTACTATAAAAATACAATGCAAATATCTCATCTATGAAATGCAGATTGCATACAGTGACTTTTAGCGGGGTTAACCTTTTTAAAGGAATTACGGTCGCACTTTATTTTAAGGTCCAGTTCTCACTATTAACAAACTATTAAGTACAACTTTTGCCTCAGTAAACTCCCATGCATGACCAAAATAAATTGTGCTGTGTAAATAAGTTTAGGCCGCTCATTTGCATACCGACACGGTTGACACAGCTGTTACCATTTTAGATCGACAAACGGCAATACTGTATAAGATTTATATTACATTAAATTTAGGCTATCCACTGCCGTTTTCAAAGAACAATGAAAAACGGTGACATTTTATTTACTGATGCTCTTCAATTGGCAGCGCAAAACCCAGCAGTGTATATACTTACTTACTGGCAACCCGCCCAAAATAAAAGCTTTTAAGATTTAAAAGATTGTAAGTTTGAAAATGCTGAAAATTCATATTTTAAAAAAGTTAATATTAGCATTTCATTTTTAAGTTTACTATAAACTCCACAAAAAAGGCAGTAGCGGCAAACACTCGTCCAAAAATCCAGTAGACAAAAACATATGATGCGTATATCCAAAATATACAAAGATACAAAGATGAAAGAGATCCGCACTCCTCCAAACGCAGCTAAAAAAGCTTACACCATTTATTATCCAGAGGTCACAAAAATATGTAGAAAGAAGTGCAAAAATGCAAGTGCAGAACGTTTTCGGGTATTAACCCTTTCCTCAGGGCCATTTGAAAGAGTGCGGATCTCTTTCATCTTTGTATCTAAGTTTACTATAAAAAATATTTTTATTTAATACTCCCTTTTTACTTTAAAATATAAAATAGTATTATCACACTTTATTATTTTTTTTATAAAAATATTTTACAAATTTTTGTTATAGTTATATTTAACGGGTCACACTATGTGCAGTGGAGTTCGCAGGTGTGCCAAACCAACTCTCAGGGCTTCCTATGGAACCGACTGAAAACGTAGTGCCCCCCCTGCTAATAAGCAGAGCGTCGCAGCAGGAGAATTGGTCCCTATACTAAAGTATTACAATTATTGAGGTTATTCTCATGCAATTCAAATTGTATTTTGGGGTACAGTACTCCGAACAGCAACTACTTTAGTGACATACTTGCAATTAAATCTATAGAGAAGCAATACATAATTGCAGTCCATACATTTTGTCATTGTAATGTCTGAAAAGTATCATAAATTGAAAGTGCTCAAGCAGGCTACCAATGTTATCGTTAGATTCTCAGCTGATTTTGAGAATTTGTTGATTCTGCAAAAATATTGATTCTGATTTTAAACGTATAATTGTTTTGGTTACAAAATCTTTTGAAAACATTGTTTGCATAATTCTAACATAATGTGCTAAATTTAAATCGTACTTGCATTTTTATTCTGTTTTGACTTGGGGTTTAAAACTTAAAGGAACAGTGCATCCAAAAATTTTAATTCTGTCACCATTTACACGTTGTTTTAAACCCACATACTTTTATTTTCTTTTTGCATTGAACATTTTTACACTTTATAGGACACAAAAGTATCATAAATGTATTATTAAAGTGGTCCATACAGCTTGCGCACTATACTGTAAGTCTAAAATCATACAATAGCTTCATGTGACAACATGAACTACATTTGGTAACTGACTAGTGTTGGGCGATATGCTCAATTTTCATATCGTTCTATCGTCAGCCTGTGAGATCGCCGATACACGATATTATCGTGCTAATTTATTTATTTACTTTGTTTCATTGCCGGAAAGTGAACCAACTCCAGCGTAAGGCTAAAAACAGCCTTTTTAATGTGACTGAATTTCTATTTAACATGATAACAATTCAATAGAAATATTGTAAGTTACTAATTATAATGCTTATATTTCCTCAGTTATTCAAAAAGCAGCTACAGAAAACGAGCAAAGACCATTTACATTACCAAAGAACATCATCACAAGCTCAGTCTAGGGCGAGTTAATGCACTTTAAAATACACTCCCGTTAAAATCAGTGAAGCTATCTACACTGTATGATGAATAAATATCTTATACTTACATCGCACGTACATCTGCACTTTGTTTTTCATGATGAAAGAATTCGCGAGTCAGAATTCAGTCAGCAAACGCGCGCGCACTCAACAAAACTGACGAGTTTGAACGATGACTCATCTGAACGCCTCTGATTGGCCATTGCATTCATAAGCATAACATAATCGTGTGTGATTGGTTATAATGCTCAACACTGTTCAAACACGATACTATCGTCTACCGGCACAACCCTATAACTGACTGAATGGAGAAGTGCTACCCGCACTGTCGCACTGTTATTATATGATACACATTGCATCATATAATAATTGCTGTTAATAGTGTTCATCTTCTGTTTTATTATGTCTTAAATTGATTTTTCCGTACATTTCTGCCATATGTACATTAACTGACAGTCACCACTGATAAACTACCACTAAATATTGTAGAAACTTAATTGGCTGTAAAGTTGCTTTGCAATGATTTGTATGGTGAAAAGCGCTGTTCAAATAAACTTGACTTGACTGTTGTTTAAGAATTTATTTAACATTTAAAACAACACGAGAGTGAGTAAATGAACAGATTTTGTTATCTCTTTAACTTGAGCTGTTATTTATCATTACTAGTATTTTAAAGAATTGTAAATTTAAAAAACAAGATAAAGATAAAGGATTTTGCACTATTAGCAAAAAGTGTAACATTCAATTCACTCACTTCCTCTCAGTCAGGCTCAACAGGGACACATTTCAAGGGCGCACCGCTGGCTTTAACTGAGCTTTCATCTTTGTTTACCCTTACCAGCTGGTCTTGTTCACACATCATAAAACACACACACATATAAACACATGCACACCCCCCAAATATAGCACCTTGTGGGGGAAGTTTTGTAATTTAATGTAAATTTACTCTCAATGATTTTTTGTGTTTCATTATTTTTTGGACTGATTGACACCACTGATCTGCGCACGCAACCATATTTTTCACACTTGCGGCTCTGGCATATTAGCAACTTGAGGAAAACTGCTAAACAAAGAAACATCTGCTGTGAATCCCAGTGCAGGGTCTCTGCTCCACATCTGCTGCAGCTGTGACTCATGCACCGATGCCTCCGCGATAGTCTTTGACTCTACCTTCGCCGCCGTGACTCATGCCGCGAAACCTTACGGATGTTCTCCCACTGCCGGCACGGTACCTCGGAGATAAGGTCTGCCTCGGTTTTATACATGCTGATGTGTCACCTACCAACCTGCCTGTTGCATCATACTCACTTGGCTGCTCTTCTTCTGTGCTTAAGTCGCATCTGCTTTCATGCACCTCTGCAGTCTAACAACCGGCCCCTGGAGCGGGAGGTCCCCAGAGGGCCCTATGCTTCCCAAACTCTCCCACAATAAAACTTTACAACTCAACATCCCTCCTATTTTATTTACATCAGCCCTGTGTTTTATTTTCACACCTTGCATCTGTCTATCCTTCCATTTTTTTCCTTCCTTTACTGTTGCAGTTGTTTGTCCTTATCAAAAAACTACGTCTGCTCCAATTATAGGCAGATCCCTCATTGAAAAACGTTCTCGAGCTCGAGAGAGTAAATAAACTAAAAAAAAAAAAAAAAAAAAAGATTATACTGAAAGAAGGGACAAAATAGTGTGTGTGCGCATGTGTCTATAAAATTCTGGCTAGATTCATTGCTCTGTCTTTATAGCCTCTGAATCAGTGACTTATCAGATACGACACAGTCTATTTACAACAGACTTTATCACACGCGCGCACACATGCGCACAGCCAAGCCGACATACAGTAAACTGAGTGAAGTCTGCCAGTTATTCGCTTCCCTGCCATATGTAGAACTCTAAATGTCTCCAGAAAAGAAATCTTGACGGTACAAGAGCTCGTTATACACACCACCCCATGTCTTCCTTCTCCTTCCCTTCCTCTCTCATTAAATTCAGCATTCTTTAATGCCATTTCTCTCATCTTTGTATATGTGTGCGTGTGTGTATACACCAGTCCAGCTTTCGGTCCACAAGCTAATCCATTAATTAGTTGCATGACTAACTCACCAACCTCGGGAGGCATCAATCAAACACAAACACACAAGCACATGTGGTGGACAGACACAAACACCCAGAGGGATGAAAAATGAGAGGTGAAAAATGTATGTGGGAACACGCAGATCAATTCGCAAGCTATTTACACATCTGCTTGAAAGAGACAGTGTGTGTGTGTGTGTGTTTGCGCATTGTCCCGCAGTCATATTAAGTATTCCAAACAAACCATTTCAACCCTCCCCCCCCCACCCCCACCCCCCCACCCGAGTTTACCATAATGCTCGGCAGTGTGACGCCCCCCCTTGCGGCAGACAGAATGTTGGATGGCTGGAGCCGGTTTTGTGTGTGTGTGTGTGTGAGAGAGGATGGATAAAGGGGAAGAACTGATGGGGTGATTAATTTCTCTCTCTTTCTCTTGTCACAACCTTTGAGAGAGCCTAACAGATGTGAACGTACATAGCAAGGATGCCCGCACTTGTTGCGCATGGTAGCCCACCGATTCATAACATATGCGCAGTTACCCCGCTGACCTACATCTCGTTACCGAGGTACCATATTTTTCTGGGTTACCGTAGCTCATCCTAGATGTTGTTTATTTGGCGGTGCTTATAAAACAGCTCCTCGTTGGCGACTCGCAAACGTGACCTCAAAGAAGTCTCAATGCCAGTGATTTCCTATAAGCAGTGAGTGTTAGCACCGGGAAACGAAGCCAACGGTGGTTACCGACTCGGAGCTGTCAGTTGTGCGACATACATATGCATCAGGTCTACTGCAGTGTCAAAACACCTTATCACAATGACATCCAACAGGGTGACCTGGAGGAGTACTGGAAGAAATCTGCGTTTGTGTGTGTGTGGGGTAACGGCAGGTAAAGTGACACACTTTGATGACAGGACATTTAATGAGGTGACAGGAAAATGACATGCATTATAAAGACCACGCTCTAACAGAGATGGGACGGGTGCTGACATGCACGCACCCACGCAAATGTGCACAGAGGAGTTTTTCTGAACCTCGGGAGAGAATAAGACAATCACGCATTGTCAAATAACCTTTTTACTCAATTTTTCTTTAACATTTTTGCTAAAATTGACATGTTACAGTGTGAGTGAAAGCGCTGGTCTGGTTATTTTGTGTGATTTTCCTGTGACAATAATGACCTTTAATGGTTTAAAAGAAACACATCATGTAAATGGCAAAAAATGCACTTTAAAAAAAAAGAAAGAAATAACACGAAATCGCTTTGTAATTACTCAGGAAAGCGCATCTGCATCTTCAGTGACTGACTAAAATGATTTTGATGGAAATCTGCAAAGATTTCTTTCTTGTGGGTGAGTTATAAAAGCAAGAAATAAAGCTAATAATTTGTGTGTTTATGTCTGAGTGCGTCTCGCATATTTAAAACATTACGATGCAAATAAGTTCATAAGCTATGAGGATGAGTCACTTGAGCTTGTTGAGCGCCGGCAAAGATTCTAATAGCGTGTTGTTTAAAAGGAAAGTACGAAGGGAGTATTTTTAGCTAATCCAACCACCATCCTTCAAATCGGCTCTTTAAAACCCAAGCTACACCGTTCCCTTTCACATTACCTTCAAAGTACCTCTCCGACAACACGCCCAAAACACACACACACACACACACACACACACACACACACACACACTGACAGCAAAAAAGTAGTGAATTTATGACATTTAGTCCTTACTGATTAACCAACAGGAGAGAGAGAGAGAGGCAGAGGTAAAGAAACACACACAGTCATGTCTGAGAGCATTAAACCTTATTAATAGCTGTGTAGTTTGAGCTAAATAATGCACTTGGCCTTTCAGTCACTTAATTTATGATGTGAAGTGCAACCCCCTACCTGCCATATTTCAGTCTTTATACACACACACACACATTTACTTAACACTTATGAAAAACCCTAAATATTGGATAATAAATAATGATTTATTTTGGCACACACTCATAATCTACACAAATTAAAGTCGCTGTCTGTAATGCAATTTTATTTACTAATTAAATTGTGATTCTGCTAATATTATTATTACAACAATAAATGTAATAAGTAATAAAGTTAATACAATTTACAATGTGAAGTGCAACTGTCAGGAAAAAAGCTAATTAAGAAATTAAATATGAATAATCTCACTTCATTAATTTTCAGGAAACAGTTTTTGCAGGCTGACACAGCTTATTCAAGTATATATGCCCATTATCAATAAGACAAAATATTAATATACAACGTATGTCCATATTTAATATTTTATCTCTCTCTATAGATAGATATATAGATACACACAGTTTTATACACACACAAAAAAAAAAATTATAGACATTCATCTAAAATGTTAATTACAAATATTGTTGACATTATACACTAAATAAATAAAAAAACAAATGAACAAACAAATGACCCACATACATACAAAAAATACCTGACACACTGTGTGAGGTCGTTTCTCTCTCGAACGTAACACGTCTACCCCTGACATTAATTAATCAAACCATCAATCAATTAACACAATAGGATTAACAAGCCTTGGGAAGGGATTTACACATGAATATATAATGACTCTCTCTCCCTTGTGCTGTCTTTGTGTTGCATGCTGGGAGTGGGTGTGTTCAAGTCTGGCATGTGTGGGAGAGCAGTATGCTGGGCTTTCATGCAACTGCATGATTTTTCTATGATTCTTATTCTTTTCTACTGATCCACTTGGCCTAATATTCATAATTCCGTTTTTTCGAGGGAATGGCAGGTTGAGCCCTGCCAAGTGCCTCAGAGGTTTTATGACGTGGAATATGTCCCTGTGGGGGTCCGTGAGGGTGAAGGGGGGGGGGGGGTGCCACCTCTCCCCTCTATAACCAGTTCCCCGTTTTGGACTGTACCCAGGCCCGTTAAACAGGAGGAGTGCCCTCAGCTGTCTGTTATCAGAACATGAATTTGCATCAATTATGGGGGGGAAAAAACTCTATTTTTGAAAAATGAATCGATGGTAGCCCCACACATACATGCCCTCACAATATCCAACCAAAGCAGTTTCTTATTGGGCACCAAGCTGTAGGTGAGAGAGCCATATGATTTGGAAAGAAAGCTAGTCAAAATAATAGATTGGAGACTGTGTGCAAATGCAGAAGCAACGTTGGCACACGGCTTTCTTTTTAGAGAACGATTCTATATTTAATAGGACTGTCAATGTTAACATGTTAATGTGTGTGATTATTCAAATCGGTTTTAAATCGTTGTAATGCCATAACAAATTATTCATTTGACGTTATAACTTGTTTCGTTTTGTTCTGATGTGATTTCTAAAGGATCCTGATCAGAACCGCAGGGCGGATGGAGCAGGCTAGAGGGAAGGTGCGACACAAGGACCAACAGTACCTAGCAGGTTGACACCCCCGTTTATCTGAAAATTATGGAAAACCATTCTCTGGGTGATTTATTTATAAAATCCAAAAACCAGATGGACATTTACAAAAGTTGTTAAAGCAATTGTCCTCTTTTTATGGTGGAATTTACATGCTCATCAAAGCTCAACATGTGAAAATAATTCACGAGTGAACCACTGCCGTTTGTAGTCGGCTTATTATTTGTGTTTTGGAATGAATATGGCAGCTACAAAAATAAGAGATCACTTAAACACTTAATCGACTGACAGGGATACCCACAGAAATCATTTTTAAAAAGGAATTAGAAATGTTTCCTTCAAACCTCAATAACTTTTAGGATATTAGTTTAAAAAAAAGCAGTTAAGGTTGGGCATGGGTTACATGGAAATCCGTATTAAACAGGTTTTATGAACTCATAAATAGTGACCCGGACCACCCCCAAAAATCAGTCTTAAGTCGCTTGGGTATATTTTTAGCAATAGCCAAAAAAACATTGTATGGGTCAAAATTATCGTTAATCATTAGGATATTAAGTAAAGATCATGTTCCATGAAGATATTTTATAAATTTCCTACTGTAAATATATCAAAACTTTTTTTTTATTAGTAATATGCATTGATAAGAACTTCATTTGGATCTCAAGTTTACTGTTGATGAGCCAGTTGTGTATGTGTTAGGATCGTCTACCACACCGGCAGCATAAATAGGGATCGTCTACCACATTGGCAGCATGTTACACACTTAACTTGTCACATCCTGAAAGTATTGGCATATTTCTACCATAGCAATGTTCGATGTAACTAAGCCTCCTCATGCATGTGCACACACTCGCTGCCAATAATGACCTGAAGTCATGTCGAGTCATGTTTATTTATGAGGCACCCTGGGTCAGAAGTTGAACTCTCGCAAAACCCAGAAGCAAATTTAAATCAAGTGTGATTTAAAACCAAGGAAGTGTGATTCCAGTGCTGGGAACGCTAGAATGCATCTCTGATATCTCCTGTTGCATCATTAAAAGTGGTGAGAAAGGCAAGAGGAGGAAAGAAGCAGCAGTGATGATGCTGATATTTAGAATAATAGCTCCATTAGGAGATGCTCCGTTACATGCCGCATACCCCCCTCTGGCCACATGTGCTAATGTTTCATGCTGATTATCCTCCAGACCACGGCGCAATGATATTAACGCACACTTTGTGACATAAAAAAGCCTTTAGGAAAGTGTTGCTGGAGTTGGGCTAACACACACACGGGTGGGTGTGCTTGTGTGTGTTTTCCAGAATGGACCACCTTGCCAAGCATCTGCTATGGAAAGAAGCCAGAGTAAAATCTGGGCCATGGTGCATCTCGCACTCTCTTTCCCTCCTTCAAGTGTCAGCTGTACGGAGCAGACACCGAGCGTGTTTTCTGTGATCAAAACAATGGGAACACGTGTTCTGTCTCTCCCTCTGTGAAAGGGAAGATTTTCTCCATCAAATGTCCTTCCAAGTACGGTGACAGACGGAGCACATGTGAAGGCTAAAGGAGGGAGGAAAGATGTTCTGATAAGAAGGGAGAGAAACGAGAAAAGACGGATGGATCTGGAATAGCTAAAATGACGACTTCAGAATGTTAAAACAACACCAGTGACATTTCTTTAAAGGGATAGTGCACCCAAAAATGAAGATGCGTTTTCATCATTTACTCACCCTCATGTCTTTTGGGACCTCTATGACTTTCACTCGTCATGTGAAAATGACACAAAATGAAATATTTAGAGCAGACCAAGCTGTCCAAGCTGCTATTTTACATACTGTGAAAGTGAATGATGACCATGGCTATCAAACTAGTGAATAGAATGTTAACATTAAATTTCAGTCTGTTCATCCCACAAAGCCATCATATAGCTTCATAAAACTTGAAATATAGTGCAAATATAATCAATTGTAGTATACAATACTTTCATGATGCTTTCGTTGTGCTTTTTTGTCCTTGGTGGTAGCCTCTAGTCCCCATCCACTTTCATTGGACATTCACACTGCTTCGAGCTTCTCAACCAGGTAACTTAAAAATTGAGTAGCGGCCCAACAAAAAAAACTGGCTAAACTGGGCTGGACTAGTGAAAAAGTTAATTTCAATCCCTGCTGGTGACGTTTCACTTTACAGTGTGATTTAAATGATGTTTAAATCCATTACATTTGAATATTTGGGCACATGCAGAAACTTTTATTTTGAAATCACGATGTACAATACATGGCATCTCAATAAATTAGAATGTCGTGGAAAAAGTTCATTTATTTCAGTAATTCACTCAAATTGTGAAACTCATGTATTAAAAAAAAATCAATGCACACAGACTGAAGTAGTTAAGTCTTTGGTTCTTTTAATTGTGATGGATTTTGGCTCACATTTAACAAAAACCCACCAATCACTATCTCAACAAATTAGACTATGGTGACATGCCAATCAGCTAATCAACCCAAAGCAACCTCCAAATGTTTCCTGAGCCTTCAAAATGGTCTCTCAGTTTGGGTCACTACGCTACACAATCACGGGGAAGACTGCTAATCTGACAGTTGTCCAGAAGACAATCATTGACAATCATTGACACCCTTCACAAGGAGGGTAAGCCACAAACATTCATTGCCAAAGAAGCTAGCTGTTCACATAGTGCTGTATCCAAGCATGTTAACAGAAGGTTGAGTGGAAGGAAAAAAGTGTGGAAGAAAAAAATGCACAACCAACCGAGAGAACCGCAAGCCTTATGAGGATTGTCAAGCAAAAATCGATTCAAGAATTTGAGTGAACTTCAAAAGGAATGGACTGAGGCTGGGGTCAAGGCCTCAAGAGCCACCACACACAGACGTGTAAAGGAAATTTGGCTACAGTTGTCGTATTCCACTCCTGTTAAGCCACTCCTGAACCACAGACAAACGTCAGAGGCGTCTTACCTGGGCTAAATAGAAGAACTGGACTGTTGCCCAGTGGTCCAAAGTCCTATTTTCAGATGAGAGCAAGTTTTGTATTCATTTGGAAACCAAGCTCCTAGAGTCTGGAGGAAGGGTGGAAAGGCTCATAGCCCAAGTTGCTTGAAGTCCAGTGTTAGTTTCCACAGTCTGTGATGATTTGGAATGCAATGTCATCTGCTGGTGTTGGTCAATTGTGTTTTTTGAAAACCAACGTCACTGCACCCGTTTACCAAGAAAATTTTGGAGCACTTCAGCTTCTTCTGCTGACCAGCTTTTTGAAGATGCTGATTTCATTTTTCAGCAGGATTTGGCACCTGCCAACACTGCCAAAAGCACCAAAAGCTGGCTAAATGACCATGGTGTTAATGTGCTTGATTGGCCAGCAAACTCATCTGACCTGAACCCCATAGAGAATCTAATCAAGAGGAAAATGAGAAACAAGAGACCAAAAAATGCAGATGAGCTGAATGCCACTGTCAAAGAAACCTGGGATTCTATACCACCTCAGCAGTGTCACAAACTGTTCACCTCCATGCCACGCTGAATTGAGGTAGTAATTAAAGCAAAATGAGCCCCTACTAAGTATTGAGTACATGTATAGTAAATGAACATACTTTCCTGAAGGCCAACAATTCACTAAAAATGTTTTTTTTTATTGGTCTTATGAAGTATTCTAATTTGTTGAGATACTGAATTGGTGAGTTTTTTTTAAATGTGAGCCAAAATCATCCCAATTAAAAGAAACAAAGACTTAAACTACTTCAGTCTGTGGCATTGAATTTATTTAATACACAAGAGTTCATAATTTGAGTTGAATTACTGAATTAAATGAACTTTTCTATGACATTCTAATTTCTGAGATGCGAGCAACTGTACCATGGATATTATAGAACATAGGTTGATGTATTCTCTTGTGTTGGCAAAGGTTTATAAATGATTTTCGTTACAAATCTAGTGAGATAATGCACATTATTTTCCCAGATGAACGCTAAGCAATTCAAATAAATCGTAAATAAATGCAGAGAAAGAGTTTAGCCCCTTTCACACATACAGTCTTTACTGGTAAGTTACCATTAAGAGATCGTGTGTGAACAGGACATTTTCAAAAATCCCGGTAAATTTGTTCTGGGAATCATATCGTTCTTATGGAGATTAAATTATTACTCTGAGCTGTTTACAACGCTCCGCTGCGTTTTAATGAGCTTTTCTATGTAAATATGCGCTAGAATAGATGGACATCTTTGACCATTGCTCCTCGCAGCTTTTGTGTGCTTTTCCATTCATCAGGGCTGGATCTGACAAATTGGATACTATTATGCGAGTTCTCGTGTTTAAAGAGCAAAAAAAATCTAATGGCTAGTAAGTTAGTGTGGCTGAGATGAAAGATGTGCTACCTCTTGTACCATGGTAGGCGAAACTCATGACTCGAAAGGGATATAACAAGTTTTTTTTAACAGGTAGGGATATATTTGTCCGCCTCCAAACGCTGCACGCCAGAGATATGGCATGGTGCCAACGAGAACTTTAAGCCATGCTTATGTATTTACAATATTATTTTTTGACCACTGTAAATAGGAGCTCTTTTTTTAAAATACAACCCTGTGTACAACCAGAGTTATTTTGTGTTTTTGGGGAATTGTTTCTGGAATACGAAATTTACTTTATTGAATTATTTGGTTAGGTTTTATCAATAGAGAAAATTTCGGAGCCCCGTACATGAATGCAAGAAAAAATAAATTAAAACGTGCGCACTATTACTAATTGTCCATCGAGTACGAAAACGTGCAACACTATTACTAATTTCGTTCCCTGATTGGCTAACATGTGCGCACAATTACTTAATTCGTTCACTCAATTTATAATCGTGTGCAACGATTTAGCAAATCGAGGGGAATGAATTAATTAAATTGCTAGCGCACATTTAGTATATCGAGGGAACGAATTAGTAAATCATGTGCAAAATTTATAAATCGAGGGAACGAAATATTAAATTGTGCGCACAATTTATAAATCAAGGGAACGAAATAGTAAATCGTGCACACGATTTAGCCTACTAATTTTTTCTTGCATGTCATGTACGGGGCTCCGTAGAAATTAGAAGTGTCCATAGACTAAAATAAGATATATATTTAAAATACATTTATTTCATTCCAAGTGTAGTTCAACTCTATTAATATATTTACTGACCTATTAACTCGAGATTACTGATGTCAAAATTACCTAATTAAAATGTATTTGGGGTACTAAGTGTGCACAATGCAAATTTATTAATATTAAGCCCTAACTGTGTTTATGGCGCACTATGATAAGGACGTTTATGACTTACTATTCTGAATAATATCGGGCTTTAAATGCAAGATACCCAAAGTATACTAGCAATAGTTCCACTTAAGCACAATCAAATATACTTCAGTATATCTTTAGTTGGACTTCAGCCCTACTTCCGCACAATAGTAAGTGCATAAGTCAGTACCAAAATTAGCCATTGGTGCCAATCTATTTAGCAGACCTTAAGTATAGCAGTTCAGTAAAAGTACAATTGCAGGGTATTTTTATTAAGTACATAAATATGTAGATGTATTTGTAGTATACTTAGCATGAAATAAATGTATTTCAAATACATTTTAGTATATTTATAATACATTCTTTTGTGTAAAACAGGGGGCCTTTGACTCAAAAAAGGTTGAGAACCACTGTACTAAACTACTACATGGAAAAAAGAAACACATGAGTTTAGAACAACATGAGGGTAAATAAATTATGACATCATTTTAAGAGTGAAATGTGACAGGGTTTAAAAACAGAGAGAAAAACGAAAACAATTCTGTGAAGTACTTAAAGGAAAGCAGTGAAAATGAAGGAAATGAAAGTGTGTTTGAAGAGAAAGAAGGAAAGAGGATGAACTTTCTAGAGTCTTTCAAGAGTTTTGTGAAGGGAATTTTGACACGGACCATTACACAAGAGAGATGAATAATGCTGTGAAAAACAAATATATACACAAACGCAGAGATGAACTGGGACTAAAACAACTCTCATGCTGGCCTTTCACAAATCTGAGTTTATAACCCCCCACTATACTGAACATCACACATGAATATAATGCAAACTATTGCTTGCTGTTTTGTCTAAATAATATATAATGATTTTCACTGCACTTTGTTTTTTTTTGTGTGTGTGTGTGTCTTAGATTTTTTTCTTAAATTGAAACTCAATAGTGTGAAATGTTTAGGTCATCTAGAGGTAAGATTCTCTCAATGACATTATAGTTTAAATCCCAGATTATAATGCAATTAAACTTTCCAGTACACTAAGCAGCATGGTGCCTTCGATTGGATTTATTTTTATTATTGTACAGACTTGATTAACTAGACCTGTCCTGTATGTAGCTATATATAACATCCAACTCACACATGTTTGCTTTAGCAGGTGAGGAGACTCACACGCAGCAGAAGTGGAATGGCACAGCCAGCAACGGGGAGGTAAGTACAACATAGGGAGCTGCTTTTTGGAACGCTGTCTACCACCTGCAAACGCTAGCATTTGCATCTTTAATGATGGCTAAACTTTTCTTCCTTTAAATCAAAGCGCTGCATAATTAATCCAAAAAGAGATTGCAATTAAGGCTGCCATACTTAAGACTTTTGTGAACGAGTCAATTGCAGCATTCCATTTAAGTCTACTCATGTTATGTCAAAGCGTTTCATTTCAGTGATTTTGTGCAGTTGAGCATTGTAACCAATTATAGACATGTCTTGTGCTCTTGAATGCAGCGGTGAATCAGAGGTGTTTAAATTACTCTAAAGCCCCATGACACACCAAAACAACATCAAAGACAACTGTGTTGTTGCCTCGTGTTGCCTACGTCTGGGCCAAAAAGTTGTGCTTGAACACACTGCAAAGACTATAGCCAGTGGCCAAATATCACATACGTTCTGCATTTTATGTGGGAGGAACTGTCTATACCAGCAGGCGCTTTTCTTCTGGCGCACTGCTTCGTTAAGATGAACAGCCAGTCATGAACAGTGGTCTCTCTCACCGACTGCCCAACACAATTCAAAATGCTCAATCGGCCAAAAAGCCACCAACGGGGACTAGTGCCGACAGTGCAGCACACACTGAGAAAACTAGGCTGAAAGACGCTCAATGTCGGCCTTACTTTATGCAACAGACGTTCTTTGGCTTGGTGTGTAACAGTACTAGGACTATCAATAACAACACCTGGTCCTAATGAGTGAAGTTTAAACAATCCAGTCTACAGATGCATGTTGAAAGTGTCAGTTACGTGAAGGCGCACAAAAATGAGTGTTAAAAAAAAAAACACCTTTCATTCCCTTTAAAATTCCATTAATCACCTTTCATCAAAGCTTTAGATTTGGAATAATTATGTATTTGGATTTTTAAATTCATATTATTTTAAATGTAATTTCAATAACTTCTAGATGCACTGATATATACAGTGCACTGCAACACATCAACACGTTCCCATTATAATCAGCAAGGTATAGACAGAGCAAATTAGAGGTTTAATGTGGAGCACATACTGTAGCTCTGGTTATAATAGGAACATTAGCAGGAGTCCAAAACTCAGAGCATGGATGGTCAGTAAGCTCACACTGACCAGCAGGACTCATACAGCCTGTGTAATGTGGATCTTTGTAAATCTGCAGTGACTGACAGATTCAGTGATTATAATGGAAGAGCACTAGAATTTTATATTGCTCACTCCCTGTGTATAATTTTTCGAAAATTTGATTCACAATTTTTATTTTCATGCTGCAAAGTAGTCTAATGTGAGGTCAACCATTTAGGCACAATCTTGATTTACTGATGTATAAAAAAGCCATTCCACAACACAGTTCTCATCTGGTCTTGTAAATATAATGCATAGCATGAATAGTCACCCCACACAAAATAAGTCTTTTAATGTAAATTAAATTAATTGAAACCAAGAATTGGTCAAATAACAATATTTTTTCGATACATTTTATCATGAAGCCATATGTATACAGTATCACATACAGTATCACATCCCTACACAAATGGACAAAGGCATGCATACAGAGCAGACACACAGTGTATGCATCACACGCGTTAAAAGAAAAAGAGGCAGGTAGAGAGAAGAGGGGTCTCAAGAGCTGACAATGAAAGACTCCCACCTACCAGTGCTCTGCCTTCTGCCTGCCAGGGTCTATGGTGAATAAAATCTGCCTCTTACTTTATCTTGATTCACATTCACTCATATGTATAACTCGCATTTACGATTGTTGTTATTTTTGTTATATTAATATTATCCTGTATATTTATTCCTATCCACACATATGCATCACATTTATTTATTACTGTTATCAATCCCCCTAATAATGCTTTTTGCATTGTTCTTTATTGTAACTAGTGCTTTGGCAAAACAAATATGCCATTTTTTGTCACACCAATAAAACACATCGTAACACTGAAAGGAAGGCAGAGAGAGAGGAAAGCAGAAAGACATAGAAAAAAGGAGCCTCGGGGAGAGTAAAAAATGCTAATGTAAAAAGTACAAACTGTACCAGTGGCAGATGCTGAGAGGGAAAGGATAGAATAAGAGAAAGAGAGGGAGAGATAACTAAGCGGCGTCTGAATGGAAATGGACAGAATGCAGAGCAGAGGGACGATGCGGAGAGAAACACAGATAAACAGATTGTGTGAGCGAATAAAGAGAGCATTTTTAAATCCGGTGTCTTAAAACACACACACACACATATGTGGGACCGAGGGAGAGAGAGAAAAAGTGAGATGGAAAATCTCATCCCTTTTCTCTTCTCGATTTATTACATTTCCTCCTTCTGAAATGACAGGAGTAATTTTAAAATGTCTCATCACGCCACCCTTCAGCACACAGACACCTACACGCATGTGGAAGAGAACAGTTCAAAAGGGATTGTTTCAGAGACTGTTCTCAAGATTAAAACCTCATTAAAACCGACACTAAATGAGACTTCAAGTAGAAGCGTCGGCCGTGTAAACATCAGCCAAATTACACAGGTACCAAAACCCTACTTCTAAAATAGTTCACAGCTGCATATCTCCTCTATAATAATAAAGTTCTTCTCCTCAGCAAATACGCTCGGCGTACGAGTTTGAGCGGCGAGCACGCTCAAAAAGATCATTACGGGTGCCGGATGATTAAAGGCAGCGTCATTAGGAAAGATATCATTAAAACAGAAAGGACAGGCTGCTACAAACCACATGTGTTCAATTATTGGGCTGAAGAGGTGCAGTGCTACAAACACGCTCACTGAAGGTTCAACTCAATCTTCTGTTTTTAATCATGAAAGCTTCTGTGGAGCTCAGACAGCCCTCCAGGCTGGAAAAACACCTATCAAACTTTCACAATTCCACTTTTTTTTGAAGAAGGTAATAAAGTCTTGATGTATATGTGAGAGAAACTGCATTAACTGTGGCCCGGCACCCCGGAGCAAATAAATGCACGAGTATAACATGTTTGGACAGCTCGAACGGCATCCGATTAGGCACGTTTGGTGTTGCCACTAAGAGCCGTCACTTCGTCATCCTCCTCCTCCTTCATGTATAAATAAGCTCACCTAAAGCGCAAGTAAACAAGAAAACTACTTAGTGCCTTCATTATCGTACACTAAACCGTCTATTCTGTGGTTTTGCTTTATTAAATTGAGAGTAGTCTATAAAACTAAGTGATGAAAAACAGAAACCTCCCTAACGTAAAAAAAAATGGAAAGAGCCGGCCGAGTACCGTGTATCTTACGTAAGGAACAATCATGCTACTTGAAAATTTGATTTGAAACAATTTTCATTTTTAAATCATTCTGTTCTCCCTCTTTTTTTATTAAACTCACTGGTAATTGTGTTACAAGCCCAGATGCTTAACTGTAAGTATGCCGCCATCAGTTCTATTCGAAAATCCTTTTAATGGTTCTCAGACTTTAGCCCTCTCATAAATCTCTGTGTGCCCAAGAGATTATTCTCCAGACTGGAGTGTTAGATTGTCTGCTGCAGGCCTCGTCATCGCTTGGAGATAAATAAATAAATAAAAAATAGAAGAAAAAAAACACCCTAAGGAAGTTTTCAATCCGTTATTAAGCACCTACAAGACTGAACTATGAGCAATACGGCTCTTAACGCATTTTATTAGTATTTTATTAATGGGCCTTCGACTTTAGCCAGCGAGCACAAGCAGATCTCATTCAGTCGTGGTCACCTTGTAACCCACATCATCTCATCTGTTGCTTTTATGAGTGGTTCTGGGGCAAGTGACCCAGAATGTTCAGAAAGAAAAAAAAATGATCCATTTCCTGCTCCTCTGAAGGGCATATAGATTAATAATGTCAGCCGCGTCAGATGGGGCCACTCTTTCAGTTATAGAGAATAAATTCTCTCCATTTTCATGTTTGACACTGCCGCTACATAAAGAGCTACAGATGTTTTGAAAGCATCTAATAATGCGTTCATAATAACACAGCAACTGTTACCTCTTAAATACGCGCACGTAGTCCGAGTTTTATCGGCCATCTCTCAGAGGAGCAGGAAACATCACATCTTTTTCGCAACCGTAAACTCCTGCCTCTCATACACCCATCTCTCTCTCTCTTTCCGATGGTACGACAGCTCTGATGGCTGAACTTTAAATGACAGAGACGAAATTAATTCATAGGTGAAAATCCATCATTTTGGATCCGGAATCTGTGCTACCTACAAGCATAAAGAATTAATAGAGTAATCTTACTGCGAGGCAGAGAGAGAGAGAGAGAGCGAGGATGAGAGAGAGGGAGGAAGGGAGAGAGGTCATTTTATTCTAATTTGTACCTCTGACAATTTCCGGTCAGAGGATAAAGCAACACAAATAAATAAATAATCGAAATATAAAAATAATAATTAAAGACCGAACAAATACAAGCATTTTCTGTCTAAATTTGAAATGAAGGCCTGTTCCCGCTATTAACTAGAAGATGAAATCAAGAGAGAGAGAGAGAGAGAAATAAGAGGGGAGAGAGAGAGAGAGAGCGAGAGAGAGAGAAAGAAAAAAAGTGATTTTTTTCCCCATCTCTGTGTTTTCTGTATTCATAAGCGTTAGTGTGAGCCATAATTCAGTACAGAGGGGAGCTGTGATTGTGGTGTGGGGGGCATGACTACGTGGGAAGCGTATAGATATACATCCACTTTGCTGAGATGTGTGTGTGTCTGTGCGTGTTTATGTGTGTTGCTGTAAGCAAAACCACTATGGCAGAACAACTGCTCTGTTAGTTTAGTATAGTTTAAAAATAATTACTGTTAAAGTTGCATAGAACACACACACACACACACACACACAGGCTATCTGTGAGTGCATTAGTGGTTCAGTGACTTCACATATACAGAGAGAGACAGACACACGCACACACACAAATGTTGTGGAATGACAGTGTTGGTAAGACACTAGAGTGCCTGCTTTGAGACTTGAAAGCCCAATGCATTTACACACTGCTGTCTTGAGGATTGACTGTTACATGAGCTAATCTATCTCTCACAAGAAACACACACGCACACAAAAAAGTGTGGTGAACGGCTGCTCCCTCATGCTCAATTTGTACCGCAGATGTATAGTTTTTCAATTCCTCCAGACATTCATTGGATTAATTGTATTATTGTCTGATAATCGTACATCCTGCTTTTTCCGCCGCGTGTCTGTCTCAATTCCGTCACCTTTGACTTTCATTATAATCTCATTTTACCATTTCAAGACTCTGTAAATTAAAAACCTTTAGCATGATAATGAATTTACTGCGGCGGTGTAATCTGCAGTCTGCCGTCATTTGAAGACGAACAAACTGCGGCATTTATCGGCATTGGAGCCGTGACACTGGCTGAACTGTGAAGGCGGGAGTCTGTGCTGAGACGAGAGACCTCGTGGCTCCCGACAGGAAAAGACTCTTTTAGCACCTGCGATGGCTGGCGATCTCAAGAGACCTGGGAACACAGGTGCTGTGAGCTCTTATAAAAGCCGTCTCGAATCTACAGTATACAGCAGGCTAACATGCGAGCGGATGGTGTGAAATGCAGGGAGACCGTTGAGAAGCCACCGCGTGCTGTGTTGAAGCTAAATTAGTAAATTAGCATGTCTTACTGTTGCTCTCGGGAAACATTTTGGGGAAAATGTGACAGTTCTAGTAGTGCAAAATCAGGCAATGCAGCAGAATATGTGAATATATGTGTGCATGCTCTCCCGGTTATTATTTTTTAGAGAAGAGGAACCTTTTTTATTCTGCTTCCACATGGTTGTCTACACCTCATCAGAAACAGTGTAATTGGCTTCATGAGCTCAGTCTGAACGGTTACATTTCACTGACAGCGTCAATGGAGAAGCTTGATATTAAAAACCCTCTGAACTGACCCAGGATTTCGAGATATTTAAATGAAGTAAACTCACTTCTCCTACCTGTAACGCACACACACAATGCAGTCTGGCCTTAATGCGCCTGTCCAGCCTTTGCAATTAATTTTCATTTGCATCTATTGGATCAGGAGAAATTAATTAGATCTCTTTGGACACAAAGATGGTATCCCTGCCACATCCATCTTTCTGTTTGAGAGCAAGAGAGCATGTTTGCTGCCCACTCAGAAGAAAGCCAAACATGATTCACTGAAAAGATTCTTTGAGGCCGATGTAAGTCTAGATGAAAAAAAAAATGTGAAGGTTCTAATAATTTAATATGCCAGTGCTTTCTTAAGGGGGCCATATCATGTAACAGTTTTGTGCTTTTATAACATTAGTCAAGGTTTTCTTTTTCAATACATTTAGTTTAGCATTTGCAAATCAGTTATAATTGGTTAACCTGCATGTGAAATAAGTAACTTGAGGGTTACAGTTTCACAGTCTAGTCTAATATAGTTGGCACTGCCCTATCTTTCAATCACAGTCTTTTTGTAAAGCCTGCATTACATTGTGACAGGTTCAGGAAACAATCCATCCAGACAGGGTTGGTGATAGATGCAATAAACTGGTAAAAATTCCCTACAGCTAGTATAAATTTTGAATGGTCTCTATTGCAATCACACTTCAATATGCTTGACAACTGTCTGTGCATTTGTAAGACTAGTAGTATAAGACTAGTATTGGTTTTTGTAACAACCTTATTTTCTAAAAATAACTATATTGTGATTTATATCATTAAAGTTAAATAAAATTACTCACATCAAACTTTTGTCATATCGCCAACACTACATGCAGAAATGTGCTGCTTAAAATATTAAAAGGACAGTTCACCCTAGACACGATTAACTGGTAGAAATTTACCGGTACAGATTTTCATCTATCGTCTCTATCACGTTTACAAGCTCACATGAAGTTGCTGTGCTACGAGGTCACGAAAACTTATCGGTTGCACACATTTAAAGCATTGCCGTTTAAAAACAAGTCAGCAGCGAAAGATAACTAATTTCGCTATACTCGCACGTTGTCTGGGAGACCGTTTCTGAGTGCTGTCAGAGACGTGCACACATGAAGACAGTGCTCATAGAGCACATTATAAGCCTTGAATGGTTAAATACACACGCTTGTATGTGTCAAGATCTCTGCAAGTATCCTCGTAAACACAGTAATTTAGGTCTTAAGTGAAAGCAAACAGCTGAGAAAGAAAATACACGTGTAACAATATATTGGATCAAAGCAGCTCTTAAAATGACAGCAGTCTAATATTCCTGCTGTCTGTCATTCATGTTAATAAAACAACAAAAGAGAGAAAATCTCTTAGTGCTCTTGACTAAATCACTTTTGTAACTTTAATAAGAAGAAATATGTATTTAATTTACACAGTGAAGAATATGCAGTCTTTTTATACATTTGACTACTCTATACAAATTATGTAGCATTTCTTATTTATTTGTTCTACTGTAGTTTTTTTTTTGTCCTATTGCTTAATCGCTGACTGGTTACTTGTCTTCAGTGAGCTTGAGTATTTAATTTAGGTTAGTATTCGTTTTTTTGTGATACTGACAGTGGTAACAAGAATGATTAAATATCTATGGTATCAAAAATTTTGATATCATAAAGACCTTATTTAAAGGGCTCATATGATGTTGCTAAAAATAACATTATTTTGTGTATTTGGTTTAATGAAATGTGTTTATGCGTTTTAAGGTTTAAAAAACACATTATTTTCCACGTACTTTACATTATTGTTTCTCCTCTATGTCCTGCCTTATTGAAACTATTAGATTTTTACAAAGCTCATCGGTCTGAAAAGCAAGGTGTGCTCTGATTGGCCAGCTACCAGTCCATTGTGATTGGCCGAATACCTCAAGCGTGTGACGGAAATGTTACGCCCCTTGCCATACTGTGATGCCCTGTCAGGCCGGAGCGATGATTCAAAAACATGAAAACCCATTATAAACGAGGCATTCGTTGCATCCAGTGGGGACATAATTATGGATTATAATGATTTATATTGTCTTTTTACGCGTTGCGTATCGCGGTGCGCAAATATAAAACCATTTGTCTGCATTTGTGATCAGAGAAATGAAAAACAACAAGCCCTAGCCTTCACTGCCCAAAAAACTTTGTAGTCTACTCTACCACGATTAGGAAACGGACCTCCATAAAATGTGCTGCACACATCTGAATATTTGGATTGAAGTGTTCTGGAACAGTTTGTAAATACAACTTAACCACTGATTCTAGTCGTGTCCATTTTTGGAAGGTCAAACAAAGTAGTTGTTCGCTTTCACAACGAAACCCAGCGTCACACACGGCAGCCTAGAGTGAGCGGAGGCCACAGGAAACCAACAAAATTTCAATAAAACGGTGATCCACAGCACTAAGTTGATGTATTTCCTCTGCGACCAGCACGGATCAGCTCTAGACTTGAGGAAGCGGATATCGTCCTCTTTTGGAAGGCCAAACAAAGTAGTTCCCTTTCAGTTGGTCACTCTCAATGTCACGTCGGTGAATGATGAATTGGGATCTCGCTTAGAGAGACTAATCCATTTTGAGTGTAAACTAAACGAGCCAATGTATATTGGCATGCGATTATTGCATCCAGCTGCTGCTGATCACAGCGTGAGTATAAGTAGGCAGCAGGTGCAGCGCATATTCAGCTTTTCGCTTCGGAGCCGAGCGATCACATCGTTCTGCTCCTGACTACTCTACTGAGAGAAAAGACTGAACGAGTTCAGCGCGCTCTTGGAGAGCTCTTCGTGTTGGTGGACGGTGCTTCAGCGGTGGTGGTTTCCCGTGTCGAGTGGGTTGCACACATCAGGCTGCACTACCCCCTGTTTGTGTTGCAAATTATCATCTCCCCTGTGCGCCTCAGCACACTAAAAGAGCTTTCCCCTAAAAGAGCAATTTCTGGTGCGTCTTTTTAAAGACGACATTGCGTGGCGAACTTGACGTTACGTCTTTGTAAAGACGATGTGGGTCTTGCTATAGACAACGTATCACCCGGGCGTTCTGGATGCGGTCGTTACCTGGCGCTGGGTGATGGTCACGATCGCTGCCTCTCGTGCCTGGGCATGAAGCACGCTGAGGTGGCTTTCGTGGATGGCTCATGCTCCCATTGCGGGGGTATGACCATCTCGGAGTTGCGGACCGGACTCCGTTACCTGCAAGGGGGCAGAGTGCCCATGCCACCGCCTAGATCTGGGGTTCCCCCTGGTGGCAGCCGGGGGCGTCCTTCTAGCAGTGGGCGGACTGGTCTTACAGTCACGGTGAGGAATTCCCCTAAGAGAAAAAGGGGATGCCCAAGCCCGCCGGCACCTCGAAACCAGCGGAGCTCTCAGGAAGACATGTGACCCTCTGGGGGTAGCCCCTGTTGCTTCCGAGCTCCCCCGACATCGGTTCGATTGGCAGCATCGGAGGGTTAGCCAGAGCTTTCTGGAGAGGAAGATTCGGCTGCGTTGCGCTCCTCCGGGACCGTAACAATGGCCTGATCGATCCAGAAATAATGGCTATGCCTTTCCGGGCGCCAATAGGGGTAGGGCTCGAGGAAGACTTCACCGGTCCCACGCCCTAAGTTGCACGCTTGGTTCTGGGTGGTCCGCCTGGGTGCATGAGGAGCTCAACAGGTCGTTGACGGCACCTTTTTACTGCCGGAAACTGATTTGCTGGATCCTCCTCCCTCACCACCCTCGATGGTGGGGCAGCTAGTGGGTTACAAGGGTTCCCCCCGGTGGAGCGGTCGGTTGCGCTGCAGTTGTGTCCTAATACCGCCTCCAACCCGCAGGAGAACCGTGCCTCCCTCCCGGGTCTGTAGGTACTTGACTGGCCAGCGATGCCTATACGACCAGTGGAGAAGCTGCCTCCGCCTTACACGCTACGGCGTAATTGCAAGTGCACCAGGCCAAGGCACTGAGGGACTTGCACTAGGGTGGTCACGACCCAGAAGTTCTCAAAGAACTCCGCACTGCGACGGACCTCGCGGTCTCTGGTTCGTGCGATGTCCACTATGGTGGTCCGTGAGCGCCAATTCTGGCTGTGACTGGCAGACATGCGCGAGACGGACAAGACACGACTCTTGAACACCCCCGTGTCCCAGGCCAGCCTTTTCGGCGACACGGTGGAGAACCTGCCCAGCAGTTCTCCGCTGACCAAACCAGACTGAGGCCATCAGGTACATCCTACCCCGGTGTGCAGCTGCTGCCGTCGCCGAAGGCAGCCCCCCTGCCACCGCCAAAACAAGAGCAGCGCTCCTGCGGCCTCCAGCAAAGCTGTGCCGTGGAGCCGGTCGTAGGGCAGCCGCCCCGCCCGTCCATGCCCCCGCCAAACCTGGTGGCAAGCGCGAGAGCAAGAGGCCCGGAGACGGGCGAACCAGAGGTGGAGGGACGTGCTCTTCAGGATATGGTAAGCACACCACTCCCTCCCCCGGAGGAGGGCCGGGTGGAGAATCTTTTCATCTTTTTCCACCACTGACCTCTCGGTCGGTGGTACCCAAATTCTCGACAAAGAGCAATTCCTCTATTTCTGGGTCCCCAGAGGGGACGGGGGGTTGTGGACGATCCAGTGCGTATCACACTCACCCTCCTCTCTCGCCAGTGAGCAGCAGTGGTCGGATCGGGAGGAAGAACCAATGGACTACCCACGCACCCTCTGCTCGAACGCCGGTCAGTGTTACACACACCAGACCCCTCCTCGGACTGGCTACGAGACGCCCGGGCGGGGTCCATGTGTTTTTCCGCGCTGCCCCACTGCGGTTACCTTACTCCTTCGAACCGTCAGGCTCGGCTATGCGATTCAGTCGCCCGGCGTCCCCCCAAGTTCAGTGGCATCCGCTTCACAACAGTGAAGGTGGCCGATGCTCCTGTCTTGCTTGCGGAGATCGCAGTCCTACTGGCGAAGGATGTGATAGAGCCGGTCCCTCCAGCCGATTTGAATGAAGAGCTTTACAGTCCTTACTTCATTGTACCTAAGAAAGGCGGTGGGTTACGACCAATTTTGGATCTGCGTGTCTTGAACCGGGCTCTTCACTGGTTACCGTTCAAGATGTTGAAGCAGGAACGCATCTTCGGGTGCATCCGTCCCCGAGATTGGTTTGCAGCGGTCGACCTGAAGGACGCGTACTTCATGTGTCGACCCTTCCGCACCACAGACCATTGCTGTGGTTCGCGTCCGAAGGACGAGCATATCAGTACGAGGTCCTGCCCTCTGGGC
This sequence comes from Sinocyclocheilus anophthalmus, assembly GCA_018155175.1. Taxonomy (NCBI): domain Eukaryota; kingdom Metazoa; phylum Chordata; class Actinopteri; order Cypriniformes; family Cyprinidae; genus Sinocyclocheilus; species Sinocyclocheilus anophthalmus. The sequence continues at coordinate 202,921 of JADLZN010001073.1, read as the reverse complement.
TGTTCCTGTTGCCCCGTGTCTTCACGTAAGCTGCGGAGGTACCCCTTGTTCCCTTGAGAGAACAGAGCATTCGCATTCTCAACTACCTCGAAGAAGCAGTCTCAGGATCGGTTGTGTGAACACAGGGATTTGGTGCTCTCACAGCTCTGCCTGTTGGGCCTTCGGGTCAACTGGGAAAAGAGCAAACTCTCCCCGATGCAGAGGATCTCTTTTCCCGGTATGGAGGGGACTCGGTAAGAGCAGGATGGCGGTCCCACTGAAACAGTTTCAGAGGCTCCTGGGGCATATGGCAGCTACGGTGGCAGTCTGGGGCTGCTTCATATGAGACCGCTTTAGCACTGGCTTCATGGCTGAGTCCTGAGGTGGGCGTGGCAACGCGGCACCTTCCGGGTCCAAGTTACACCGGCCTGCCGCCAAACCTTCACCCCGTGGTCAGACCTTGTGTTCCTCCGGGCAGGAGTGCCCTTGGAGCAGGTCTCCAGGCATTCTGTGGTTTGCACGGATGCCTCAACCACCGGCTGGGGGGCCACGTACAACGGGCTTGCAGTGTCAGGGGTTTGGACGGGGCCCCAACTGCACTGGCTGCCTCGAGTTGCTGGCAGTGCACCTTGCCCGGGGCCGTCTCAAGGGCGCTTACGAGGCAAGCATGTACTAGTCCGCACGGACAATACAGCGGCCTTTGCGTACATCAACCGACAAGGTGGTATGTGCTCCCGTCGCTTATCGCAACTCGCCCGCCACCTCCTCCTCTGGAGTCAGATGCATCTGAGGTCGCTTCGTGCTGTTCACATTCCTGGGCTGCTCAACCGGGCAGCCAACGAGCTGTCCCGAGCTGCGCTCCTGGGAGAATGGCGACTCCATCCCAGCGGTCCAGCTGGTTTGGGACGTTTCCAGAGCCGCTCAGTACACCTGTTTGCCTCCCAGAAACTCTCAACTGCCAGTTTTTCTCCTTCGCCCTGACCGAGGGAACCTCGGCATGGACGTCACTGGCAACAGCTGGCCGCGTGGCCTCGCAATTATGGCATGTCCCCAGTGCTCCTCTGGCAGTAGTGGAAAAAAAACGAGGGGAAAAAAAAAAAAAAAAAAAAAAAAGAAAAAAAAAAAAAAAAAAAAAAAACAGTTGCTGTGCAAGGTCCGGAGGACTATGAGGATTAGGTCCTGCTGGTGGCCTATTGGCCTTCCCGGACCTGGTTCCCAGAACTAATGCTCCTTGCGACAGCCCCTCCTTGGCCGATTTCTCTGAGGAAGGATTTACTAACTCAGAGACGGGGCACCCCTTGGCACCCGCGTCCAGACCTCTGGAATCTTCATGTCTGGTCCCTGGACGGGACGCGGAGGTTCTTGATGGCCTACCCCAAGAGGTAGTTGACACCATCACTTCAGCGAGAGCGCCTACGCTTGAAGTGGAACCTGTTCGTTGAGTGGTGTTCTTCTCGCCGAGAAGACCCCCGAAGTTGATCGATTGGAGTTGTGCTGTCCTTTTTGCAGCAAGGGTTGGAGCGAAGGCTGTCTCCCTCCACCCTTAAAGTTTATGTTGTTGCAATCGCTGCTAACCACGACCCCGTAGAAGGAGGTCGTGGGGGAAGCATGACCTGGTTGTCAGGTTCCTTAAGGGGGTGAGAAGGTTAAATCCTCCACGGCCCCCCTCTATATACCTTCTTGGGACCTGACTCTAGTGCTCACTGCACTACAGCAGGCCCATTTGAGCCTTTTTGCAGGCGGTTGAGTTGAAGTTCCTTTCAATGAAGACTTTGCTCCTGCTAGCATTGGCCTCCATCAAGAGGGTAGGGGACCTGCACGCATTTTCGGTCAACGATTTGTGCCTAGAGTTCGGGCCGGCTGATTCCCAGGTAACCCTGAGGCCCGGCTACGTGCCCAAGGTTCCCGCTACTCCCTTCAGGGATCAGGTGGTGAACCTCCAAGCGCTGCCCTCGGAGGAGGCAGACCCAGCCCTAGTTTTGCGCTGTCCCGTCCGAGCCTTAAGGTGCTACGTAGACCGGACGCAAAGCTTCAGGACCTCAGACCAGTTCTTTGTCTGTCACGGAGGCCGGCAGAGGGGAATGCCGTCTCAAAGCAGAGGATGGCCCACTGGATAGTGGATGCATCACCTTGGCTTATCAGGCACAGGGTGTGCTCTGCCCGTTCAGGTTGCGAGCTCACTCAACTAGAGGTGTTGCATCCTCTTGGGCGCTGGCTTGTGGCGCCTCGCTGGCGGATATCTGTATCTGGCTGGGCGACCCCTAACACGTTCGTTAGATTCTATAGTCTTCGTGTGGAGCCGGTATCCTCCTGTGTTCTCACCTCAAACGGGTAGAAGCACTGAGAGGCCCCGGCTTCGGGTCGGCTTGCAAAACCACTCCCAAAGAGTCTATACAGTAGACCCTGTAGAGTTCCCCCGTCCCCTCGGCAGCCAGACGTGGCGGAGCGTCCGGTGCCAGGCCTTCACTCGCTGAATCCTCGAGAACCGGTAGAAGGCTGGGTTCCATATGTAAGACCTAAGTGGATCTCATATGTGTAAAGTCCACGGTTTAGCCTTGAGCCCGTGTTTCCCCGGCTGACTTCTGCCATTCCAAGAGGGTTCATCACCTCCATTCTTCCATATGCACCTCAGGGATGTCCATATGTGTATTGCTTCCGCAACCTCCTTCGAGGTAGGTTCGATCTTCCGTAACGCCCCTGTTCCAAGTAGAACGGGTATGTTTTCCCAGTGTTATCCAGTCTTGCTTATTGGGTAGTGCCATTGCAGCAGTAGCTGGTCCTCTTGTGAAGAAGCCCTGGCCTACGCCAAAAAATAGGGGCGCAGGTGGCTTCCACAGGACACTGGAAGGGGCAGTAGCTGTGGCCCTTTGGTAGGATCCCAATTTCGTCGGTCATCCGACGTGATGTCTCCGTTCCCTCCTTCAGGGAATGTTTCGGTTACGTATGTAACCCTCGTTGCCTGAAGAAGGGAACGGAGACGTCACTTCCCGTCGCCACAGCTCCTGTACCACCGCTGAGCCGCCGGGTCACTGGCTCGGCTCCTCAGCGAAAACCTGACTATGCGCTGCACCTGCTGCCTACTTATACTCACGCTGTGATCAGCAGCAGCTGGATGCAATAATCGCATGTCAATGTGCATTGGTTTGTTTAGTTTACACTCGAAGTAGATTGTCCCTCTAAGCGAGATCCCATTTCGTCAGTCACCGACGTGACTCAGAGTGACCGACTAAAAGGGAACGTCTCAGTTACATATAGTAACCCTCGTTCCCTGAAGGAGGGACCGGAGACATCACGTCCCGTCGCCACAGCTCCTGTACCAACCGCTGAGCGGCCGGGTCACCGGCTCGGCTCCGAAGTGAAAAGCTGAATTTGTGCTGCACCTGCTGCCTACTTATACTCACGCTGTGATCATCAGCAGCTGGATGCAATAATCGCATGACAATGTGCATTGGCTCATTTAGTTTAAACTCGAAGTGGATTGGTCTCTCTAAGAGAGATCCCAATTCGTCAGTCATCTGACGTGACATCTCCGTTCCCTCCTTCAGGAACGAGGGTTACTACGTAACCGAGACGTTTCGCTTTCACAAGGAAACACACAGCATCTCCACGACATAGCGGTGGCGGCAACAGCGAGAATCAAAGTTAGGCTTTCTTTCTTTGCGTTAACATTTGGGCGGTTTTATGCTAATCTTCCCACATAGTGACATAGATATGTGGGGACATGTTAGAACGAGCCATTTTAGGTAGGCATGGCTCGTTAGACTCCAAAGAAAGGAAAACTTGAAATCGCATCATATGACCCCTTTAAAGCAAAAATTATATATTTAACTATATCGTAATATATATAGTTACTGTGAAACAAAATTATGTCGTGGTATAAGATTTCGGTCATATTGCCCACCTCTAGTTCACCCTAAAATGAAAATTCTGTTTTTCACCCTGATGTCGTTTAAAACCTCAACTGACTATCGACACATTCCAAGATGATGGATGCATTGACGAGAGAATGAGTAAATAATGCCCTTTTTTTTTAAATAAAAAAAAATTAAAAATTAAAAAACTCCAGACACTTTTTCTTAATGTTGGGAAGGCTACCCGAGCAGAGTGTATAAAACTCTTTCATTACAAAAAAGTAAGTAGCTCCATGTTTTCCATGATATGGCAATTATTTAGCACTTAACTAATTGATATAACACTGTTTTAGCGTTATCATACTGTTGGCGCTCACATTTGAATTTATATTCTCGGCAGGCACTTTCTTATCAAAGCGACTTTGATAAGACAGCGCATACATTATGTGCGTGGAAGAGAGATGCAAAGCAAAAAAGCAGATAGTGGATCCAAGTCAAGTATTACAGTTCAAGACAAAAACACTACAAGCACTAACTCTGATGTGCGAGGAAGGACTGTGGAGAAAACTCCAGATCTGGAGAAGTAGGAATCCTTTGTGTGGAGAGATGAAAGTGCTACATGACCAGATGTACCAAATCATCACCAAGACAATGGTCAGCTCCCGCAGAGGTCAATCAAATAAAACCTTATGTAAGTGTGTTTAACAAGAACATAACCTTAATGTGTGTGAGAGTATGAGTGTGAGATAATGCGGAGTGTAGTTTACAGACCGAAGTAGTTATTAGTGCACCGCATAAATATTGCATCATTGAGTAGCGTAGAGAAAGTGGTGTGTGTGTGTGTGTGTGTGTGCGTGAGTGTGGTGCGCAGCAAGACTAGGAAGTCTGTTTAACTGCGTGTGTATCTCCCTCTGCGGCAACTCTCATTAAAATTGTAAAGTCATACACTGATGAGGGCACTCTAGAGTAACCCGCACACACAAGAATGAAATATTATTGAACATCATCATCACCACCATAATCTGGCTGACCTACAAAAAATGTGTAATAATATCAAATAATCTTGTACCGTTCTCTGGCTCAGACTTGCGCTCTTGTTCCGTATCGGTGAGGGACAGGACAGAGTTTGCTCGGCTTGACAGACAGGAACTGTGCTCTGACTTCACTTCCTGCATCCACAACCGTAGGGCGTGGTCAGGGGAGGCGCCGCCCTCGGATTCGGGATCGGAAGGGACACCGGCAGACACGCCTCCAGGGTAAGCGAGCTCCTGATTGGCCGCATGAAGCTCGGTCTGGAAATCAGGGAACCCGGTCTGGGAGGGGTCCGAGAAATCTGTGAAAATCAGAAAGAGAAAGGAATAAATTAATGAAATGTACTGCACAAATCAAAGTTTTAGTACACACACACATGGGCTAGTGGATTAGAGTTCAGTGCTGGAGCTGTGTACTGACTGCTGAGATTTCTGGAGCCTGGCTGAGAAACAATTTTGTTCTGTCTTCAGAGATGGAGAATGGCTTATAAAACCTCAAATAAATATTTAACAAAAAAGAATTCTGCTTTTAACTGCACAAAATGTGAAAACCATTTAAATTCCCCCAAGAATCTCAGAGTGTAGGAGACATATGGGTTTACACACATGCACACTCATACACAGAAACTCAATGTGTGTGTGTAACAGCACTACTTTTCTCTCTCATTTTTAGGCTTACAGTACATCAACTCACTCTAGCATGCACACACAAACCACATTCTCTAAAGATTCTCTGAAGTAGCTTTATTGGCATGGTAAAAAAAAATGTTTATATTGTCAAAGCATTGATAACATTTAGCGACAGACATACAATACAGTTTAAAAATGTATGTTTTTATTTATAACCAAGTGTTATTTACTAGTCATCTTTGAAAAAGTATTTTATGTTTTTTTCAATCAAAAGAACAGTAAAAACATTAATATTGTGAAATATTATTACACTTCAAAATAACTGTTTTCTATTAGAATATATTTTAAAATGTGGTGGTAAAGCTGCATTTTCAGCATCATTACTCCAGTCTTCAGTGTCACATGATCCTTCAGAAATTATTATTTTTATATGAAAAGTTATCCAATGAAAGAGACCATTTAAGAACAAGATTTTACCCCACAACATCAGATGAGTGTTTGAAATAATTTCATTTTGTGACCTGATGTTGCTTCTTATTACAGAATGAGGCAAAACATATTATAACTGATATAACTATAAATGAAACTGTTGGAGACTGTTGTGCTGCTTAATATTTTTGTGGAATCAATGATTGCAATGAGTATTCTTTAATTCATAGAATGTTCAAATGCATACATTTATTTGAAAAATATTTTTGTAACATTATAAAGGTCCCTTAAGATAATTTTTTTATTTATTGATCATTTAGAAATTATTCATTTCTTTAAAAATAAATAATAAATACAGACCCCAGACTTTTGAATGGTAGTGCACATCATTTAAAAAAAATAAAAATTGCTGTCATTCTCTTCTTTTTTCATCCAGTCCCTTTTCATCTCATCTGTTCCCATTTCCTCTTGTCTTCTTTTCTCATCTCATCACATCCTGACTGGCCTTTTTGGACTAGTTAGGGAACTGCACTTTGAGCAAGTGTATGTACATACTCGTAGCATACTTCAGTCTCTTTCTCTCTTTTCTCTCAATCTCTTTTCATTTTGTGCTGCCTCTTCTTATTTTATGTCATTTCTTTTCTTCATCTCATCTCATCTCATCTCATTTCTTCTCTTGGCCTTATTCTCTTCTTTTCACATTTCTTCTCTTCATTTGTTCAGGTAAAGGTGATGGGCTCTTGATGGGTTTTTCTGGAAGTGTGTAGGACTAAGTGTGTGTTCAGGCAGTGTGATTTTTCAGACCTGTGTGTGCGTGTGAGAAGTGAGCTCTTTACTCAAGTGTCCTTAAGATTCCTCTCCTCTGCCTCTCTGACTCCTGTCTCCGTGGCGACCCCTCTCACTGCTCTCCCTGCTCTAATCATCTCAGTACTAATTGCCCACAATGCACTTCTCCGTCCTTCACTGAGAACATGACCCCCTGCTTCTCGGCCTGACCCACACACACATACACACTCGTCCATGAGCAGACACGGATGGAAAAAGCTAGGGTAAGAGGAATGGGTGAAAGACCTTTCTTTACATCTCTTTCCATTTCTCCTCCTTTCTCTCTCTCTGTCTCCATTTCCATCTCTCGCTCTATCCCTCTCTCTCTTTATAATGCTGTTTCCGTGGTAACTGGAACGGAATGTTTTGTTCTGCATGTAGCATTTGAATAATTCCATTGAGGAAACAAAAAGCCTCACTGTAACTTGCACAACCACCGCCTTATGTATGTATATACTATGTTTTATCCTTGTTGTATGTATATCATATATAGATATAGATATATATCTCATATAATATATTAGTGCTGTCATCGATTAAAAAATTTACTAATTAATTCCATTTTTCTGAAATTATCAACGATTAATCACGATTAATCCACCTAACATTAAGCCTTTTATATATACTTTACTCATTGCAATATTTTCCCATTCCATCTTTAAATGAATGTACAAAACAACATATATTTGTCCATGAACATAAATAACAGTATTTTTACAGTTGTTTAATGGCATCTTTTTTTATGACTGAATGCCATGAGACCAACTGATTTCTCTATAAAATTGCCCCCCCACCCCTAATATTTAACCACTGACTATAACCATTCAACATTACAGTATAATTGAGAGCAATCAATTTTAACATTTATTAGACTTTAAAAATTATGTCATATTTACCTGTGCCCTTCAGAATGAATTACAGAAATTGAAATTTAAGTTATCAAACACTAAATTCTAAATTAAATGTAGATGAATCTTTAAAGCTATAAAAGTTATTTTTTTCCTCTTTTTTTTCTTTGTCCTTTGATTAACAGAAATCATAGCAGCTGGTTATTTTGGGTGCGGTTTCTTTAAGGGCTGCCGCTGCTGAACGTGATGCGGTCTGACCACATCATGATTTTCTCTCACCACCCCCCCCCCCCCCCCCCCCCCCCCCCTCATTTTTACCTTTTCTGACCCACTTCAGGTCCTAAAGTCTCTACTAATGAGATGATGAGTTGAATCAGGTGTGTTAGATGAGTGAGACAGTGCTGGGCTGCTCCAGGACAGTTTTGAAAACCATTTCCATGTTCCAAAATATATTACATGCATGCACAGTTTTAAGGCAGCTTTAATCGCCTTTTTTGTAACTTCATGACCCTTTAAAACCCTGAAAAAAACCCCACGACATTGCATGCACGTAGTTTATTTCGCACTTTGATAATGAAAGGATACAGGCTACAGTGCGCGCCTTTAAACAGCTGAGAAGTAAAATTCAGTGCTGAGAGTAAATATATGTTCAAAACAGTTTGACATTTCTTGAATCACAACTAAATGAATGGGCACCATTTCAACTTTCTGCATGTCCAATGAGTTTTTTTTTTCAGTATGAGCATGAAGCTTTGAGAAGTGCTGTGTGGAGTTGATAATTTGCAAAAATGAAACCCACAGAGCCCATGCGTTATTATTTTTCTATCTTGTTTTTTTAAACAAGTAAACAAATAAAATGTATGCCATTTGGATAACATCATTTATTATTAAGTATATATTTTTATTAATTATCTATACTTTAATCATACCTATTTAATGATGTTATATCATACATAATAGATAATCATTCAGGAGTTTTTTTTTATAATATTAATGTAATTTTGATTTTTAATCAAAAACAATTTACATATACCCCAAATGTATCTGTTTAGGAGGGTGAAGGGTTCAACAGAACTAAATTCTATTCCACAAGAATAAAATGAAGGGAACCCTTGCTTGTGGGTTTTCTTTAGTTGTGGGGAAATCCTTTAATTAATGGAAATATTCAACCCGTGGACTCAGAAAAATGCCTCCATGAATGTTGATATCAAAGCAGAAGAATAAGGGTGAATAAATTTTTATTAAAATTATTTAAAAATTTTAATTGTAAATCATTATTCAAAAGTAAAACACATCCCATTATTATTTAATGACAATAGTGTTTGATGTTTGGTGTGTGTGTGTGTGTCAGTTGATGGCTCATTTCAATTTACAGTGAGTGTTTTCAAAGAATCCTGTTCCTCACTAAGAAATGATGCCATATAATCACTTCCATTAAAGCAACCATCAACAACAACAAACAAAACAACACTGGAACTATGATCTCTTTTAGATAATGCAGCCTTTCATGCAATGTCAGATGCTTATGATAACAGCTCCAGTGCCCATCTACTAAATGTAGAGGGACATTAATTATGGGTCATCATTTAATGCTGTCTCTCTCACTCAAACACAAGCAAGCATGTACACATATCCTTGTGGAAATTTCGTTTGACATCCATTACGCGTTATATGAGCTGATCACTATATATGAATGAAGCTACTCTACATATTAAATAAAAAACTATATACTGCAACAATTCTATTCTTATTTTTTGTGTGTTTTTTAAATTTTTAAATAAAAATGCTTTATTTTTATTTGTTATTGCCATAATCTCTTTCTTGACAAACTTTAATTTTCGAGATTACAGTAAGACTTTTTTGTAATGTTTATTCAGAAAGGATGCAGTGGTTTGATGAAAAGCACTTATATTCACAATGAAAATAATTTATATATCGCTATTCACCATTCACACAGAATGCAGTTTGGTGTTGACAAAGATGCGACGTGGGCAGAAAAGCATGCAAGCAGATGGGAGTGAACTTTTAATTTGAGTACTGCGTTTTTAGAATGCATTTTAGAATGAACATTTTATGCATGAGACACTGCAAAAGATGCGAGTGCAACAGTCCATGTTTACATAGAAAAACAATGGAAAAGCAGTACAAGCAAATAAAAAACCTGTAAAGAACTACTACTGTATGTCTGATATTTCATGTTTGCATCATGGTGACAGGCTGAAAGCTGCTGTTTTTATAGTTAATAATAGTCTACTGGTGTTATACCTTCAGTCATTTTGAAATAGACTTTTGAGATTTTTTTTAAAGCATTGTCCTTGTATTATTTCTGAACATATAAAATGTATAAGACAAGTTTGTACAAGACGTAGTTGTAGTTCATGCATCTTTTCTGCAAAGATATTTAACAAGTGATTTGTTAAATTTATCTTAGCATTTGCATAATGTTCACAACTTCATGTGTGGTGCACTTGGAATAGAATTTTCCTTAACTAGAGGAATCATGTTGTAGATCATTAAAAAAATCGAGAATCGGTTAAATGTTCTGAAAAAAAATCGAGATTTTTATTTTTTGCCATATCGCCCAGCCCTAGAATACAGTTATTATGAATTTAAAAAAAAGTTATTTTAAATTGCAACTGTATTTTGATCAAATAAATACAGCTTTGGTGAACATAAAAGATTTCTTTCAAAAGCATTGATATTCTTTAAATTTCAAAAAACAATTTGTTTTTATTTTGTTTAAAAACATTTTTTAAATTTACTTTAAAAAAACATTCTATTCTGAATGGCACACAATCCTGACACACAAACAGTAGGCCCTACCTTTCTGGGGCTGCTCCAAGGGTTTCCTACGGACTTTGTGGCTGTTGTAGGTGAATCTGCGGTCAGGCTCATAATCGGTGCGGGTGTGTGACTCCCTGTAGTGTTTGTGATGAAGGCTGGTACCATCCTCTTCTTCAGATGAGCTGGAGTAACTGAGCTCCAGGCCGGGGTGGGGCCGTGCCAGAGATTGGTACAGCTTCTCATCCATCTCTGCTTACTTTCACAATATCACACACACACACACACACACACTCAGTAATCTCAAAAACTCACTCAAAGCACACTGCACACACACAAAGAACAAAAAAAGAGAACAGAACAGAGGAGATGAAACAGAAAACAAACAACAGCAGTTCAAATGTACTCTAAACTTTCATTTCAGTGGTGCAATTTCTTTGTAACACGATACATGAAACAGCTTGAGAACAAACGGCTGCTGAGTAGAAATACATTTAAAGAGGCATGAAGGACAAAACAAAAAGAAACACTTTCCAAAACCGCCCCCATGTTTTAGCTAAACATTCATCGACCACCAAGAAAAGAGAGAAGGCCTCAGAGGACAAATGAAAGAGAAGAGGGAGAGATAGAGAGAACGATAGATGGAGGGTGAGATGAAGAGATAAAGAGATGCTTAGATAGAGGAAAAGAGAAGAGATAAAAAAGGTGAAAGACTAGGGGAAAAAGGAAACAAACTCAAGAGTTATACAACCGTCTGGTAATGAAGCCAATTAAATCAGGAAATTAACTTGTCTCACTATACAGTACACTAGACAATAGATTCAAATAATTCATTTGGATTCATTTCTTTTTTTGTTGCAGTTAACCCAATCAATCTTACATTCTGAATTAGCTGAAATTTAGCTCTAAATAAATCTATATGGATTCCTTTGACAGTGTAGTACATCCAGTTTTAATGCATTCAGTACTTCTTAAGAAAGAAGACAAAATGATATCTAACAAATTTGATATAATAGTGTCGTAACAGTCATCTGGAGCTCCTCTCATTAGAACCATTATTGCTTTTCATGACCAATCTAGATTATTAGGGCTGCAACAAACAATTGATACTGAAAATAATAACGTCAATAACCATACTGTAAAAATTGGTAATCAATAATGAAAATAAATAAGGAATTATTTTATCAATTAGTCAGTTCTGTGTGCCTGAATCAATCGGTAACGTCAATTTACCATGGTAAAAAAAAAAAAACCTTTGTGAGAAAAACATTTAAAACACACTAACCCCAGCATAAAGACTCACCCAGACAGTGTGTCAACCTGACAAAGGGCAGCAAAGAATGTCAGTGGAATAATATTGACCAAAATATTGATTTTTGAAATATTTGTTGACATTAATGTTTGACATTAAAATTAGATTTTAAACTGACACTGTTTAATTGAAATGTACATGTAATACTTTTTTAATTTACAGAAAATATGGTTGCATCTAATAGGTGGGTAGATGCCACATTCCACTGCTCCAGACATGTCGACTCATCCGCCCCCCTTGCAACTGAAGAAATGGGACATACTTTCACAGGTAAGAATTAAATTATTAATTAAAGGTTTTTAAAGAGGACACCTTTTAAATGTCGTGTTAGCTAACGGCTTCGTCTTGTTGTATTGTGTTAGTTCAGCGAAATCATCTGCTAAAGTCTCTTGCAGATACAGATATTCATATATGCGTAAGGGTTGCAGACATACAGTCAACTTTCTAGAGTGTTCACAGAGCATTTTTGACCATTCCAATATGGCAGCCGGACGTACAGCCGCTGATAGAAAAAGCCGCTAACAGGTAATATACATATCTATGTTTGGTGCATGTTGCATCCCCAAATGCACATTATAAGCGACTTAATCTCAAAAAACATGCAGAGATGGAGCAGCATTTACTTAAAATAATGCTGTCAAACAATTAATCGCGATTAATCGCATACAAAATAAAAGTTTTTGTTTGCATAACATATGTGTGTGTTCTGTGTATATTATTGTAGACAGTCTATATTATATTCATCTAATATATTATAATATATATATATATTTTATATATATATATATATTTAATATATAAACATAATTTTTTTCTTAAATATGTACGTGCATGTGTGTGTATTTATATACAGTAGTCAACATTTGAAGTGGATCAAAAAAGTTCATCAAAGTTGTCACTTTTGGTTGTAGGTTTTAGGACAACTTTGAAGAAAGGTTTTGATCCACTTCAAATGTTGACTAGTGTATACATAATAAATATACACAGTACACACACATATATTATGTAAACAAAAATTTTTATTTTGGATGTGATTAATTGCGAATAATCGTTTGACAGCACTAACTGAAGAGCAAGCTACTCTGAGATACTGAAAACAAAGGATCAGGAGCTGCTCGTGTGTAAAAGAACAGAGTGTAGCATTTTGCCCTGAAACAGCACAGTGCTTGTTGAATTCATTATTATTAAACATTCCTGTCTGCAATTTTTGTGTCATTTTGAGCTATGTGTGTTATTTTTTTCATTATTGTTATATATTATTGTTGTAATCAGGGGCGGACTGGGGCTAAAAAGTGGCCCTGGACTTTTTGGCGCAGAGCAGCCCACCATAAACCCACCAGCTCATTAGAGCTATTTTTAACACCACTTACTAACATATAAATATAACACAATACAGATATATATATTTTTTTAATTATGCCAAATTTATACTTTTTCAAATGGTTCCGGTGCCTGATGGGCCTGACCGATACTTATAAAAAAAAAACAAAATTTTTAAATTCCCCCAAAAATGAAGGATTGGCCATTAGAATAGAAATAGAATAGAGAGTGCAAATGTTAGAGGGTCAAATTAAGATGAAAGAGATGTGTTTTCTGCCGTTTCTTGAAAATATTATGGATTCAGCTGCTTGGATTGAGCCGGGCACGTCATTCCACCAGGAGGGAACAGTTAATGTAGAAGTCTATGAAAGTTTGCCATGGTAGAATGCAAAATGTTTCAATACAAGAATTTCAGTCAAATGTAATTTATGCAGTATTTCAAACCTTTAACTCACTTGGGAAAATCAACCCATTGCAACAGTTTAAAAGTAGCCCAATTTTGTGGAAAAAACGCGGACATGGCAAACCTGCATCCAACAGAGCTACCGGAGTCAGCTTTACCAGAGGCGGACAAAGTACTCAACTCCATTACTTGAGTGAAAGTACAGATACTGCTGGTCAAATATTACTCCATTACAAGTAAAAGTTGTAAAGACAGATTTTTACTTAAGTCAAAGTACAGAAGTACTTGCTTTTAAAAGTACTTAAGTAAAAATAAATTTCGTTTTTTATGGCAAATGCACCGTTATTGTTGTACGTACTAGTACTTGCAATACATTTGAAGCAACTTACAATACATTACACCTACTGAGTACACTGACTAGCTTGTAGTATCTTTGTAATAAAGAGCTTTTAGAATGTTAAAAACCCTAGTGGGAAAAACTAAACAAAACAACAACAAAAAAAATATTATTTAACACCCCTACCCACCCCCACAAAAGCAGGATGGTAGTGATCTCACACAGCTCTGACAGTGTGTGCACACATCTATGTGTAGCCATTCAATCACATTTGAACAGAGTGGACAGTGAAATCCTGTAAATACAGAGTGATAAGGAAGAAAAAAAATCTAACCTGCTATAAAACCCATCAACACAACTGTAGCTGTATAACTTTAAAACAGAAGCACTGCTTTAACAAAAAAGCAAAAATGCAAGACTTATTTGACATCAAAACAAAAAAATTAAAAATGCTGTCTAATCGCTCTCGCTGTACTTTGATGTCACACACAGAACAGTCTGTGCAGTTCTGCTTCAGTCAAACACCTTTTGTGTTTTATTAGATGCACAACAGTTCTTCTGTGGCTTTATAGGTAATATTTTCACGTACACAATTGCAAAAATCAGACAATATTGTGTCTAATATATACCACAATCTTAACTTCTTATTATTGAATTGTTGTAAATAAATATCACATTTGCAACTGGTCAGTGTTAAAAAATGCTGGGAAATCACTTCACATAACCCTACAAGAGTGATTACTTATAGACTGTCTGGAAAAAAAGTCATGTTTTAGAGAAGAAAAAAAAAAAATCACCCACTGACTTTCAAAGCTGCTACTTACGACTTTCTACTTCGAGGACCTTGATAGAAATGTAGTGGAGTGAAAAGTACAATATTTGTCTTTCAAATGTAGTGAAGTTAAAGTCATAAGTTCCCAGAAAAAATAATACTCAAGTAACGTACAGATACTCAAAAAGTCTAGGTACGTATGTAACCCGAGTCTCTTTCAGGAACTCGAGCTGCGTTGGAAACGCTAGGGGAACGCCTTCAGCGTGACGGGCTCTGAACCTCGTGTGTAATCAGACCAATAGTTGGGCGAGACGTCACGGGCGGGTGACTTAATGACCAGGAAGCTATAAAAGCACGGCGGTGAGACCCGCGTCAGATTCTAGGAATGACGCACGCGGGCAGGGACGCGGAGTCTGGCACCGCGACGCAGCGTCTCGTCCCGAGGAATCGGGTTATACGTAACCTGCGCGTTCTCTTCAGGACTCGGCTGCGTGACAACGCTCGGGGGAACGGACTGCCCCGCGCCAGACTCTAAGTCTCTGCCTAGTGGGAGCGCAAGCTAGGGCGAGAGACCGAGCGCCAGGATTGGCTCGCAGTCTCGGTCATCGCCTGAGACGGTCAGGGGCGTGGACCATCCGCGGGTCGCGAGTTGCATGGCGACACTGGCCAGGAGGCTCAGAGGCCGCACACTTTAGTATGGCGCTGCCCCACGCTCTGGGTCTGGATGTCCGGGGCCTCAGCTCAGGCCCCTGGAGGCACGTGTACCCTGGGGGTTGTTGCCCACGCTTCCCAGGTCTGTCCTCCCTCCGCCCCCGTCCTCGCTGCTCCGCTTGCGTTGCCCTAGAAGATTTAGTGTCATAGCGTAGACTCCATCGCCGCCCCGTAGACCTTTCTTCAGTCTGTCCACGCCTTTTCCTTTTTCTTTCTTCTTCCTTTTCCCGCCATTTCTCCGCAGTGTTTGTTCAATTGCGTCTGCCGTGACCTGTCTGTCTTCTGGTCCTTCGTACGCGCTCTCACAGGCTGCGCTCCAGCCGTTCTTCCCTCTCTCTCCCCCAGCTTCCCTCCTACACGATAGCTCTCTATCTGCACGAGTTCTGCACCGCTCTCTTCCGCATGTCCGCACCTCGATAGTTTCAGGTATTGGGGGTACTACCGCTACCTACTTCCTTCCGCGACTCTCTCCCCTCGTGGCGAAGTTCACAGAACGGGGGTAGACCTAGCAGCAAGAAGGCAGCACGTGACGCTGCACGACTACACTCACACCCTATAGCAGCGGGACGGGCAGGGAAGAAGACACCGGGTAGAGGGATAAGGTAGGGTGAGCGGCTAGACTGAGGGTAGTAGAAGAGAACACACGCTACTACCGCAAGCGCTGGTTGGAGAGGCCAGAAGCTACGAGTTGTTGCACACTCAGGGCACACCCAATTTACCCCCAGCTCAGGGCGGGGGTGGAAGTCATACCCTCGCCGGTAAGAGGAGAATTCTCCTGACAGGGAATCATCGGCGGGAGCGGAAGCTGACAGAGCCAGCTATCGAGACGAGAGAAATAACGTGCTCGCAACGAGCGAGAAAGGTCTCAGGTGACTAGTACCCCGGGCCAGGAAACGGTCTGAATCACAAAACAAACACGAGTGCGTGCCCGCCAGCAGCACTGCAGATGGATCCAGGAAACATCGACCAGCAGGGAGCGAAGGCGATCGGAGGGAATATGGCACGGCGACCAGAGACCACAAAGAACAAGCCTGCACCCAGAGAGAAGGGACGTACTCAGAGAGAAAGGAGCTCCGAAGGGCAACAGGACAGCAGGATGAACTCATGAAACAGGGCTGAAGAAGACGCAGGTCCAAGCAACCTGACTGAGACGCCAAACTCACGATACATCGACATGAAATCTTACCACACTGGGGTGGCAGCACGCATCCTGCCCCCCGGCCGGGCACTAACCGAGGGACCACCGTGTCTCGACCAGGATGTCGATGCCTCCACATGCCTTTCAGCGAGAGGTTTGCCTGGGACCACACAAGGATTGGTACGCTGTCTGTACAAACGGGCCGGTGAGAAGCGCAGCCTACATGGTGGTGATGTAAGCTAGACAGAGTCGCCTGGGAGGAAAAGAGTGACGGGAGTGAAGCACCCGCGTGACTCTGAACATGCACGGACAGCGGCGGGGTTCCCCCTCGGGGAAAACCCCTTGGTCTTGCGCCACCACTGTAGGGGCCTCATGTACAACAGGCCAATAGCCGCGGCCGACAGCCCCAGCAAATGATAGGCAATGGTGGACGCAGACGGATCACATAATGGCCGACCAGCAGTCTCTGAAACTGCTTGACCGTGTGAGTGACCGGCCTTCTCTGACTCTTGTGACTGCGGTAAGGATCGACTCGATCCGAGAAGGGGACATACGTGCCTGCATCGTGGTTGAATCCCACACCATGCCCAGATAGGTGGTCTTCTGTAATGGAGAAAGCACATTTTTCTTGGCGTTTAGTCTTAACCCCAATTTTCTGATGTGGGCGAGAACGACATCTTGATGTCGAACCACCATCTGCTCTGACTGAACTAAAATCAACCAATCGTCGAAATAGTTTAGTATGCGAATGCCCTGGAGTCGCAAAGGAGCCAGAACTGCATCCACACACTTCGTGAAAGTGCGGGGTGAGAGTGCAAGGCCGAAAGGAAGAACACGATATTGGTACGCTTTGACCCCGAAAGCAAACCTCAAGAACTTCCAGTGTTGAAGGAGGATAATGGAAGTTGCGTCTGTAGACGACGTGACAAACCAGTCCTCGGATCTGATCTGAGACATGACTTGCTTGAGAGTAAGTATCCTGAACTTCAGTCGCATGACTGAGCTGTTCATATGACATAGATCTAAAATGGGATGCAACCCCCCCATCCTTCTTCGGAACTGTGAAGTACCGGCTGTAGAACCCGGACTGCCTTGCATGAGGAGGGACCACCTCGATGGCCTCCTTCCTCAAAAGAGTAACTACATCTGTTCCATGACCAGAGCCTGCTCGGAGCCACCAGCGTGGGCGTAATCCCATTGAAATGAGGCGGGGGAGAACCAAACTGGATTCTGTAGCCTTTCTCTACAGTGTGCAGGACCCAATGAGACACATTTGGCAGTAGTTTCCACGCTGCCACAAAGTCTACTAAGGGAATCAGTCTCTAGAGACTGACCTCTGGTGTAACCAGAGCAGCTAGTTCGGTGCCCTGAAGCGGCGAACCGGCAGGGAGGCACAAACCTGTCTGTTTCTAGAGACCTCTGCGGAGGGGCGAGAACTATTAGCACCGTACGTGGAGGCGGTAACTGAGAGAAGCGCTCGCTGGAGACCGCTGTGCCCTGGAACACTGGCAGGGTTGGCAGAATGTTTTCCTGAGGGTGCTGAGGAGAGACGGACACCGTGTAATGCGGTGTAACCCGCTGCACCCCAGAGGGGACTGCCCTCATGAGTCCTGGGCCAGTGGCGTCAGGACTTTTTGGCCGAGGACCCCTTAGTCTTAAGTACGGTCCGCAGATCCGGCTTAGACTTCGAGGCCCCCGACCTAGAGCGTCGCCTCGACCCACTGTCACGACACGGGGGAGTAGGTGAGGCCACGCTCTGTTTTTCTGTTTTTGTGCATTGCTGACCGCCTCAACCTCCTCAGAGGAAGAGAGGTAAGCACCTGCTCTCACTCGAGAAAATTTATTTATTTTTTTTTTTTCGAAGTGCCTCTGTGTATCTACCTTCTCATAGTCAGAAAATGCTTCATTTTATTCCTCAGAATTAAATGCAGTCAACAAACAGAGGAGTAAATACGGTCTGGTGAGTAAGATTTACATCGAAATCGAATGACGTAATATGCGTAATCGAATGACGCGTTGCCTCGGCAGCGCGCGAGCAACTCAGTCACACCAACAACATCAATCCCCTCAGAAAAAAGATGGCCGCATCAGCAAGCTCTAACTCAGAAGGGGAAGAACCGCAGTGCGGGCTTCCAAGCCCAGAGAACGAGCTCTAGATCTAGCAAACACGGGTGGAGATAGGAAGAGCCGTCTCCAACCCGTCCGCCAGATCATATGCGATTCCCGAATCAGTGCCGCCGATGCCTCAGCAGCAGCCGGGATGCAATCGCAAGATCACAGCACGGACCACATTCCTCGGAGTGGCGCCCGGCGAGAGTGGAGGTGCTTCACAGCGGACTTTATTATATTTTTTATTTCTCGAGAGCCGACTGCGCGAAGCTCAGCTTCCCCATTGATGCGCTTCTAATATAAGCGTTGCCTCGGCAGCATGCGAGCCACTCAGTCACAACAACAACATCAATCTCCTCAGAAAAAGATGGCCGCATCAGCAAGCTCTCACTCAGAGGGGGAAGAACCGCAGCGCGGGCTTCCAGCCTCGAGAACGAGCTCTAGATCTGGGGAACACGGGTGGAGATAGGACGAGCCGTCTCCAACCCGTCCACCAGATCATATGCGATTCCCACGAACT
Organism: Sinocyclocheilus anophthalmus; assembly: GCA_018155175.1. NCBI lineage: Eukaryota > Metazoa > Chordata > Actinopteri > Cypriniformes > Cyprinidae > Sinocyclocheilus > Sinocyclocheilus anophthalmus. The sequence continues at coordinate 183,925 of JADLZN010001073.1, read as the reverse complement.
CAGTCGCCACCGTGCCTCAGCACCAGCGGGACTGTCCTCCCCCCCCCCAATCGCAAGACAAAGGCATCATATGCTTGTGTAATGGTGTTTGTGAACATGGGAGCTCTCTGACGCTCCGTATCAATCGATAGGAGAGAAAGACAGGCGGAGCGTTGCGCCATCTCCCCGGGGGGGAAGTACCGCAGCACGGGCTTCCGAACCCTGAGAGCGGGTGCTGGATCTGGTGGTTAGGAAAATAGATAGGGACGCGCCCGTCTACATTCCCTCCACTGGATCCATACGCGAAACCCACGAGCACAGCCACCACTCCGCCTCTGTGAAAGCGGGGCCGGCACCGCAAGGAGTGCTAGTGAAGGATCTCTCCTCAAAGAGAGCCCTCTGAGAGCATAGCAAGGCAGTAACAAACGCTACCAAAGCGGGCCATCAGCTCCTTTTTTTCCCGAGAGCTGACTCTGTGTGCTTGCTCTCAAGCAGACAACAAACCAACTGTGTGTATCCCCACCCGTAAAGTAACACGGCCAGGGAGGAAAACACAGACTGAACGCTGCCTGCCCTCGCCTTAGTGTCTGGTTTTATCTTGCTTTAGATTTCGTGACAGACAACACTAAATAAGACTCACAAACAGATATCAGACTGACACACACACAGAGCGCTTGCTGAATGACAAAAAGCAAGCTGACGCTGGTCTCACCGCACGTACTTTTATAGCCTCCTGGTCATTACGTCAACCGCCGTGACGTCTCGCCCATCTATTGGTCTGACTACACACGAGATTCAGAGCCAGTTCAGTGAGGGCGTTACCCGAGCGTTTTTCGACGCAGCGCGCGTTCCTGAAGAGGAGTGTACTTAAGGACAATACTCAAGTAAATGTACTTAGTTCCTGTCAACCTTAGCTTTGACGATCACAGATCGAGAATAAGGATGAGATGACGACAAGACCTTGCTGGAGATTTTGCGGCCATGATTCTGAGTCATGACAATATTCTGTCTTGTAAGATGGGTTACCTTTACACAAAAAAGGGGTGTGGTCGCGAAATCGAAAGTGAAAGTAAACAGCGCAAACGCTCTTCAAAAATATTTAAATACACCGCATACTGAGAGCGGCTCCCTGATGCACCAAAAGTATACACAATATTAGAATATTTTAAGGAGTGGACACGAAAAATCGCGTTTCCGGGCGGGAGCGAAACACATGTTGCAGGAGCAGGCGGCAATGGTCAGAGATTCAGCGGGAGGGGGATTAAGAAAAACGCCGAATCGCGGACATCATTTTGGTCAATTAAGAAATCCCCGCCGGACGCATTTTTGTAGGTCCAAAAAGAGGACATGTCCGGGGAAAGAGGACGTATGGTCACCCTAATTAATAATCTATTGCTAATCGATGTATTCCTTTTAAAGTAGCATATAGAACATATTTTCTGCCTCATTCTGTGACAAGAAGCTTCATCAGATCACAAAAGGAAGCATTTGACTGGTGTTGTGGAGTAAAAAGGTTATAATATTCTCTTTTGTTGGACAACAAGTTTAGAAAAGTGAATACAAGGGAAGTTTAGCTTTAGGCATTTTAGTTTAAGCATGTTTAGCTTAGTTAACGGAAGGCTACATGCTGCCATCAGAGCAAGTGTAATTACTGCATTCACGCGCTCCTTGGATGCTCTCATTTCCCGAGTTGTGCTTTTAAGTCGGAATGTGAAACAACATGGACACTCTCGTACTACAAGATGTGTTGGATTTGTATTATTAGAGCTTTCCGACTGGCGTTCGTGAATTTTCTCAGTCGGGAAATAATTTTTCAAGTGCGGTTCCAGTGATGATGCTTCTTACGTCCGTTTTGGAGAACCAGAGGACAAATATTTCTCATCGATGCAATCAGGCATGGCACCGAAACTCGCGTTCGGTTTCTCGTAACAGACCGAAGTACAGACTAGTACATACTCTAGTCATACAGCTCAATTCTTGCACCATTCTTGTTCAGCCAGTATATCTTTCCACTGATTCAAATAATGAGAAAGAACCAAATCGCATATCACAGCTATGCAGATGATACCCAGATTTACATAGCCTTATCACCAAATGACTACAGCACCATTGACTCCCTCTGCCAATGCATTAATGAAATTAACATTTGGATGTGCGAGAACTTTCTTCAGTAAAACAAAGAAAAAACCGAAGTCATTGAATTTGGAAACAAAGATGAAGTTCTCAAATTGAATGCATACCTTAACTCTAGGGGTCTAACAACTAAAAATCAAGTCAGGATCTTGGTGTGATTCTGGAGACAGACCTTAGTTTCAGTAGTCATGTCAAAGCTGTAAATAAATCAGCATACTATCATCTAAAAACATTGCAAGAATTAGATTTTTTGTTTCCAGTCAAGACTTGGAGAAACTTGTTCATGCTTTTATCACCAGCAGGGTGGACTATTGTAAGGGTCTCCTCACCGGCCTTCCCAAGAAGACCATTAGACAGCTGCAGCTCATCCAGAACGCTGCTGCCAGAATTCTGACTAGAACCAGAAAATCTGAGCATATTACACCAGTCCTCAGGTCCTTACACTGGCTTCCAGTTATATTTAGGATGGATTAAAGTACTTTTACTCGTTTATAAATCATTCAATGGCCTAGGACCTAAATATATAGAAGATATGCTCACTGAATATAAACCTAAAAGACCACTCAGATCATTAGGATCAAGTAAGTTAGAAATACCAAGGGTTCACAAAAAAAAAGGGGAATCTGCTTTTAGCTATTTTACCGCCCGCAGTTGGAATCAGCTTCCAGAAGAGATCAGATGTGCTAAAACATTAGTCACATTTAAATGCAGACTCAAAACTCATCTGTTTAGCTGTGCATTTATTGAATGAGCACTGTGCAATGTCCGAACTGATTGCACAATATTGTATGTATAATCGCTTCTTAAATTCATTTTAAATCTCTTAAATCAATTTTTTTTAATAATTTTTTTAAGTTTTTAAATTCCCTGTTTTATTGTTGTGATTATTGTTTTTATTCTATTTTATGTAAAGCACTTTGAATTAACATTGTATATGAAATGTGCTATATAAATAAACTTACCTTGCCTTGCCTTCGGTTACATAGGCTTTACCGGTGCCATATTGGTACCGGGTTTTGGTACCCAACCCTAAACATTAACGAATGACCGTCATACTTCTTTACATCATAATTTGTCTTTCCTGATGTAGGCTATATGGCAATTTGTAAATAATATTTTTACACATCTCTTTTACACAGACGGACAGTTTAATATCACTAAAGTTAAATACCAATATTATCAGTCCATATGACACAATGCTCTGCTCTAGAAGACTTGGAATGTAGTGCAGAATGTGGACTGCTTTTATTGTGCCTTTCAATTGCTTGACAAAGAGTTTTTTTTATGAAAAATGTTATGATGATGAAAAATACAGTAAATTGTAATATGTGAAATATATAAATTTACAATTTAGAATAGCTGGTTCTGTGCAAAACATATAGGTAATATTCTGGGATCAAAGCCGAAATTGTCAGCTCATTACTCCAGTCTCAATCATTCTAATATGCTGTTTGCTGCTCAAGAAACATTTCTGATTATTATCAATGTTGAAAAAGTTGTGCTGCTTTATATTTTTGTGGAAAATGTTTTACATCACCATTCAGTCTGGAGTAAGATTTTTAAGAAATTAATACTTTTGTTCAGCAAGGTTGCATTAAATTGATTTAAGTAACAGTAAATATATAGGCTACCTATTACAAATTATTTATATATTAAAATGCTGTTCTTTAACTAAACTTTTTCCTGAAAAAGTTAAAGTGTCACAGTTTCCACAAAAATAATAAAGAACAGTGTCAGTATTGCTAATAATAGGAACCATTATTAATAAACTGAGCAAAAAATAATAATTGAAAAAATTAAAAGCAGCAAACACAATTAGAATGATTTCTGAAGGAATATGTGACACTGAAGACTGAAGTAATGATGCTGAAAATTCAGCTTTGATCACAGAAAACTTCAAATTTAGCTTAAACATTAAACCATTAAAACGTTTACATTAAAATATCTTATTTAGAACTTTCCTAATCATGGCACTTGAAAGCAAAAGTCTTCACATTTACAATGTTCTAAGTAGTGGCGAAGGAATTTATATCTTTACAGTTTTTTTTTAACATTTTTCTTAGGACATGTAAAATATGGAAGAAATAAAACGACATACAACATCACTGTGATCTTATGTCTGCTGGAAAACGGCTACGTAATGTGTCTATGTAACTGTGGCAAAATAATGAGAAAATTGGCATTAAAATCTGAGAGAATTCGGAAAAGGCCAGTAGTAGTGTGGCATGCGAAAACTTAAGCTGTGTTTAACCACTTTTATGTGAAACAGACAGCAAAATATGATGAATGTCTCATCACGTCTAGCGTTTCATTTTTTTATTATACCTCAGCGCAGCAATCAACTGAGATCGCGCGCAAAGCTCAGTTCTGTGAAGTGTGCTGTGAATGTAAATCCCGTTCTTTCGATTTGATTGGCTAAAACATTTTGACATTGACGAGTGCATTTGACATTTGCATTTCTGTTTGAGCCGCGGCAAATGAGACAACCGAGACGCAACGCCTTAAAATATACTTTGAGGTTGTGACCTCACAGTGGGGCTGGGCGGGCCAGAGCAGTCTGGGCCGATGGATGGATATAGCCAATGTAGCCAACATAGCTGCAAAGGAATAGCTAAGTGTGAAGACCAAGAGGACCGTCGAAGGAGAGACGGGGGCCTACCCAGAAACATCTTGTACCATTTCCGCCGCGTCGCGAGCAGCATCCGACTAGTCGCTTAGCGATAGGGCTGAGAAGCTCGTGCAAGCCGCACTGTGTTTGACATTCATTGTTGGCTTTGGGTTCATTGGTTTAAATAATATTTGTAACAGGGATGAGAAGATAGATAGATAGATAGATAGATAGATAGATAAGAGGAGGTATTAGTAGGAAACTAATACTGGAGTCAGACAAGATCGTGCTTGAATTGCCCTGCATACATCTTATTCAGTGCTCTGGCACTGACACAATCTCTCTCTCTCTCTCTCTCTCTCTCTCTCTCTCTCCAGGAGCACGGCTCCCTTTCAGCTTTTACTTCCCAGAATCTAAACGCTGACCATGACCTTTCAATGACCTTTGAGCCTGAAAAGAACATTCGGCATTCAACAGAGGAGCGCGCAGGTAGGGGAGGGCCACTGGAAAACAAGATGCGGTTAGACAGAGAGAAAGAGAAAGGAGAGACGCAGCTGAAAGGAGACAGATGAAAAAGAGGAGTTGGAACGGATGAACACGGGATGAAAGAGAACCGATAGAGGGTAGAAGTGGAGTCAAACGAAGATGAAGACGGGAATGGATAGGAACAGAAGCATGGCTGAAAAATGAAAGAGTGAAGGATGAGAGTGGACAGATGAAGAAATGAAGAAGGATAGAAGGAGCTCGCGAAATGACCAGACAGGTTAAAAACTTTGTGGGAAGCAGACAGGAGGGAGACAGACAGAGAAAGAATGTCGCTCACATCCTGACATTGAGGGTGAGACTATGGAATGATAGAAGGTGAAAAATGTCCATGCAAAATTGAGCTCAGTGGCTTAGCGTGAACTCTGGTTGCTTTGTTAATGGGGGGTTAATATTGTGATGCGGGAAATGCCCGGCATGACTAAGTGATGTGGGAGGGGTGTGCGAGTTAAATCCCTGTCAGTCTCTGGCAGGCTGCCTGCTGATTGGATGTCGTGCCAGAGTGAGTGCCAATTGGAGGCGGCGGTGACTTTGCAGACTGGAGGCAACCTCTTCACACGCAAACACAATTAATAGTCTGTTAGTTAACAGCGGCGGTGATGAACGCTTCTTTTATCTGTCTCTCTCACTCTGCTCTCATGAGGCTCTAGCCATGTGAAGTCTAGCGGAGGAAGCAGATTGAACGCTATTACTACCATTTTTGATCAAAACGGAACTTACTGTAACACGTAAAGAGGGTTTAAGGCCACTAATAAAATCTGTGTGGGAATGAACGGAAGTAGACGCACACGTACACTTTAAGCAGACAGATGGGGAGGGTTCTTATGGGAGTTCTGAATAAGTCTTTGTAATCAGACGATTATGGAATGGTATATGAGCAAAGTTGGGTAGAGGACGAAAAACAACTAATAATGCCAAAGAGGTTGGAGATTGGGTCGCTCCAGACAATACCCTCAACAGATTATGTTTGAGACATGGATGATGCGGTAAGATTGATAATACAATTAAACAGACAGTGTAAAGAATAACGCATGTCTTAAAGATGGTGCTCACGAGACAACCGAAACAATAGGAGAGTCACGGGAACATGCATCTCCCAGATAGCTAAGGAGCTATATTTTGCTCTTGAGTTGGCTATATTATATAAAAAATGTATGTTACATTATATGTGCTTCAGATTAATGTATTGGTTCTGTGAATCATCCAAAAACAAAAGAAAAGCCCTCCCCAAGCCTTTGAAAAGAAGTACAATATTTTACTTCTAAAGAAAAAAAAACATTAAATGAAACCACATTCACTAGGGACATTTCAGAACCATATCTGACATTTTTTTCAGTAATTGTCCAATATTGGATATTTTTACCTATTCTGCCTACTTACAAATTATCTTACATAATACCAAAATAAAATTTAAAAAAATGTAGGCACCATCTAAGCAGACCCAATAGGAGGTATATTTTTACCCATTGCTTTTCTATTATTTCGTTTTATTATTTATTTTTTTTACAATTTTTTTATATTCTTTTCTATATAGCAGATTTCAAATATAAAAGGTATCAATCTTATTCTGCACCCATCTTACATCAAATAATGAAAAATAAAGAATAACAAAATCAATGCTAAAAATACATACTATAAATATAAAGTATTTGAGGGTCAGAAATGTTAGTTTATTTAGCCCCAAATCACCATATTAGAATGATTTCTTAAGGATCATGTGACACTGAAGACTGGAGTAATGACTGCTAAACATTCAACTTAATTATATTAACAATATAGTCAAATAAAAACAGTTATTTTGAAATTATTATTTCAAAATACTATGTTTTTACTGTATCTGTAGTCAAATAAATGCAGCCTTGGTGAGTATAAGAGACTTCTTTCAGAAAGATTAAAATATTTCCGACCACAGTAGTGTATACAGATGTATCAACCATTTATTAGTCATCAACAATAGCATAATTTTTGCAACTCTATTCACAACCCTTTGATTTGCAAAATCTGATGTACTTCATCCATCAGGAATCAGTTGGATCGATACCTGAATGGAACCAACACTGAATGAGAGTTTGCAGTAGATTGTGAAGAACTGTTCCTCTCCTGAAACACTGTTGACACCCACTTAGACCGTGGAGGTTAAAGTCACGTTCACCGTTGAGAGCATCTTGAGATATTCTGATGGTAGTACTATGTTTTCCAAAGGTGTCAGGCTTTAGACATGTTTTTTAGCTTCTGATATAAATGTTTATATTTGACTGTCAGGGTGGCGAAACTAACTTGGTCTAGACTGATTTTCATACTCCTACCGCTGATATACAACTGTGTATCTCTGCATCGGTCATTTTAACCATATCGTCAGATTGGTTCATGTGTTGATGTTTCGACAGCTCAATGCAGAGATGGATCAATGTATGGACAGTATTAACACTCTGTGTCACTGAACTTTCCCTAACTAAAGAAAGAGAAAATCGAAGGGCTCTTAGTCAGGGATAAAGAGCTGAGAGTGAAACTGTCTACAATGCGAAAATCCTCTCTTGAATACTAAGTCTCGTGTTAAAATCCTCTGTGTATCGTTGTGCACAAATTTGAATTTTGAGGTCCACATCAGACGGGCCACTTAAACTGCTTTTTATCAGCTAAGAAACACAGTCCAAGCGCTTCTCTCTCGAGCAGATGCTGAGAGATTGATGCATGTCTGGACTGCTGCAATGCTCTCCTGTCTGGTTTTCCCCAGAACGCCCGGCTAGACTACAAATTAATGCTGCAGCACGAGCACTGACAGAGAGCAGAATGAAAGCACACATTACGCATGTCTTAAAGTCCCTTCATTGGCCTCTCGTAAATTTTAGGATTGATTTCAAATTTCTGTTACCGGTGTACAGATCCCTTAATGGGTTTGCACCTAAATCCATATCTAATAAGCTTGTGAGGATCGTTTCAAACGGGTCTCTCTGGTCTCCTAACACTGGCGTCCAAGCAGTCAGTAGTAAAACTCATTGCTCTCCAATGGCTGTTAGAAGAAATCACATTCTTGATCGGTTTAAACAAAACATGCAAATTTTTAGCACAACATTTGATCTGTTTTCTTTATTCATATGGCTGACTTTATTTATTTTTAAACTTTATTTTATGTGTTTATTGCATATGGTTTAACTGCTGTGTTGTTTCTAATTTAACATATCATATTCTCTTTGATCTATGTGCATGTCTTTCTTATTTTATTCTGTAACTGCATTATTAGTTACATAATTTCCTGTTTAATTATGCACCAACCTTGCTTTTAATCTTTCATGTTTGCCAACTGACAAATTAATGTCTTTGCATTGCATCATTTGCACAAAATATGGTTTACAAATAAATCTGAATGGAATTAAGTTTTTAATTAAATTAAATTAAAGGTAATAATGTAGGGTGGGGCTGCGCCATTCAAATACCATGATAATACGACAGACACGCTAATAGTTTGAAGATTTTAAAATATTTGCTTCTAAATATTGTCAACAATAACATTAGCATGATTTGACTGCTGGGAATCGTACAGTATAACAGGCAGCCCGTAGAGACGTATCATATTTTCTTTCACGCACACACACAAACTGCATCTACAACACACAGTGGATAATATTCATTCATCCATCTTCAGATTATCAGTGCAGACTTCCTGCGCTGATTCTCTCTAAAACAGTCACACACACACACATACACAGCAAGAGTTGACGTTCCCTCATCCATCTCTCTCTATTGCCAGAGTCACTTCCTGCACTGAGCGATTTCTCTCCCACACACACACACACAAACACACAAATTCTTCTGAGGAGAATCAGATCTGCAGCAAGAGAAAGCTCTTGCCCTGAGCAACTGCACAAACGTGTCAAAGCCCTGATACTGCCTAAAATAAAAGCTGACAACGCATGCACACACACACAAACAAGAGTCCGTAAACATGAAAGTCAAGCGCAGGTCAGCTAAGAATATTTCTTGCTGGTGGCATTTCTCAGTGCTCCCAAAAAGGTAAACACACACTTTCTACATAAATCTGAAGCTAGTCAGACATCTCTGGGGGTCATATCTGACAAAGATCATCGCCATGGAGACCCAGACTGGAGGAGGGACTAAGGAAATGGATGGCGATACCATCTACTTACGATATATAAATTCACATCAATATTCTTTACCTTTTTCATACAAATCACTCTTCCTCTCACTACTTAGCCTACTATTTCTTTGTATTTGTACTGTGCACAACCTGTAGATAACAGTCGCCTGGACAGGTTTAATTTGTTTGATTTTGCAGCAAGATACAGAAACTAATTACAGAGAGAATTTATAATATGAAAATTCCATTACCATTCCTTAAGACCAATAAATATCCATGGTTTCATGTGACATTTACATGATTATTACTAGTGTCTTTAAACAAACAAACAAACAAAGATATAAAGATATGTAGGCGATGTATAAAATTATATTCAATAAAGATATTTCAATGCCTTCTCAATCAGGTCAAGATTTCAGTCATTTTTATGACTTTAACACCCCCTTGAAAATCACACTATTCAAATTTACTGATATTTCTAGGCTTTCCAAGATCATGAGAATCCTGCCTAAATTAAATAGCCAACTTAACTGCACTGAGGAAATCAATAGAAAACCACCTGAACTTGTTCATGATATATTTATGCATTTACTGTAAAGCTATTTTTCAAAAGCCTATTGAAAAGCTTGTCTGCTAAGTTGGCAGTGGTGCGGTTACCAACAGCAGCTGTTGAAGCTCTGTTATAGTTTGTTCATTGAGGTATTCAATAGCTTGGACAATGTGATAAGATTTGATTTGATTTAAGCTTCCCTAAAATATTTAATACGCTGTCAGAAGCCTTCTGTTGTCTACTGTCAAAAGATGAGCTTCTAACCAGCTCTACTGGCTCCATTATGTGCTTGCTCTCTTACCGGTATGTGATTAGCACATGACCTGGTGAGGTACACCGAACAACACAGGATGTGGGGTGAGGATACTCTAAGATGGCCCACGCACAGACCATTCACTGGTCATCTGATGAACACTGCTTTTCTCAAGCTCCAAGATTCTGGCTGGTGATCTGATGGCTGCAATATAGCTGGAGCCCTGGCAGCCAAACAACATGGAAACATGAACATGAGAAAGGTGGCTGAGACATTCAACACTGACACCAATGATCAATCATGAATACAACGAAGAGACAAAGATAAACAAAGAGTCAAAAAGGAGCCTTGTTTTTAATTTTCTGATTGTTAACTAGGGCTGAAGCGATTAGTCGACATTATCAGCAATGTCGACAATAAAAAAAACTCTCAACAAATATTTTGTTGTCAAACAGAGGTTTTTGATCCTCGTGAACCTACTATAATACTAGGGATGGTTATCGTTAAGGTTTTAACGGCATTACTACTCTTACCGATACTGCTTATCGATTCGGTACTTTAATGGTATTCTTATCGGTACTTTTTGTTTTTTTTATATATTATATATATATAGATATAATATATGACAAATTAAGTAGCTGAATTAACATTGCTTTATATTCTGAAACATAAAATAAATATGTAATGAAATGAATATAAAACATCAATTTGTAAAATAAAACAAATATACAAATGAAATGAAATAAACAGTGCTGTCATTTTTCCATGAAGTTCTACTAACATTACTGTTCAGGTAAGTAATAGCCTACAAAAGAAGTCTAAAAGTAATCAAATGTAAATGAAAACTGCATAGTTTTCAGTGTATGTGTTGATAGATTAATACTTATTAAAGCTATAACGTTATTCAGATTAGGAGCAGATTTGCATTTTGATGGCCCAATCGCCAGTCTGTCACTTTAAGACAATCTATTGACACACATCGGATTTTCTCCCAAGTGTTCTCCTCCACTTAAGACATAAACGGTGTTTAAGCAAATACTCTCTAAGCCGGCCATTTTGACACATTTTTGTGTGTATTTGATCTTTTGGACATGCGCCCGAAGCTCAAAGTGTAATTTGTTTGTCCTTTTTGGAGCGCAGCGCGACATAATAATACACCTTTTCAGCTGATGACCCAGCGTCTCTTGTGCGGATTGTCAACATTTTATTATCAAACATGTCCCGCAATTTAGCAACAGTAAAGACGGCTTTTTACAACAATCACCGATTGTGCTGTTTCTGACGTTAAGTTTGGGTTTTAGGCTGTGAAGGGAAAGAAGTTGCGCAATACAAAACACAGCTAGTTTTTAATAGCTTTACCTCATGCCTTCTTTTGAATAATCCTTAGAAGCCAAAATCGAAAAAAAATAAAATAAATAGTTTAATAACAGCCACGCCTAAAGTGACCCATAGACAAGATGTTTGAAAGACAGCTGGCTACTCTGGTGAGATAGAATAGCGAGATAATTTTATATAGCAATAAATAAATGTCTGTTGTTTTATTATTTCTCCAGTACCGATACAGAACCGTTAACGTCAGAGCTTATCGATACTCCGGTCTTTCATAATTTAGCCCCGGGACCGATTAAATACCAGGTTTCGGTACCCATCCCTATATAAGAGCCTGTGATAATGCAGTTTGACCAGTGTGGCGCAGTAGCGCAAGACTGCAGTTCTTCCCTCCCAGATGAAATCAAAGAAGAAGACTGCCGCCGAACCTGGGTTTGTGGCTAGAAGGGATAAAGCTATGACCGTAAACTAACAATAAATTACATTTTCTACCTATTAGATTGTGTTTTATTAACATCTACTCTTACCCCAACCCTAAACCTACCCCTTACAATAATGCAAAAACAGTAATTATTGTTGTACAGTGTGACAAAAATTACGCTATATTGATGCGTGCTTGACCTCCGCAGCTGTTTCCCTTCTAGCCTTAACCCTGAACCTGAAGCTGCTGAGTGGTGTTTAGATGAGTATGTAGATATATGCTGCACGCTTTCCTCTCAATAACGAAATAAACAGCAAAAAATGACATAGATGACTGCACAAGCTATGCAGCTAAGTCCAGTCACGTCACATTTATTTATATCACACTTTATGCGATAAATAGCCTTAAATCAAGTAGCTTTACAGTATTTTAACATTAAAAACAGTGTAAAGTCAGTGTTGTTTTCAGTTACAATTACAACTTGATTTTCTGTTATAAAGCAGCTCTCCAGTGTGGAGCTGGCTAATGTTAAAAAATGTTTATTGATCATAATAATTATTACAAAAGTGATAGATTGGTTTGCAGAGATTAAAGCTTGATCTAGCTCAGGACTGTTTTGATTATCATAACCCTATAAGATACTGTATTTTAAGAGAGATTATGTTATGAATAAAATTGTTTATATCTAAACCCACCTTTATTTATTTCATATCCATAGACTTACATAAGATGTTAGGCGGAATGATGCATCATTCAGTTAGTTTTTTATACAGTAAATTAAACTGTGAATAAGAAATCCTGCCTTGTCTTGTCATCACTTTAGCCCCCAAATATATTTATTTGTATAAATTAATTGTATAATAATTGTAATTACATAATATTGATATGATTTTCGAAAGCTAAAGTGATTACCTTATTTTATTTATTTGTTAGAATATGTACAACTCAATATTTTAAGTGACTGCAAAAGTTGAATAATCAATTAAACCTACTGATTAATCAGTGAAATAATCGACTATTAGTCAATTAATTGCTCTAATAATCGTTAGATTAATCGATTATCAAAATAATAATTTGTTGCAGCTCTATTGGTAATGGAGTGATTTATCAAAGTATCTTGAGGTCTGATTCATCAGACAGTAATTTACTCCAACACTGCACACGGTGAATTTCAGTCCAGTGCAGTAACAGCTGTCAAGCGTGCAAACACACACACAGACAGGATGCGTTCTTCCTTTCGATCATCTAGATGGCCTTGAGAAAACTTGATATTAACTTGATAAGCCATATTGAACATGCAATGCTACAAAGTACTTCTTTCATCAATTTGGCCAGTGGGTGTCAAATAATTTTGCTGTTTGCGTGTTTTATATACAGCATGATGTGATGCAACAACCAAAGTCTGACACATACGCACACAGACTAGTAATTTAAAATAAAAACATCCAGCATGGATATATATATTTTTAATATTTCATACCTTGTGTCAGACATACAGCAAAAATTGTAATTCCAAAAGGCACCCTAGGCTGAAGTTGTATTTTGAATGTACACTGATGTACTTTAAATGAATCACTCAAAAAAGTCTAAAGTCTGAAACTGTCTGTATAACTCTGAATCCAGAACAGTTACAGAATCAACATACGACTCACTTACTGAATTACAAATTATGTCTCAAAATGAAGCAAATGTTGTGTTTGTGAAACTTACATAATTACACAGTACACACATTTGTAGTTTTCTTTGTAAATTTAATAAAATAAATATAGACAATTTATTATAAGATGTTTAATAGATAGTCCATTTTTAAATGGCATAATCAGCATAAATAATGTTATTTTGCCTGTTCCATTATGCACCTTCTAACTAAAATCATATTTTTCAAAGGAAATAAGATTACTGAGTGTGTTTTTTACATAGCTATAGATATATATAAAAATATATATATACTATATATATATATATATACACTATTTCAGTTATTTCTACTTCAAAATGTTGTTTTATTCAATGTGTTACTTGCTGTTTCATTGTAAATAATTGTGAAATTTACTAGAAATTTCTGAATGAAAAGACTACACCAGTTTTTTTTCCCAGTGGTTTTTTCAAGAATTCTAAGATAAAATTCACGTTTTCCACACAAAAGCACTTTTGTCCACTCGTGATAATAATATCCTGCTTCTGAGCACCAAATGAATTACATCAATCATGAAGGATGAACGGATTTGACTCTGAAGACAGGAGTACCTGCTGAAAATTCAGCTTTGCCACCACAGGAATAAATTACATTTAAAAATATATTAAAATAGAAAGTGTTTTTTATTGTAATATTTCACATTATTACTGTATTATATTTTAAAAGAATTAGTTTGATGTTCTTATGTTCTTTACTGTTCAGCAAATTAAAATGTGCTGCTTCATCATGAAAACCAGGACAGAAGTGCCAGAGAAGGCATCAAATGATTCTAATGTCAATAAAGGTACCCGGTATTCATATGTTCACATTCATTACCTCTCCAACCATCTACTTCCCCATCTCTCTCTCTCTCTCTCTCTCTCTCTCTCTCTCTCTCTCTCTCTCTCCTCTCACTAATGGCATTCTATACTCTTGTGTATCTAAATGCTTTTTGTCACCTCACCACCTCATCTCTCTCTCTCTCTCTCTCGATCCTGTTAGGCTAAAGTATCTGGGTGTGCTCATTCTTGAGGGCTTTTCTGAAGTGTTTCTAATTCTGGCCTGCGACTCATGTGAAAACACTCCGTCTCACACACACACACACACACACACACACACACTGCAGTAGCTCACAGCCCCATTTAGCTGATGTGCGTGTGTGTGAGTGAGTGATATGAGAGCTAAAAGCTTGTCCTTCAAAAACTGTCAGCTCTGCTCAAGCTCAAAACAAATGTTTCTTTTTTTAAGTGTGTGTGTAAGAGAGAGAGTTTATCAAGCAGTTTATCAAAACTGATTTAATTTTTCCTATTTATACATAATAAATGGCTATTGAATCATTGTTTTTGGGCAAAAACTACTCCAGTGTTCCAATGACATTACACAAATGTTCAATAAAGCCTGAACTAAAATAAATTGATATCCAGTGGAGAGTGAGCTGAACACATATGGAGAGTGTAGGTGTTTGGGTTTGCTGAGCATGAGGGTTAATCACGAATGTAGCGAGAGAAGCAGAGAGTGAGACAGAGAGAGAGAGAGGGGGACAGAAGGCAGTAAGACTAAGGCAGTACGTTTTTAAATACAAAAAAGGTCCCTTCACAGTGAGTGATGCTGCTAACTGAGATTATGAATTATGAATCCCATAACCTGACAAAAGCATAGAGCAAAAGGAAAGTGAAAGCACACACCCACACACCCTGCAGTGTTTCTCCCTAGTTTAAGCCTGGGGGGTGGGGGGGGGGGGGGGGGTTCCTATTTTTGACTGGACGTCCTTTTTAATGGCTTAGATTGACATTTTATTAATCAAAAACTAATTTTTTCCTAGTAGTAGTATAACATACATTCACTGAACAAAGTAAATTTCTTTCTGCCGAACCGAACTTTTTAATTTTGACTGTTGCTGTAATACCTTACATTCCCTGCTTTAGTTTGATATGAGCTAGTTTTACTATGAAACGGTCAAATGCTCATGAAAGACTCTCAGAGGCAGCCTGAGTTGTTCATGTTTTATTCCTCGTTTAGTGAGACGGCAGACTGAATTCACCAGGAAGCGTCACGCGCGCTTAAGTAGTTGAAACCGCGTGTCTGCGCCATTCATTAACAGAGACACACAGAATTCATATTTAAATATTGTTTTTGCGGCTTAATATTTACAAATAATAGTGGGAGTGTGCTCACTTGTGTGTGCGCATAGACAGCAATGGCATGCCGTCTTGTAAATAAGATAAATAACATAAGGCTATTTAGTTTGCGTAATGAAAGAACGAGGTATAGACCTGTTCTATAGGAAAGGTAACTTTAATGACTTCTGTTGTGATCTGGCGCTACAGAGAAAATATAATTACTTGACCTTCAAGGGGGTCTGGGGGGTGCCTTGGGTGGCGGGGCCGCCCCCGGTACATAAATACTGGCTCATGGGAACACTGCAATGCGAGATTTGAATGGACAGTTAACACATAAAGAAAGAAAATAAAACGACAGATTTTTTGTCCTATAGGATTTCAAGTCAGGATATTTCAACACTGTGATACAGTTTCACACAGTTTCTAGTGCAATAATGTCTAATAATACCGGTTTAACCATTCATCTATTTACCCACTACCACTCTTTACATATAATTTAATTTTTAAATGTTTACAATTTTTATACACATACACCATGCCCTTATGACACACCCACAGAACACACACAACGCCTGTAAAAGCCTTTACATGCGCTCCAAGTGAAGTGCTGCATTTCTTGATGAAAATACAGTAAAACAAATAGTAATGAAATTATTCATAAATATGTATAAGTTAATTTATTACATTTATTACACAACTAAAATAGCTATTTTCGTATTAGATTTAAAATGCAATTTTTTTTTTTTTGTGTAACAATATTAAAATAATTATTATTATTTTTATTGGTGCGCATTATTTACCATAACATCGTTCATTAAACAAAGGTAAAGACATACTGTAAACATCTACACACACACACACACCACACACACCTCCTGCCAGATGATGCACTCGTTTGTTGGCTACGTTAAATTACGTTCTCATTTATCTAACACACACTCGCGCACACACACTACAACAAACAGTCATTATATACACACACCCCCCTACCGGACTATCCTGTAAACAGATAATCCGCAGTCTCACGATCCAAACATTTGATCTGACGAGGCCACACATATTGGTGTGTGTTGTGTGTGTGTGTGTGTGTGTGTGTGTGTGTGTGTGGTGTGTCCTGTAGCCTATAATATTATTTTGTCATCATTATTTTTTGAATTAGAATAATAATGAGTGGGGAAACATTTTATAAATAACCGTCTGTGCGTGTTGTGTGTGTGTGTGTGTGTGTGTGGTTGTTTGTAGCCAGTGGAGAAGACAAAGAGAAAACTGTCTGAAAGGTATGTAAATTTGTATGCGTATATGTTTGGAGGGCAGGCTTCAATGGTGTTGTGCGACTGACTTTCATTTCTGGTCAGAGGGACACACGGCTCCATTTGTGCCACATTCCCCTTCAATCACCGGACGTTGGCCTCTGATCATTCCGAAGGCAGTCACACCGATTCACGCATGAAAGGGATGTAATGTGTGTCATGCACGCACGCCACACACACACACACATATAGAGTCCCTTGATGAGCAACAGACAAATAGGATTTTTTGCTTCCAATTGTGAAATTGCTGACAAGGTAAGAAACATAGGAGTCTATGCTCAAACGCACACACACACGGTGCTCGGTTTAGGCAGCTATAAAGGCAACATCTAAAGAATGCAAATTTGTTAGGGCTAACAAAAGAAAGCCCGGAGAGAGATGAAGTGACAGAGAGAGTGTGTGTTGATGTGTGCGAGTCATTCACACTGGAGACAGTCACACACTTTTTGATCACTAAGAGACTTAATTAGACTCTATTCTTGCTGTCTGTCTCTCTGTGGGCTGAACGTAACACTTCAGTGCTGATAAGGAGCATGAGGAGAAAATCATTCTCTCCCCCTTTTCTTGTTTTTTCCTCTCTCTTCCTCTTCAGTGCGAGTACGAACTGAGAGTTTGCAGGTGTCGCTACTAATGACATAAATCCGTAAACCTTTGCAATAATAAAAAGCCAATTTCCTTCATTGGCCCGCTGATAATGTTCGAGAGTAAATAAGCGCAAAACATGCAAATCTCATTTCCACCAGAGAACCGATCGCGTCACTTGTGCCAATCTGATACTAAGCGGTAAGCAAATAGCTATCGCAACCCAGACCTAGAATTATTGGAGCACTCCAGACTAATGAGACAATGCTTCTTCTGCCCCGTTTGCATTGGAGCAGCCTCATATTTAAAAAGCAGGCGGGGACGCGCACCTGCGGTCAGAGAATGCTGGGAAGAAACTCTCCTGCTCCCTGGGGCTGACATTTGCACATTATTATTAGATGTCGCTGGGGTATGATCTCCATCTTTACACTCTCATCCAGCAGGTGTGTATGTCAACAGAGTGATTTACTAAACAACGCGGCTCACGGGAAACTGAGCCTGCTGCGCTCTGATTGGTTACAAAAATTTACAATCACACAGAAATCCCACAAAATGGCATTATAAAAAAATAGACAATAAAAATCAATTAAATCATACATACATAAACTACAATAATACGTATCACAATAAAAATGTAATTCTTTACTAAAAGCCTAGTAAAGATTCATTCCTAGTCACGATTTAACCTTGAAAAAAGATTTATGAATGTATGCATCACATATATATTTGAAAAAGCATTATACATGTAGAATATTTATAGCTACAATTATTCATGATAAAATAAAAACTGATTATAAGGCTCTGAAATGTTTGCGATATTCACAATGAAACGGTTATTTTCAATGACCATAATTTCAGAAATATAAATATATAAGTACGTATAAAAAGCTTAATGATTAAATAGTAAAAAATAATAACAGTGATAAAATTGTCCACATTGTTGTTAACTTAACAGAACACAGATTTTATTTGTATGCACAATAAAACAATATTGAAAAACAGAATTTACATGCATGTATCGTACTAAACCATACAAAACCCATTTAAAATGTGTAAAATACCACACAGGAACATGTAAATTAATTATTGAATTGTTTTGAAAGGATTATTTTAAACAGTCATGAGGATTGGATGTGACACAAACCCATTGGCATATTTCAAATGGTTATTAATTTAAATAAGAAACACATTAAAAATGACTGTAATATTGATGATACTGCTAAATTTTATATTGCAAAAAAAAAAATCAATTTATATCCAGATCCCATCAAAATGAATGCATAGCTTGAAGCTTAAAGTACAATTATTACTAAAAGGTAAAATTTCAGGAGAGATCAGATTAAAGCGGTTTTAAACAGGCATGCTTGTCTAAGTGAGTTAAAAAAGCAGTTTGAGTTTTGACCCAGAGCCAAATCCTTCTCTTCCTCTGTCTCTGTGCACTAAGTTCCTCTCCCTCGCTTGAGCGAGCACAAGACACAGACATAATCGACAACCATAACAAGCCACAAACACTGGAAAACGGTCAGAATCTGTATGTGTGTTGAGAGAGATTGGCCTGTGGCCTGTGTGCTTTGCCCTTAAACTTTCCTCAATACCTGTTTTCATTGGGAGCCTTCAAGACAAAAGAGCGACTAAAGTCATACACACCTGACCCACGATGATGAATATCAGCCCCAATACTACACACACACTTCTCTCTAGGGTTTGGATTCTATCATTATCTCTCACCTTGTCACGGTCAACCTGAAAAGCTTTCTCTCTCTCTTTCTTTCTCTCTCCCTATGACGCTCTCCCTTTCTCTCCGATCGTCGTTTCTTGCCATTTCTGTGCCAATGCCTTTTCATTTCTTTCTCAATTGTTCTTTCATTACTTGTTTTGAATTGACTCTCACCAAGACTAGAGAGCAGAGGAGTGCAGCAATAACGTCTTTGTCTTTGCTGACTAATTAAAGGACGGGGTGACATATACATCACATCTGCCACATTCCACATTCTCTGGAAAACCATCCTTCAAACTCGATTCTCCTTCATGAGATGAGGAATCTGAGGTGACCGTTATGCTTGGGGACAGACTGGGACAGCCTCTTTCGGACTGGCATTTATTCAGCTATGAACTCCTGCTCTGCACTCTGAAATACTCAATCAATCGTCCTAATGAAACTCTGTGCCAAAACTGCTACCTTTCGAAAAACGCACCTCTGAAACACCCTGGCACAGAGTAGTGAATTTTTTAAACCAGGGTAAACAAAACACAAAACATTACTGTGGAGTGATTTTCTGTGTTGGAAAACAAAGTGTATCTTCGGCCCAGGGGAAGTCTGCTTTTGTACAACTTTCAGTGCGTCAATAAAAAAAAGCTCCACATAGCGAGGTCTCGGCGGCGTATGAAAGTTATTCTCATTACCAGATGTCTCCATTTTACTGATCTTAGACCAGCGTTTATCCCCTCTCCCCGAGAAGCCATTTCTCCCTCCTACGCACCCACTCTGACAGAACCAAAGAACGAGGGAATAAATTAGCATTTCAGAAAGAGAGAGAGAGAGAGATAGATAGAGATAGATAGAAACAGCGAAAGACGGGAGAGACGAGCGATCAAGTTATTCTCAGGAGATTGGTTAAGATGAGCAAAAACAGTAGGGGGTTGCGTACATACCTACACAAACAATCCCAACCACCAAATGTACAAACGACATCAACATGAGAATACAAACGTACAAAATTATGAGTCTTTAGTGGAGAACGCAGAACACAGGAAGTGCATACGCCTACAGGTTCACTGAGGGAAAAAATGTTCAATACTGCACCCCACCCCGTGCAACTCGCATGCTTTTAACAGTGAAAAGAACAAACTTGCACCATTGTTTTGTTCAGTCATGCATCGAAGATATTCCCCAGCTCCTTTTACCCAGAGCGGGATTCTCAGTTGCGTTGCTCATGTCAAACTATCTACCTGGACCATTAACTAGAGGTTTTTTTATCCGAAGTGACAGTACACTAATTGCAGGGACAGTGCCTCAGGAGTTTCCCGAGGTTCGGTGTCCTGCTCAAGGGCTTGATGGTAATAGAGCAGCACTGTGATCTCAGTAACTCTCCAGTTCATGGATCACACTCACCTGGGACCGAACCTCCATTCGCCACATTACCGGTGCGGATCGGTACTGCTAAGCTAATCGCCAGCCCAATCGTGCCGGACCTGCATACTAATGTCGCAACCAGAGCACCTCCTCTGAGCGGCGTATCTCTACGAGCTGGTGGACAGGAATAAATAAACTCGGCTGCAGCTGAGTCCGTTTATCTAGGAGAAACAGCATTCCGGCGAACTAATGGAATGTTTAGAATCCAGAGCCCGTGGGGACGTTCCGATTCAAATTGCAAATGCGTTTATTAATTCCGCTCATAAATGAAGTTCCCCTCCTCGCGGCGTATCGCAAATGAGATCCCTTTCCATAATATGTCTTTCTTGAGTTTCACGGTTCTGCATTGATCTAAAAGACCCTGCGACAAAAGTCACTGACAGAGGCAGGAAGATGAGGGACCTCATATTTCTAATGCGTAAATCACCTTTGGAAACGCTCCTGTTTGACACCTTGGACATTTTCAAATGTTTGAATACAAGCTACATTCACAGCAAATCGCACATTTTTTTTTTCCTTTTCACATGTACTTCTACTCGTATGATGGACTGGAAACCATCTACAACCTCTACAAATCACAGGCTTAGACATTTCGCTCTAGAAGTCTGGCAGTAAACACTTTCATAAATTCAGTCGTTCATGTGTTACTGAGAAGCCGGAGGTTTTTGAATGAGAGTGGTTCAAGTTTAAGTGTTTTTAACCTTCTAAACATTTGGAAGCCAACTCATACTGCTTCACATTTGTGAATAACTTCTTTCTGCATGTAGCATAATGTTGCTGAATTTCGCATAATGAGTCAATTCAATTAAGACTGAATTTCAGATCTAACTTACAGCATTGTCCTCTCAGCCTTGATCTCATGAGGTTCGAAATAAATATGTCGATAATTTCATAAGCTGGAGTGAGTTTATGATGCAAGTGTGGAAACCAAATTGAGCTTAGAGTCATTTTGGAGAAATATAATTTTCATCCCTGTTTTTATCCCAGTGGACACTCTGGAAAAAAATCTCAATGTAAAATAATATGATGAAACACATTTAAAACTAAATGCTGTAGACAGTTTAATTTGTATAAAAAGCTCATGTCAGCCTAAAAAGCTCTCTCACTGTGAGACTGAATTTGCTTTCTCTCTCTTTTTATCCCTTTAGCATTCTCTCACGTTAAAGAAGATGAACGTTTTAATTTGCAAACTCGTTATTTCTAGGAACGCACCAATATTAATTGAATTCTGGCCGATAAGCTACTAATTTTTGAATGTTATGGTGAATAAATGGTTGATATTAAAATTATATATAATTTTGACTCAAATTAAAAAGAAAACCAATTATTTTAAATGCTACTAGTGAATTCAGGCATCACAACGTTATATTGTACAATAGAGTTGGTGTACTCGGACTCAGACTCAGACTGCAATTATCAATGAACTCTCAGGTGGACTTGTGCTCAAAATTGACACAGACTCTGACATTTTAGACCCCGACATTTTTTTGAGTACAGTCAAATCCACATCATGTGTAGCATGAAAGATAAGTAACAACATAAAATTAGTAGCAAGACATTATAAACATCTCCCACCACCTCAATATGTTAAGGACTTGGACTCACTGGGACTATACAAGGTTACTGACTCACACTATTTACAATAGTATGAAAAATGGATATTCATTTTTGAGGTTTGCTAAAGATTACATTTAACAGTGTTGTCAAATAATTAGTGTTTTTAAAGATTAAGTGTGTGCTACAGGGCAGCAAAAGTATGGGAAATTAGCATGTACAAATAAATATAAAATATATGCCAACATATAGGCCTATTCAATATCAAACTACCATCAAAGATTTTTTAATGTTTTTGAAAGAGTCTCTTATGCTCACCAAGGCTGCTTATTTGATCAAAAATACAGTAAAACAGTAATATAGTTGGGGGGGGTGAAATATTGTTACACGTTAAACAACTGATAACGTGTAATACATTACTTTCTTTTACTGTAATTTATTTTTGCTATGATGGCAAAACGGAATTTCAGCATCATTACTCTATTTTTCAGTGTCACATGATCCATTAGAAATTGTTTTATTATGCAGATTTGGTGCTCAAGAAACATTTTTTATCATCATTAATGTGGAAAACAGTTGTTCAAAATTTTTTTTAGTAACAATGCAAAAGTCTTTGCTTTCACATCCACAATTTAATACGTCCATGCTGAATAGAATATTCTTTTATTTAATTTTTTTAATTGTACCTAAATTAAAAATGTAATCTCTAATATCAGCTAATAACTAATACTGTTCAAACCTAGTTGTTTTATGCAAAGCTACTCACACTCCAATCAGAAGAAAGTCATGTTAAAGAAAGCTCTCTGTGCACCAATCAGAGAGC
Organism: Sinocyclocheilus anophthalmus; assembly: GCA_018155175.1. Taxonomy (NCBI): domain Eukaryota; kingdom Metazoa; phylum Chordata; class Actinopteri; order Cypriniformes; family Cyprinidae; genus Sinocyclocheilus; species Sinocyclocheilus anophthalmus. Next base: position 160,816 of record JADLZN010001073.1, on the reverse strand, counting down.
TCTTCCAGGACACACACTCAATTAGCACCTTGGACAGCACCCCAACACACAGCTGAAGACTGAAGATGCGGCACAGCTGGAGTCGATTCATGCTCGCCAGGCTAAGGCTACACAAGTAATGCCACTCTCTTCCTCTCCTCCAATCTAACAGAAACGGATGAGGTCTAAGATGAAGCGTCCAAATAGACGGTCTCTCGGAGACACTCCAAATTCATGTTCCGCCTCCTCAACCCCCATCTCCTGGAGAACTCCCGACGAGTGTACAGACACATAAGGAGCTCCCGTAGAGCACTATCAGTGCACTCTAGCACGATAGAGACTGACCCATCGGCTACTCCAAAACCTCTTCAGTCTGATCGGCCTCTTAATGCTAAATAAACACCTCTCCACAGCGTTTCCACCGTGACCCCGATGTGCTTGTCTTCATTGCTGGCACACATTCGTAATAATCTCTACAACAACAAAAACACTTAATGTCAAGCATGCAAACGGTGGCTCTGACAAAAATTCATAGGCTAATAGAATTTCACGATGTGATATTTCAACGCTGCTACATTCCTCCAAAATAATCATGCTGGATGAAGACAAAAAGAGCACTGCTTCATTAATTATGCAGCAGAATGTGAAAATATATATCTATGAAGTAATATAAAATATTAAATTTAAATGAGCAGCTTTATGAGGTCAGTGACAAAATCAAGTGAACAATGTTTCAGAGAGATGGTTTTATATTTTCTCTTACAAAGACCCCTAATTTTTCATGTTTTTTTTTTTTACCCCAGATGAAAAACACTTTTCATTGGTGACCCCTCTCATTCGGTGCGGTGAGATGACTTGTTGAATTATTCAGCTGTTTGCATTTTCTCAGCTTGATCACCGTGACATCGCTACTGATGACATTGCCATAGAAACTGAGGGTGTCATTTTTGTGAGGTCACATCAATTCAAAGGGACCCAAGCACAGAAGTGTCTTTAAAATACAGGCTTTGCATTAAGCATGCAGTGGCAATGCAAATTTGTGAGAAGGAATACAAAAAATGCCAAACAGATATTTGTGAGTGCATTGGGAAAACTGACTTTAGCTTGAGGAAATTAAGCAAATTAAATGAGAAGAACTGTAATAAAATATTTCTTATGGTCCAGAAGGCTTTATTTCCGGCGCAGAGCTAAGCTCTCTTAACAGAATCCATGTCAGAAGCATTGAAGGGAAACAGAACGGCAGTGGAATCAGATCAGGTCTACAGGGCTTTGGATCTCACACACAAATCAGTCACAGATCTTTGGCTAAGCAGTTACAGGTGATTAGGTGAGGGCTTTACAGGCTTAAGGCTTCTTTAAACACACACACACACTTACAATTACCCCTAATCATTCCACAACAGGTGGCCAGTTGGAGTCCGGCCTAGAGGTGAACCGTTCAAGTGCCCTTATTATAGGTTAACAAAGCACCTGCAGTGACACAGATGAGAGCCTGACAGGGCCCGTTTTAAAGGCTGTCTCACTGATAGCAAACTCTTTCCCAAACGCCTAATCATCTCAACGCACTAAAACCCAATCATACTTAAATTACAGCTTGGCTCAAGAACTTCAGATTAGAGGACTGTGTTGTGACAAAACTCTGCCCATGTGCTTGATTAATCACTTGATGGGCTTCATCAATGCAGCCAGAGAGTTTTCTTTAAGAAATGGTTGTTACAGCAAATGCCTCGGCATTAGAGAATGACAAGTGTGAGCATCAGCTAAGAGAATCATCAAGGATTTTAATATTTATAATCACAGTGATAAATTACTGCAATATCACCTTAGTTATGCACACTAAACCAGATTTCAAAAGTACATATGGTGCTATATTAATGCATTTACATACTCTGTAATGATGCATACATTGGGAGGCCATTAATAATTACGTATAAAATACTTGTATAATTTAATTATACTTTTTTTTTTGTTACAGTAAAGCTTTTGCAGCCTCTTAAAATTAGCTTTGTTTAGCTTGTCATTTATTCGCCTGCATGTTGTTCCAACTCTGTAGGCATTTCTTTCTTTGGAGCACAAAAATATATTTTCATGGTTTTTTTCTGTATGCAATAAAGGGGAGAAAAAAACAACACTGGACCATACTGACTTCTATTTTACAGACAAAAAAGGATGCTAGTAATATAGGTTTTGGAACAAAATGAGTATGAATAAGTGACAATCTTTTCATTTTAGACTGAACTATTTCGTAATCCCCTTTTTATATATAAAATAAAGCAATAATTGGCAGACCCTTTGCAGTGCCATCAAGGACCCCTAGGGGTCACAGACCCCCTGCTGAAATCTCCTGATGTGTCATTAACAATCTGAAGTGATTGTCAGAGATACAGTACTACCTGAAGGGTTCAATCCAGCTTTTGTCAGTTCCAGACACAATCCACCCACTTCTTCCTATGATTTCACTGTGACTGTCACTGTGCTGGACAACCTGCTTACTGTACATGGGCTGCAGGTTCACATCTCAGCAGGGGACAGCTTTACTCTGGAAAGTTACTGTGACCCATCGTCAATGTGGTGCCCTTGAGCAAGACACCCGACCCCAGGTCGCTCCTGAAATTAGCGTACTGTACGCAGCTTTTGATAAAAGCGTCTGCTAAATGACAAGTAACCAGCCCTCGGCACCCTGCTGTATGATGTTTCTTACTTTGCAAATGAGTCTGCTGATTAGAATAAGAATATATTCCAAAATGTCTCATCAGTATGTTAATTACTCTAAACCTGCAATGTAAGATGTGTCATTAAATCAAACTGTACGGCCACGACTGCTGGGCACTGTTACGGGTGCTCGAGCTGGACAATGCGTCTTTTTCACCCATTGTGCTGAAAGGCAGCGTAACCTTTTTAAAATGGATGGAAATGTGTGGCCTGACCTATGGAGTGAGAGGACACTTTTTTGCCAACATATTATGCCTTTTCAGTCCTTTTGAAATGTGTAATTTAACAGAAGTAGATAGAGAGAAACATTACTGTATACAATTTGCCAACTATCAAAAGCAGAGCGCACAATACAAAATGCAATACATTCGCATAGTAAGGTTAAAACGCACCGAAGGTTAAACCAATAGAAAAAGCATTTTTACAGTCTGCTGTGACATATGCTAAATATCATTCACACATCATATGTTTGTGCTGGAGGATAAAGCAGCATAGACAGAGAATATTTGCTTTCCATCACGTAAAATAAAATGTGTTGTGGTTTTTCATGCATATTAAATATCTAGGAGTGAAAAATCTAAAAACATGAATATAATCATTCGACTGAGTGCGGCCGCTCGGTCAATCTGGTCATCGCTGAGACATGTTCTACATGCTCAATCTTACTCACATTATTCACATATTGGAGGAAGACAATGAGAATGATGAGGGTCCATGCTTCTCAACTCACACATATCGGAGACTTAATGAGGGTGCCTCATAAACCTCATTTATCACACACTTCTAGGGCTTATTTTTAGAGGAAGACAGTTCCTATAATAAATTTGTCTAATTGAACAAGGTATGTAATCTTCTCTTAAAAAACATTAACAAATAAAAAAAAAATAAACTAAATTGAGATTCTGTGTTCCGGAATTCTGATGATTCTGCTTCCGAATGACCTCATCTTCTCAAAAGTCTTTAGACTAGGGTGGAACGGTTCAACTTACTCAGGGTTTGGTTTGTATCACGGTTTTTAGAGTCATTGAAAATAAAGTAATCAAATGTAAAATAGCGTTGCATATTTTACTGTATAAATTAAATATTTCTTTATTAAAGTTACAAAAGCTATTCCATCAAGAGCAGTGAGTGATTTGTTGTTGCTGTTTGATTAATATTAAGAAAGTGCTGTCACTTTAAGAGAATGCACTGATGCAGTGCACTGATACAGTACGTTCAGCCGGCTATGTCTGCTATAGGATACTTACCAAGACGGGCATTTTGACACAATTTTTGTGTGAATTTGTCTATTTAAACACAATACTTCAGAGAAAGCGTAATATTTGCGAGCGTTCTGAGGCGCGGGTTTGCGCACTTCGGATGAGCGCAGTCAGCGCACGCACAAATCTTCTCACCGTGTGCGCGAGCTCACGTCCTCTGGCTCTTAAATGTTTAAACTGGCAAAGCTTAAACGAGTTTAGCTTAAACACAGATATCAATGTGTGCTATTCAGGTCTCACCTGTGCGTGTGCGCTATCAGCACCCGGGTGATGACGGAATAAATGACTGCTCGTATTCCAGCATACGGCATTCGCATTGAACAAGAGTGAATGGTTTGTCCACGTTTTTTTTTTTCATCGCTGTTGTTGTAATGTATTGGGAAGCCAGAATGCGCATCTATCAACAGAAACATATATTAGCCGAACCCTGTTTGTTTTACGTGCTATTTATAGCAAACCATATTACAGATGCGTTGTCAGATTTAAGTTGAACCGCGGTCCTAGCGCGTGCCGAACCGTGTGTGGAGAACCACATGGTTTGATTTTTTTCTGCGAACCGTTCCACACCTATTTAGAACTATACAATGTTTACTACTATACTACTACCCTATTCAAACTCAGCTAGGGATATCTGTAAGTTCACTTAGTCCAAATTTTCAAATATAAAAACATTTAATACATTCATGAGTGTTACATATTTTATGTAGTTTAAAATGTCACACTCTAAACCATTGACGCTAGGGAAACACAATATTAAAATGCTAATTATAATTTCATGTTGTAGCTAATAAATAATAAATAAAAATAAAAAACTATTTAAAAAAATTAAAATGATTTTTTAAATGCTACAGGGGATTTTATGCATCACACGATTAAAATTTACATTATAAAAAACATTCACTTTAATATTTACTAAAGTTACAAAGGCTTTTAAATATTAATCTAAAATGTAATCTAAATGTAAAAATGGGGGGAATGAGCAAACAATTATTTAGTATCAACCAATACAGACAAATAAACAAACATCTTTAATATTGGCAGAATCCAATATGTTACTCGTATGTCATGCATCCCTACTATAGACAATGATATGAAAACAGATGGTAATGGTTAGAGTACATTATGTTTTCTCAATGTTTATGAGTATAAACATTATCATAATGGCACAGTAGCAGTCACATATCTTGTGCTTTATACACATGCACAACTGCCTAGTAAAAGAGTTCAATTAATCTGAATAAACATTGTGTGGTACAAAGGTATGAAGTCACATATTGAGGTATGCATCTTTGATATACTGTTAGTAATGTCCTTTGAACTGATATACGCCAGCTACAACGTTAAGTTATATCTTTCTTACGATGTTAAGATTAACAGCCTGTGTAGTCCAGTTCACAGGGCACTACCGAGCTATTGGAACGTATCCTGTGATTAACAGTCACCACCAAAGCCAAGCCACAAAACTGTATGATAAAACACTCTGCATCTATTCTGACATTGCCGTTTTCTCTAGAGTCTCAGGGATCATATCAGTCCCAAGCTATAATGCTGAGAACTATAATGAAGTACAGACAGAAAGGAGGAAGAAAACAACAGACAGAAGAGGCTGCGAATAAACATAAAGAATAATGTTTGAGACGTGAGAGATGTGGGTACTTTTTAGCTCACGGTTTTACTGAAATGAGTGCGTTGGGAGGGGGAAGGGGGGGGGGGGGTGCCAAGTCTGTGAAAATTACCACCTTCCTAAGAAAGACTACAATCTATCTGAATGGCATAAAAGCCAGGGGGCTTACAAAGTAAAGAGGGTATAAGAGGAGGATAGGGGAAGTAAAGAAGGAGTGAGATTCAAACTGGGGTCTGATAAGAGGATAAGAAAAGAAGAATGGGGGGGACAGAAATATAATTAACCAAGAGCAGAGCTCGGAGTCTCAGCATGCATCTATATTAAAGGAAAGGGCTATTGTACATACTGTGCTTTTGCATTTTCTACTAACTGTAAATAGTGTTTTCTTGTGAACACTGGTCTGTAAACCTCATTATTTTTAATAAATAATTTGAACAGTTTGAACATACAAAATACATAAGCTCTGAACCCACAAAATTGTCATTGCTGAGTTTTTGAATCCATATAAAATACTAATTTATCCTTTCAACGTACAATTACAAGCAAATAAACATCCTGCTGTTGCAAATTCCTCTTCAAAAGAGCTATTAGTGTAATAATAGGTTTCACCCTATTATTATAACCAAAATTTCCACTCCTCCATGCTGAATACATTGCCTTTTCTAACCTTAATAAAGCCCGAATAACCTTGAAGTATTTAGATATATGCAGCAAAACACACTGGCGATTGGTCCCCTGGTTATTGCTCATCAGCGCTTTAAACTGCACTGAAGTATTAAGCAAAAGACACTCTGCTGGTATAATTACCGGCTGTGTGACTGGCAGATCTGGGTTGGGTAAATGCTGCTTAATCCCCTGTTTCCAGTACAGTATTAATCCAGACATGAGGGAGTAGTGCTAACATGCTAATGTCAAAGCTGAGGCCAGTTGACAAAGGTGGCTAATCTGTAATGAGGTCCAATATATTCCCCCTTGTGACACTACATCACTTGATAAAGCCTTATGTGAGTTTGTGATGGTCAGAGGGCAATATTGTGGTATTCACTGCCATAATTACACAGTTGCAGCTATGCAAACAAACTAATAGCTAAATGCTAAATGAACACAGCTTACTTAATGAACATAGCTTATGAAGAACAGAGAGATTAAAAGCTAAATGAACATAGCTTACCTAACCTATCCACTTGTGAGAATATTTTGGATATAGAAAAGGCCATTTTCAAGAACAGAGTAACACATCAAATCGGGGAAATTCTAAAATGCTTAACATGGCTTAATGTCCTAAAACAACAACCAGGGATTTTCTCACATATTTCTCTTATCATAATAAACACTATCCACTGCTAAAATAAAGGCACCATAATCCAAATGGAAAGACAATATTTTTTACGTTAAGCGGTTTTTCACCCATAGAAAACCATTATAAAGAAAAAGCTTCTGCTGGGTTCTCTTCTTTTCTGTAGATAGTATGTTTTAGTAATAAGTTTGTAACGAATTTGGTCCTTATATATTATTGATCTTAATGAATAGTGCGTGTTTCACACTGGCGCTTTTGTGACAAGAAAAGTTGACAGAGTGCTTTTTTAGTTAAAATAACAAAGCTGTCCAGCGTTTCTTTTCAATTACAGCCAAGGGTGTATTTCTTGCTATAAACAACAGCTAAACAGTAGCCTAGATGTGGTGCAAGGGCCCCAAGATGGCCATGCGGTTTGTGGCATATTTTAGACTAGATAGAGTTTTGTGCTCATATCATACAACTCCTTGTGTTCCTAAACAAGTACAATCTATCTTTACCGCGCTATCATTTTTTCTTGTTGTTTTTGTTGTTATGGAAACAACTCACTACTCGCTTGTCATTGGTCAGCTGTCAAAAAGGCGCTTGACGTAGGGCGTTTTTTTTCCAGAAAAGTTTAACTTTTTTTCAACTTGAAAAGACGCTCTGAGTTGCAGAAAAACACGCCGGCAGTGGTGTTTTTAAAAAGCGCTCAGGACTTTTTTGAAAGCATGGTTTACGCCATAGGATTATAATGTAAAACAAATGCTGGCAGTTTCAAAAAAGACACCAAGTGTGAGCACAGCCTTAAGCTTCGTTTAGAGTTTTCTTTATAACTGTTTTCTATGGAAGAGGAAACGTACCATTAATTTAACACATATAATTAATTTAAAGATATGGTGCCCGCAAATATTATCAATAAAGCCACAACTACTTCAGCTGTAAGCCAACAGCTTTGTCATAAAGCTCAAATTGGTTTTCTTTCGGAAAAATTTTTTATTTCATAAACACAGAAATGCATTTACGAATGTAAAGTGTGTAGGAAAATATTTTCAAAATTGTGATTAAAATTGAAATTAAAGAACTGATCCAAAAAATTTTAACATTATTTTTTGTCCGTATCACACAGCCCTAGTTTGAAGTTGCTCAATCATGGTGTCCAGTGACAGCTGAACTCTCCTGTCCACATCCAATTGGACCTTTCACATGCACCTTTCAGCTGAATTCTGCGTGAATGTAATGTTTAACGGGATTCAAATACTTGTTCAAATGATCTAAATGCGCATTACTTATATTAAAAAAGTATTACAGTGTTTGCCTTTCTATTATTAGACAGAACTGTTGAACAAGACAGTAAACTAATGAAGACAAAGGATGGGCGCTCTTGTGTGTCTGCACATCGTCTGATAAATCGGACAATAGCAGCCTTGGCGATATATTGGTCAACCAGTACTACCCACACCTCACTAACTGACTTCAGGCATTAGTTAAAATATGTATTCAGCATTGTTTAGATAATGGTTATTTTCAACTGAAAATCAATTGATTACTATTGCAACAAGTAGTTTTTTTTCTAAAAATGTCGGTTAATAAATGTTAAACGTCGAACAATAGTACCCCTGGGCTGCACTAGCTGCAAGCCTATGATGTATTAGCCTCCCAAGCCGGGGGAGCCTGTCAGAAAGCTAAGAACTCTCAGAATTCGCTCTCTCCCAGTGAGTGTGGCGTTAATGAAAGCTGAACGCAGTACTGTAGCATTTGCTGAGAGTGGGAGAGCAGGCAGGAACCCCTCCGGGTCTTTACCTCTATTGTTAGAAGAGGGTGAGGCATAGCAGGGGGTTAATGCCAGCGTGGGTAGCTACCATCCCTGCTAAACCTTGACATCATAAGGAGAGAGAGACAAAGATAGGGACAGAGGAAAGGGTAAAAGAAAGGAGTGCTCTAGCGTATATTTTTAGACATACTGTAGATGAGAATATGAGTAACACAAACATCTAATGCCAAATATGCCATTGCATTAAGGTCTAAATGAGTCATCAACAGATATGTCAATAAATCTAAAACGTTCTGGACTGATGATCCCAATCCCAACGATCCACACAAAATGAAGAAATTAGCTACCAGTACAGAATGCAAGGCCTTCGAGCCAAAATCAGGTCCTTAATATCTGTTATCCCTGGTCATGAAATTCCTAAATATGGCAGGCGAAAAAAAAAAAAAAAAAAAAAAAAAAAAAAAGACGTGCATATTAATTTAAAGAGTCAGAGGAAAAGCAGCCAAATAATAAGGCATTTTACATTTAATTCAGTGGCATTTTCTAATAAAGTAGGCGGTGTCAGGTTTTGCATTTCAGAGATATTTTAGCATAATAACGAGGCTTTAGAATACGTCACAACAATTTCAAGCTAATTCACCTACGGCAGACATATCAAACACACACTCACCATTTTCTTTTTTTTTACGTTATTTTTATGCCTTTTTATTCATATAGGACAGTAGAGAGACTACAGGAAATTACTGGGAGGAGAGAGGGGAGCAGGAGCGGCAAAGGACCTCGAGACGGGAATCGAACGTGGGTCGCCGTGAGCGCAGTTGCGCTATATGTCGATGCACTAACCACGAGGCTACTGGCGCCGACACTTTCACCATTTTCTAGCACATAAATACTCCATTTAGCACTTGCTTTTCTCAACTTACTGTTAACCACTTGCTGAGATAATGCGCCTGGAGCAACCTGGGGTGTCTTACTTGACGGCACATTAGTGATAGAGCAGGACTGTGATTTCTGTAACCCAAACTTGGATTTGTGTTGTAATAAATAAAAAACTCGTATCCACTAATGCACCGGCACCAAGCTAAACATTACGTATTATACCTCCATAACACATGCTGGTATGGATACTGGCAATGGACCTCAAATGCTACTCTCTCTGTATACCTGCTCAAACATATAGTGTGCCCTGTTGCTCTCACTATAGACTGTTAGTATCACCAGCAAAAGACCATTAGTATTACATTTAGTGTATACTTAATCTGTTCAAGAACCCTCAATTCAGAAAGGAATGGGCGATCTGATCGACATATTAAACCACCAATCACACTTCCCCTGATTTTATGTGACGTATAGCAATATAGCAAACATATCTAGTTTACTTCCAACTATTCTTCCCCCCCCCCCCCCCGCCCCCCCCCCCGCACCCCCCCAAAAAACACCCCCCCCCCCCACCCGCCACCCCCCAGTGGAAAGCAGCAAACAAATTGTGAGAAAATCTTAAAAATATAATCATCAGTTTCCCTCAGCAAGCAAAAAGAGAGCAATATACATTAAGTATTAAAAATTAAATATAGTAAGATTGAACCATATGAATCATATTTTTTGAGTGATTACCTGCGGTTCAATGTCTGCTAAGTGGGCTGAATGTCCTAGCCTCTAATATGCTAAAAAATATTTGTCCTTAATGCGTGCGTTTTAAATGGGGCATACATTTCCTTTATAGAAAGACATAATGTTTCCATAAACTACACCATTCTTATATATGCAAATAATGTATACTTTTGTGAGTGGTTTCCTGAAACTGAGTGTGTGTGTGTGTGTGTGGGGGGGGGGGGGGGTGGGGGGGTCAAATGTCTGAAAAATATTGAAAGGGGCCCTGGCAAAGTTAAAATGAGATTTAAATTTGCATAAGGATAAAGCTGTACAATTACAAGCAAAGGCAATATTAACAAATAACCTTTTTAGTAAGCAATATTTAATTCACATTAAAATTATTTGTTAATCATTATAATTTAAGAATATATTTATGCAAATAAGGGGAGTGCCCTGGTATTTTTGCTTATAACGTCAAGAACACTCAATTATTTATTTAGTGCTCAGTTATAAGTACTACAGTACAAACACTCAATCTTGTTTCCCTCGCTGTCCTCTGGTATAATCATACAAATTAAATCAAATGTATGGCCACTTAAACTCTCGACCAACTCTCCCAGTGTTGCCAGCGGTTTGTCTCTAGGGGACCCGAGTGAATAATGCACAGATGTGTCGCAGTCAGGACACTCACACACACTGACGGAGAAGCGGAGAACAACACATGAATAACACCGGATTCGAGCAGCTGGTGGGGTGGTCTGTATTCGCGTCTAAAACGGAGAAAAGCCCGTGAAATCTAAATATTTACCAGTTCAATTGCCGAGACGTGCAGGTGACCCGGTCGTGCGCATGTTTCTCGGTGAAATCTCCTCACACTCGTTCAGACCCGTCCGCTGTATTCTCGGACATAACTCGTTGAAATATAGATCACAATTAAAGAGTAAAAGACCGTAAAGGTCGCATTCAGTCAGTCAAGTTCACAAGCAGCGCGTAATTGGTGTCTCGTGCCCAGTCGATACTGTCAAGAATGATCTGCGCGCGGTGACGGCGGCAAAGCTCGCCTCTATAAACGAGAAAGTCTAACGGCGGATGGATGGGAACCAAAGCCATTTAACGGCTGCCTGTTTGTGGATGTGTGGGCTGGGAGAGCCTCGGATCAGTTACACAGATGCGCTGCGCAGGAAAAACCGACCCAGCCGCCTAATAACGGGTTCTCTGTGTCTTAACGGTCTCCTTAAAGAAAAAGAGATGCGTTTCCTACACAACGGACCGCAGTCATTCGTTTGAGAAACGTCTGTATTCAGCGTATAACACCCTCAAACACACGCAGTTATGGAGAACCGGTTCTGCTGCTTACCTTCGTCAACGTTGAGCATGATTCAGTGTAAAATCCCGGATAGCTCTTTTAATCTCTGCTAGATGTATGGGGAAAGGCTCCGGCGCCGAATCCTGCGTTTATCCTTGCAAAAAAAAAACAAGAGGAAAAAAGAAAGGCAGAGGGCGTCCTTCGGTTGGAGACACGGTGGCTCGCGTAAGGCGGCGGGGAGGCGCGGTGCTCGTGTAACTGGGGAAACGCGCGAGAGTGATGGTCTTAGGAAACGGTGCGGCGGCCATATATCAGGCTAAGGCGCATAACCCCCCACCCACCCACCCACGCGAGCGGAGTAGCGTCGTATTCTAGAACTGGTTAGGATTCAAATTCAAGTATTCACGATATTTTCACTGTCTGACACGTTCGGCATCACCGGGACGTACCATTCAGAGCTCGTGAGAAAGGGGGTGTGGCAGCAGGAACGGGGAACGGGTGGCGCGTGTCTACCGGCGCGAGCGGCCGACGCTCCGAGCACAACGCGCGCTGAGGAAACATCCACAGAGTGTGACGGATTTCCTAATAACACCGCTGCTGCTCTGGATAAACACTGCCAATAATCGTTCAGGAATATGCTTTGCGGCCTAGTTAGATAGACATCTACAATAATATGGCCGTGTTATTGGAAAAGTAAAAACACACCTCCAGCCCAAACCTCTATTTTTTTTTTTTGTTTTTTTTGCTTTTAAAAACATATTGCAGTTATTGAGAGAGAGAGATTTGCTTCATGCGTTTCGGTGTGCTTGAGCAGTTAGTGTCAGGGCCCTTGCTTTTCTCATAGTGTCAGGGACCACATAGCTATAGCCCCACAAGCAAAAACCCCAAGTCGCCTCCAATGTGGGTACCAGCCACTGCACAAGAAAATGATTAATAAACATACGAAATAATAATGTTAATAAAAATGCAAAACTGCAGGAAGGTTTGAGGTCAGGTTAGGGGACAGAAAATATAATTAGCTTTGTATAAAAACAATGTCGATACAAGTTCGCCAAAATTAAACAAACAATGTGCGTGTGTGCATATGTATTCAATTTCATATAGTACCTGTACATGAATAATTGGAATTTGATGATATTAGTGTGTGTTTGCACTGGGAGATCAATATGTTCTAAGACTTAATGGAAACAAATCTGTTGTGTTTGGACATCAATACGTATATCAATGACTCAACGGGAGCATACTGTGTTCAGTCAAGGTCAGAGTAAAGCATACTGTATACATAAACGCATTTTCCAACGTGTTGCATCTTTTTCAAGGTTCTAAATGCATCATTACACAAACTCTTTGAAGCCAACAATAATAGGCTATCCCTCAAGCCTCATTCACATCACCAATGACAGCCACAAAGTGACCTGAGCTCATTCATGTTCAATAAGAGCAGTATAAAAACGGATTTGATTTCAAACAGAATAACATCAACCTCATTATCGACACCTAAGATGCTGTTTTATACTGTAACTATTACTACGGCACCAGGGAAGTAGGAATGTAGCAACAAACCAGTATAATGAATGGTGACAATGCATTGCTGGCAGTGTGAACAGGACTTTATGACATGCATTGTTACACATTAGTGTATAGCTGACTTACAGAGCCTGTTTCTGAACGGAAAAAAATTTTTTTTTCTGCATCGCTAGGTCAAATTCGCCCATTGGTGTAAAAAAAAAAAAAAAAATAACAAAAAAAAAAATTTTGCTGACGTGTCATTCGTTTAAAAAATTGTTTTTAAAATTGCAATATTGTCTACACATCTGTATTTCCAGTCAGTCTTTTTGATAACTTTAAAAAAGGAATATTTTTATTCTAATATTCAGCTGCTTAAATCTGGGCGCCGTTATGCAAATCTTCCCAAATAGTGACATAGACATGTGGGGGCTTGTTAGAACAAGCCGTTTTAGGTAGGCGTTGTTGACTCTTAAATTTTATAAAGAATATATATTTGGATTTGAGACTTTAGTCTTTGCAAACTTTACAGATAATCTTTTGCACCAAAGGCTTGTAGCACTCCAATAGAAAGGAAGGATTGATAATGGGTTTGTTACATCATATGACCCCTTTAAACATCATCTTCTGACAGCTAAGAGGGGGGCCTCCCTGGTGTTTTGGGGGCCTACGTGGCAGCTTGCGTATTTGGCGTATAGGAGGATCGGCTCTATTAACTTTAAAGTCATCACTTCTGGCATCCGTATTCGGCATAATAACCCCCCCCCCCCTGCTTCCTCCAGTGAAAAGTCCATCCCCTGTTGTCCTCTCACATCAAAATCCACAGACATATTTGTTTAGAACCGTTTTGGACAGTTTTTACTTGTAAAAGGTGCTTGATCTGTGCTTATTTCTCTCCTGATTCCGACAGATGACTTTTCCACTATAGAAAGCAATATTATAGATATAGGACTCTTAAGGACTGGTTTGAAGTTAAAAATGCTATTACAAACACACAGCAGAGACGTGTGGCTTACTCGTGGATTTTTGTTTTGTTTTTATCAGCTGTTTGAACTCTCATGAGGCAGAAGGGCAAGCGGGCCCAAAACCCGAAAAAAAAACAAGACGCCCAAAACCCATTCACTGAAGAGGATCCATTGATGAACAAGTGATGTCATGCTAAATAAGAAACCAACTCTACATCTTGGATGGCCTGAGGGTGAGTACATCGCAATTCTTAAATAGACAAATCAATAATTTATAAATGACTAGAGTATCACTATTCAACAGTAGCATCAGCTGAGGTATTCAGAGGGAGGCAGCATCTCTTCCACTTTCCTTTGTTTCCACTGAGCTCCTAAAGTGTGCCATGAATATGAAGAGGGTAGCAACGAAATATACATTAAAGGCACATTAGAGGAAGCAGAGAGATTGGCTGATTGTTCTTTTAATCTGACAACGCCTGTCTATCATTTTTGCACGCCTATACTAAATAGTATGTTAGCAAAAAATATACCATTAATTAATATGGTTACTTGTTGACAGGTGCAAGGTAAATGCTGTTGCAAGCCAAAATGAATAAATAAATAAAAAGCACTTCCAGAATCCATCAAGAGGCATTTTCGGTGATTTTCAAGTTGTCAGCACCTTGTCATGCCTTTACTTGCCTCTTATTTGTGACTGGATGCCTTTGACCATGTTTGAAGAATTCGTAAGGTAATTTTATGCAGATGAGGACATTTCATGGATAGGGTAGAGTGCTTTGACATGGGTTAAATGCATTTAGCAGTAACGCACACGTGTGCCCCTTAAAATGCCCTCTGAAGTGAAAATGTGCATGTGCAAGATGTTGTACAATGTTTTTTTTTCAGTGTTTATTGTGTTTTTCCATGATGTGTATGTGTGTGTATGCTGGCTAAATGGTCTAGGGGGAATAAGTTAACATTAGCATCTAAAAGAGTGAATCTGCGGCACTCTGAACACTTAGATCCATTATTTATGACAGGAAAATAACAGGTGATTAGACTTCAGCCTGAAGATTAGAAGGCTGTGTGTGTGTATGTGTGTATGTGTGTGTGCTGGCTTGTACTCTGACAACATGTAGTTGGTCTCTTAACTGATTTTATAGATCTGCACCTGTTACTCTCTGATCTGCCAGTCGGTTTCTTGGGAGTGTTTATCTGTGTGTGGCTTGAGTTTCCATATAATGAGAAAGACATCCATTTTTGGTTCTGGCTCTGAGTCTCATCTTTGTTAGTATCTCTGCAGCAGTAACCACTAACCAGCCATAATGATTCAAAGCCATTCTTGATGCAATGTCTACAGATATGTTCAGAGTGGCATACTACTTTTACTACCATATACAGAGTATACAAAAAAATCACCCTATCTATTTTTAAAAGCAAATTATTAATGTTATGGTGAATGATTAACCCACTGTGAATGATTAATGAATTTTTCCCCCTTTTGTCTGATTTTAAAATCAAATTCCAGTGAAACAACAGACTTCTCTTTGGTGATGTATGCTGGACTTCTCCAATCATTTTGTCCAATCATTTAAACCCCGCCCATTTCTTACAAATTCAGATCAGCCTCCATCCAATCAACAAGCAATGAACTGAAACCAAGTCCCTGCCACTCTTTTTTTTTTAAATTTTCAATAATCTGTTTCACTTGGATAAATGTCACAATACTGTTACTGCTTATGTGATGTTGCAGCTTCTACAGATAGAGACAGCAACCAAATTAGAACTGCACTTCAGGTCCCGTATTCATAGTGCAATGCTCTACATCAGGGCTGCACAAACTCGGTCCTGGAGGGCCGGTGTCCTTAAGAGTTTAGCTCCAACTTGCCTCAATACACCTGGTGGGAAGTTTTTAGTATGCCTAGTAAGAGCTTGATTAGCTGGTTCAGGTGTGTTTATTTGGGGTTGGAGCTAAACT
>JADLZN010001073.1:0-142784 GCA_018155175.1 Sinocyclocheilus anophthalmus | reverse complement strand
TTAAACACTTAAAAAACTTCCATTAAGTCCATTATGCACCATTCTATGCTTAAATAAAAAATCATTTATCTGAATCAGGTGTTTTTGTTGTCTCTAATGCATGTATGTTTAAATAAAAACTAATTCTATAAAAAAAAAAACACAACCCAAGCCACCAGACATTTCACAAACCTATAAATGCATCCTGCTCACTGCTGATTTCTAATGATAATTGCTGATAGAAATTACTTAGGTGGTATCCTGGGAGAAGTATTTAAGCACTGCAGACATCTCTTAGATTGAGTATTGAGAAAAATGATAGTTGATGTGTTAATAATAACCGTATAAAGCGGCATGATCTAAAAGATTGCAGTATACACTGAAAAAAATGATACTTTGGACCAACCTAAAAAAATTACTGTAATTTGTTACAGCTAAATTTATTAGTTTTTCTCAAACTATATGTTTGATTTGGTTGAAACTTTAAATTTTAATTTAATATCAATCAAAATAGTTATTCTGCCCAAAATTAAAAATTACATTGAAACAAAGTTAAAATATTGCTTTTTATGGAGACCAAATCATTATTTTTTACTTTGGTACAACTTAAAATTTTTACTTTGGAAAAACTTACTTTTTACCATAACATCCAAGTATAATTTTTACTTTGGACTAAACTAAATAAATTGCTGTAATTTTGTTACAAGCAATTTTATTACATTTACTCAAGTTGAATTTCTGATTCAGTACAAACTATATTTTTAACAACACCTAAAGCTATTTATTTTCTTTAGCCACAAGAAAAAAACTTTACTTAAATGTAGGTCAATATATATTTTTTGCTTTGTTACAACAAATTTTACCATGAACAAAAGCTAAATTTTATTTAATATAAAAAAATTTCACTTAAAAAAAACAAACAAACATTGTCAGTAAATGCTAATTTAGTTGACTTACTATAAATAAAGACAGGAATATTCTCTTGGAAAGACCTCAATGTTTATTTTGATGTCTTTTTAAAATATGCATCACATTCTGTCAAAAAAAAATAAAAAGTCAACCAAATTTTGCTGTCCAGTTAAGACTAGCCGGTTATCGCTTTAAACACATCACCAAGTGTTGGAAAACACTAGTTAAAATAAAGGTCTGTTAAGAGTTTTTTTTTTTTTTTTTTTTAAACATTGTCAACGTTAACCACATTAATGTTAAACTGTTTTGTACACCTCTCCTTGAAAACTTGAGATATGTAATGTAAAAACCATTAAGCAGTATAAGAATAGACCTAACAGTTGTAAAACGTGGCTATCATTTTACAAAATTACCAGGATGTACTGTATGAACGTTTTTTTGAACTATTCCAAATGCAAAATCAACCTTTCTGTAACCTTAACCACATTAATGTGGTATGTTAATGTTTTCTACAACTCTCCTTTACACTCTAAAAAATACTGGGTTAAAAACAACCCAGCGCTGGGTAAAATATGGAAAAACCCAGCAATTGGGCTGTTTTGACCCAGTGTTGGGTTGTTTTGCCCAGCATTGTCAAACCCAATAGCTGGGTTCAAAACAACCTAACCGCTGGGCTGAAACAACCCTATAGCTGGGTTTGTCCCTTTTTAACCAGCGCTGGGTTATATTTAACCCAGCATTCTTTAGAGTGTAACATTTGAAATTTAAAATAAGAGTAAAATTATTAAACGTTCCCACGGCTAACCTTTGGAGATAATTGAGAGAAATTACCATTACGACCATATTAAAAATGCAAATCAAATAACCAAAAAATACAAATTACAAACCCTACAGTCCACTGCTTGTGGTGCATCCATGACAAAGTTTGGTCTTGGGTGCCGAAAAAAAAAAAAAAACAAGTCAGTTTAAAAGGTTATTCACCCACCATGACAATTATTAATTTATTACTCACCCTCTGTTGCTCTACACCGTAAGACCTTCGTTTATCTTTGGAACCCAAATTAAGATATTTTTGATAAAATCCAAGCTCAGTGAGGCCTCCATTGACAGCAAGATAATTAACACTTTCAGATGCCCAGAAAGCTACTAAAGACATATTTAAAAAAAAAAACATTTTGTTTTTTTGTTTGTTGTTTTTCATGTGACCATCAGTGGTTCAACATTAATTTTATGAAGCTATGAGAATACTTTGTGCGCAAAAAAAACTAATTCTTTTGACATATCTAGTGATGGGCAATTTCAAAACACTGCTTCATGAAGCTTTACGAATCTTTTGTTTCGAATCAGTGCTTCGGAGCACCAAAGTCATGTGATTTCAGTCATTTTGATTTTGTTTACGCAATCCGAACCACTAATTAGAATAAACGATTCGTAAAGCTTCAAAACAGTGTTTTGAAATCACCCATCACTAGATATTAAGTGTCATTATTTTGTTTTATTTCCGTCACTTTGTAATATTAAGGTAGAACCACTGTACTCACATGAACTGTTTTAAATATGTTTTTAGTACCTTTCTGGATTTGAGAGGTTCAGTGGTATTGTTGTCAATGGAGGCCTCACTGAGCTATCGGCTTTCATCAAATACATCTTAATTAGTGTTCTGAAGATGAACAAAGGTCTTAAACGTGTGGAACGACATGAGAGTGAGTAACTAATGACAGAATTTTCACTTTTGGGTGAACAAAACCTTTCAGTTAAACATCATTACAATTGCTGCCATTGTGAATTTTGCATTATTCACACTGATATCAGTGCCTCAATATTTATGCCACAGAAACAGCTCTGTTAACAGAAAATCTGAAATTAAAGACCGTTTTGAATTAAAGTCTGTTTCTCTCTTACTTATTTAACAATGGCCCCTTCCATTATTCATGGAATGTATTTGAATACAAGATATAACGCAACAAAACACATTCTGTATCCAAATGTCTTTGATTACTCCAATATTTAGAGCTTGACACTCAGACTGAACACTGTGTGCCATTTTCTTGGGTTCTATCTCCATGAATATTTTCTGTAGAGCCTCAAAGGTGTGTTTGAGTTCACTTGGGTAGCTCAAATTTAGAACGTAGATTAGGCCAAACAACATAGCACATGCATGTGGGACTGATGGCAAGTCATTAAGGACCTGCACCCCTTCGATAACAATTCCAACGTGATGTGGTGGCTGGAGAGGATCCTCATCTTCCTTGAAGACATACACTGCCATTGTACATCTTTGAAGCTCTGCTTCAGCTTCATCCTTCTGAACAACCTAATAAAAGACGAAGACAAGACATTTATTACAAAGTTATTTTGATGAAATCAGTGAATGATGTGTCTATATTAAAAATATGAAAAAATAAAAATAAAAAAATTCTCCCAATCAAATCTCAAAAAACAAATTGAAGGTCTAGTAATAAGAAAATGTAATGACTTGCAAAGTCCAGCAGATACTTAATGTTGACTCTTCCAAATATTTTTCTCATAGCAACTTGACCCAAGTATTTGCATTTCCACATTCATTGAAAGACTAGGAAATAAAAAAAAGCATGGTATATTTGCATTTAATTTATAGAAACAGTTTGTTGTTGTTTTTTTTTACTTTAATATTTTAGATAAATTAAGGACATTTGAAGCTGCAAGAAATCACAGCATTTTTTTATACTGTCTGGTAAAATAAACCACATTAAATTGGTGGGTAACTTCTTGATTAGTTTTGATTTGGGGTTATTTTGTATTTGTAATTCTCGAAATGTAATAGAAAAAAATCAAATAAACTAAATACTGACATGAAGTGTAACAAACTATATTTTCATACGGTCACGTACCTCTGTGGTAATTTAAAAGCTATTCTCTAGTGTTAGTCATTCCTATATAAAACACATGAAAATAATGTTCACATTACTTTGGGACTCACCAAATTCAGCAATAAGGGCAAAATTCTGGAATTTCCAGGAAACAAAATCCAACCTGTAAGTAAAACAGAGAAAAAGGTGAGATCTCACATTTTTGTTTTTTGTTGGGGCAGTTAGCACCATCCATAATAATCACTACAGACTGTAATTATTAATTAGACCTTAGATATACTGTTGTAGTGATCTTGTACTATACTGCATTATGCTGACAGGTGAAACAATGGAATATGAATTCTTCCTCTTCAATCAGAACTCATTTTCTAATTCAATACGTTTCATTAATGCAAAACTGTCAATCACCTACTTTCAATCTCACACTATTTTGCTAATATAGGGTGCGTTTTTCGTACAACGACGTAACTCGCTGCTTCACCACCATAGTACGACGCATCGTTGAACAAATCAACTATAGCTAGTCACGACTGTTTCCCGAAACCATATTTTTGCAAACCTGTCGTTCAACTACGTTGGTGAATGATGTCACGCAGGTGGTGGAGTAATAGCTTTTTTAAATGAATACGTTTGAGATCGAATTAATGCTAGATTTTTTTTGCTATAAATTACGGACATGGCATCTGGGGACTAATTTTAATTTTTCTTAGTGATTTTGCTTTATTTCCAGATTCAATCTCTTTCTTGCGTACTAGAGCACGTAACGTACACTCTTCAAAAACGGTGCTTAAAATCTCGACAAACTAAAATATGTATCTTTATATATTCAAAATAAAATATATACATTGTACTTAATGTCAGCTTGCTAATTTAGCTCAAGATAATGATTTATTACGATGCCATTGGGAAACGCACCTCAGACTGGCCCCGCTTCAGCCATTTGCCTAACGTTATGTGAACTCCGAAGAATTGTTTTCTGGAGTTGTGCTGAACAATAACCCTCTCTATACACACATGGCCTCAAACAAACATTAATTGATTCGGACAGTACCATTAACTTCTCATATAATGTTAACGTTGCAGCTCCTGCAGTCAATGTTTAACTAACGGTGACGGTTGCAGTGCATATGAGAAAGGAGTTAACGTATAGTTTATTCAAGCACTAACTTTGTTAAAGATAAACGAGCCTTATCACACAAAACTACCATTATATTTTCCTTACATCACAGTGAAATAATAACTACATTAAATTTGCATTTGTCAAACAGAGGCAACATACATATTGATAGCATGGTTTGGCTAGCTTCAGCTAACACGTGCACAGTTGTCTGTAAAGTAATAGCCTAATAGTCGATCTTGCCACTAACCCTTAATTGAATGAAAAACACTTATTTTCGTTAAAATAACACATTTTCGAATGCTTCCCTTGTCTAAAAGCGATTTCCTTGGGCCGCGGACCGTCTTCACACTCGAAGCGATAATGGCGGATGACAAAACGCTGGCTGGCGCGAACAAGGAGTTAGTTGATGTGACGTCATGTGGTCACATGACATGAAAACTTCTGGTTTAAAGTAAAAATACTACTCGAGTCAAATTGTTGCTTTTAATTTGTTCTAGGGGGTTCGTTATTTGCTTTAAGGCAAACTGAACAAAACAGGTTTAAACCAGAAACCATGATTTTCACTTAGTCCAATGTAAAAATGCACTTTAAATGAACAGCACAGTAGTTTCACTTTTTGCAGTATATGAGCAAAAGTGGGAAAGAAAGGGGACAAGCAAGAGACAGACAGAGATGAATGGGTCAAGTGGCCATTACTGTCCCTGACACATAATTAGCTCTCTTATCACAACTGGTTGGCCTGTTTTTGACAGGGGGGGGGGGGGGGGGGGGGGGGGGGGGGGGGTGTGCTTGCTTGTGTCCTGGAAGACTCTTTTTAGAAAGTTGGGTGTTCCTCTGCCTTTAGCCCTGTCATGGCCTTCATCTTGATTATAATGATGGTTCTGCCATGTAGGATCTCATTAACAAATTGTGAGGCTCAATGTTCCCGGTGTTTGCCATCCCATTAAACCACTTTCTTCCCATACAATGTGGCATTCAGAGTCATTCTTATGCGCAGTCAAACAATCCTTCACTTCAAAACCCATTTCTTCTCACGTAAAGATGTTATGGTTTTTAAATCATAGGAACAGTCTGTTTCTCCCTGAGCTTGTCTTTTCTTTCTATGCTAATCAAAAGATTGGAGATTTCACTGTTGCTATGGCTAACAAAATTAGCATTTTCATTTCTGCATAATCAAAACTGCGCCATTTAAAAAGGTTGTGTTAATCCATAGCTGAAGATATATAACCCTCGAGCAGAAGAGAAAAGGAAATTCGAGCACTTTTTTAATATCTCGGTCATGTTAAACTTCTAAACTGGTCTCTGAGATGCTACTTGCTACAGCTGATATTAAATATTTATTTGTGCATGCACATTTCCCCCATTTCTACATTACATTTAGATTAAGCAGACCTATAGATTTAGACATAATGCTCACTTAAAGTACAGTTTTAAAAACACAAATTTAATAACACACAAATGTAATCTTTAGCAAATCAGGTAAAAAAGTATATTTTTACTTAAATTAGTATTGAATTTAAATATTGGCCATAACCTCAGGTTATCAGTATCAGCCGGTTATCAGTCTCATTCCAGTGAATGCTTAATATTTTTGGTATTAAAAAAAAAACGAAACAAAAAATAACTTTTCCACACAGGATAAAAACTGTGACTTCTTTTCTTGGACATTTTTCCCCACAATTTCGAGTTTATTCTTCACATTTGAGATTTTCTTTTCTTGCATTCTGAGAAAAAAGTCCACATTGCGAGATATACATTCAGATTGGGAGATATAAACTCAGAATTCAGGGAGAAAAGTGTGAACTGCAAAACGTTAACTTGCAATTGCAAGTTTTTCAAAACTCTTTTTTTAGGTTTATTCTGTGGCGGAAACAATAAACAGAATTTTTTCGAGATTAAAAAAAAAAAAAAAGTCTCGAATTTCGACATAAAACAATAATGAACACTGAAGTATGGAAGCCTGTTTCCACCACAGCATACAATTTTAAAAAGGTAATTGCAATGTTTTCTCACAATTCAGACCCCCCTTTCAGACCTCACAAGTCCAATGCGAGATATAACTCGGAATTGCAAATAAAAGAACTCTAAGTTTTCTCTCTCGCATCTGACTTGCGACATCTCAAATCGGAATTGTGAGATAAAAAGTTGCAATTAGCTTTTTTTTAAATTCGTGGTGGAAACAGGCTTCCATACTTTAGTGTTCATTACTGTAATAAAGAATACAGAGTTACACATGTGGGAGCTCAATATTTCTAGGTTTGCACTTGTGCTTGTGTTATATTCCTTCTAAAGGGCACTGGTGTGAAAATGTCATGTTCATTTCCTGCCAATAACGAATAGTAAGGTGCATGATTCTGCACCAGATGCTTCCTCATCTACCTATGTCTGGAATGAACACCAATAAAATGCAAAGAAATGAAATATAGACACACACTGTTCATATATATTCAAACAACATTCAAACCCATTAGTCTAGGCAAGAAGATATCAGTTCCCTCAGAGTCACTGCGGCCTCAACAGACCAGCCATCGATCTTTGCTTTTCTCGACAGCCTTACAGCCAACTTTGCTTGCCCATACAGGAACTTTTAAGCAGTACATCTATTTTATTTCTAATGAACTTGTATTTGGGCCCATAAATAAATCACATTAATGTAAAAACATCACACAGTCCCAATTCACACCACGCATTTAACAACTGAAGCATGGGCTGTGGTCTGCCACATTCAAAAATAGACAGAAAAGTACTGCTTGGACTTCCTTCTTTTACAGAGAACACTGGTTCTTTGTGCTCCTGGTTCCTTTTCTATCTTATGCCTGCTGTTGTAATCCACTACAGGAGATCATCAGCCTGTTTTTTGGGGGGTAGGTCTATTCCTGATGCTTGGAACTTTGCTAAAGAGTGAAGGTGTACTTGTACATGGATATATACGAATGCTGTTTTCTTTATTCAAAACACCACAAAATTTCAAGAAAGTAATCAGCCCATCCTGTCCAAACCAACGGGCGATCCAAGCTGCTTTTCTTAGAATGGGAGAAAAAAAAAATCATCAACTACGAACCAATTAGTAATGTTTTGCATCATACGTCTTTGTATGGAGTTGCATTCAATCTGTAATTCAATCTGTAATTTGCAAAAAAACAAACATAATTATAAAAAAAATTTTAAATTTAAAGGATTAGTTCACTTTATATACTTTTTAACCACAAATGCGCGTCTTGCACTAGCTCTCCGATACGTGTCCATGACACATTACGAAAAAAAATTCCTTGGAAAGGTCATGCGGATTTTTTTTCTGGAAGTGAACTAATCCTTTAAATAGCTTCATATTAAGTACATAATACATTGCTAAAAATAACACATTTTGTAGTGAGGCAAAAACAAACTAACTAACTAACTAGCTAATGACTGGGCCAGCAGAAAACAGGCTTAAATGTTGAGCCCTGCTCTACCCAGAGAATGTTTTCTTGTCAAGCCAATTCAGTATGGCATGATTTACAATTCAGAACAAAGAGCATGAAGGAAAAACACTGTCCATAATAGTTTGTTCAATCATAGCTTAGCTTTTATATGCATATTTAGTTATTGAATCTATTACTGAGACCCTAATCCAGCATAGACAGACCTTTGACCAGAGTTCCATACTGCAGCTTACTCTGGTAAAGATCCACACACTTAGGCAGGAATAGCCATTTGACTGACATGCAAAGCAATCAGTTATAGTTCATTTTGTTCTTATGGGCCATTGAGGACTGGCATTATCAGAGGTATATAATACTGCCATGGCACGGAAAAAAATGTAATTTAAATAATAGCACAGCAATCTAAAAAACCTTTTATATAATGAGCTAATTAATGAAAGACTAACCTTACAAACTATGGCAAATCCAGTGATTGTTCGACCCTTAAAAGCACTCACTGCATCAGACATGTACCTTTGTATTTCCAGACAGACTGATAAAAAATACCTGCCCTTGCTCTCCGAAACTGCATAAAACCAGCCAATCAGATTAGATCTTACTAGATCAAGAAAGCCTTTTCCAGGTTGTGTGCAATATGCATCAGACAGTTAGCGACCGGTCTGCAGAAGTACCGTCTGAGACTACTGAGATCTTGGTTAAGGATCTTGTACCCAACGAACAGCAATGCTACCAATCTCCAGTGTATCTGCAATACAAGATCTTTGCTTAGATAGAAGTGATTTTTTTTCTTCTCTGGGCTAGACCTGGCCTACACAGAGCAAGATATTCAAAATAGTCATTTCTGATTATGCTTAGGAAATGTTTCTAATATTCATTAAAAAGGCAAAGCCACAGTCCTAAGGCTGGCTGCAAACAGTCTATGGTTGCTTTGTGTAGTATAACTTCAGCGCTGTTTTCCAGCAGTTCGCTTTGAGAGGTTCTGGAACAGTTCAGCTCTGTACAGAGAGTCTGATTCATCAACGCTATACAGGTCAGAATAATATTCAACAGTGAGCTTGTGCAGAGCAGATGGAAATGACAATGCCTTCATTATTCTTCAGGCGCAGCATCTGCTTCTCCTGACTAGTCTCGCATTCCAAATTAAAGAAAAATGTTGTTGGCCAATCAATGTCTCTAATGTGGGTGAAGCGTGCCCTAACTACGACCCGCATCACTATATCTTCCAGCATTAGCCTGTCTGATGCTTCCCTTCAACAAGAGCAGTCTGAAAAACAAGCCTGCAACAGCTTTTTGCCCTTGACTAGAAAAAAACATAACTCCCATGACTCTTTATATTCATTTTCATACTTGGTGTTTAATGAGGAGAATACTGGAGACAAAATACAATACCTGAGCCTTCTCACTGTCATAGCTTATTTTGCTCGGTAGGAATTTTGCATTAACATGCCAAAAGGAGGTTTTATTACGCCGCATAATGCATAATCAGCGGCGATCTTCTTATGATCCAAGAGAGGATCAGGAGTTATAGCAGCGCAACATACTTTATTTCTTGTGCTATATGGGGTATAAAATCTGTCCAGCCTTGCAGCTCCACCCTCTGAGAATTTCACCCAGGTGGACTGCTTAACTGATTGGTTTTATCCCTTTGAAAATCTAGCAATGCTATAATGTTGGACAAAACAGATGTAGTCTTTTTTCCCTATCAGCAGCAGCAGTACAATTCCAGTCAGCTCTCATTAGCGTTATGTCCTCTGATCGAAAGGTTCTTCAAACGTGGGCCAGTTTAGTAAATACCTAGATCCTAAAATAAAGTGAACATGGCAGCACCGCCCACAGTACTAGTAAACACCTTGCTTCAAATCATTCTTGGACACGATTTTCACCCTCAAAGCAGTGCAAAACAACAATGCTACACCTGTATTAATATAAGAGCCTTGACGGAAACCGTAACCCCCCTCTCACCACAATCCCCAGTAAACCTCATTACTCTGATCACTGTGGGTTTCTTGCAGAAAAACTACTCCAACTTGCAGGAAAAGTATTCCATTTTAAATTAATGAGCTCTGAAACCAGAGCTCATTTGCTTCTGTCTCTGAGCCCATTTACGATTGCAGATCCTCTAAGTAAAACCGCCATGAGAAAGGGAATTGGTAGTATGAGAACAAAAGGGAAGAAAGAGAGGACGGAAATAAAGCCAAAGTTAAGATTGAAATCCATAGTATATATTTGGTCTGTCGTTTATGACAGTTCATCTCAGACAGTTATGACTTTCATCATCTTATCGCTGTCAGATGTTTGTAAGGCGAAAGACTTGCCATAATATTTCATAATTTAAACCAAAAATGAAAGATACGCACATTCAGAATAAATAAACCCAGGTGCAAAATCAAACTGGCAAACTAATTTCATCCATTAAAAACAAAACAAAAAATCCACGGACAGGGCTTCAATAAGCAATTTTCTTGACTTAATATAATGCATATTTGTATAATACATTTCTTTACCCATTTGTGTATTATTACATGTAAAGAAATATTCATATCAATTTTCCACGAATAATCTCACATTGTTCTCTTGAACATAGACCATATCTAAACAAAACATTGCACAACATTTGAAATATACACTACTGAGAACCTCAAACTGCTATATCCAAGCAGTACTACTCTGTATGACTGATAAAATCCTCAAAGATAATTTTTCCATAACACCTAACAATATAGGTCATTTACTGTATTAGGCCAGGAAACAGAGTAAACCGTGAAAAAAGATAAAGCTTACCTGTCCTATATGGCCTAACTACAATGTTGCATGTCTGTAAATAGAACATGCATACATACAACACACACACACACATACTTGCTTTGTGGTCTCTCCATATGCGTAATGGTTTTTATACTGTACAACCTGTATTTTCTATTGCCCTACACCAACCCTACTCCTAAACCTACCCCTTACAGGAAACTGCTGCCAATTTTTGAATTTTATAAAACACTGTTTTGTATGTTTTTTTTAAGCCTTTTGTTTTACGGGGACACAGGAAGTGTCCTCATAAACCATGTTTACATTGTAGTATCCATGTCATTATATATATTTGTGTCCTCATAAACCATATATATCAGTACACATTTGTCAAAAATTTGACAAATAATTCTAATTTTTTAATTTAGAAAGGAAAGATCTATATCTTCCCATGTTGGTTTGCTAAGAAAAGCATCAGTCTCATTCACAGAAAACAACTCATCTTCCCCTACTTTAGAAAGATCTGACACATCAGTCTAACATTTGTCATCCTCTCATCAGGCACCTGTAACAGCTTGTCATCAACACCCACATCTAACACGTCCTATCCTACATCATGCTAACCAGACTATTCTTCATCCATTCATTTCAGATGTTAAAGTGCACAAACACTTGCCTTTTTTTTCCCTCTCCACCACATTGCCACGTGGGCCTGCAGTCTCATGTTTCGGACTCTGTTCCCCGTCATTGTAACCGCAGACTCCCATTCCCCACGGTCCTCTAAACCCTGGCTAGCTGCTTGCTTGGACGTCTTCGTGGTGAGAAGACACGTCTGGTTTCTTATTTTCTGAGAAAGGAAGAGAGAGGAGAAAAAAAAATCCTAAACCATCTTTATCACAAAAGAGAGAATGTGTCTAAGTGCTAAAGATTTAGTGATTTTTGTTGTTTGTTTGTTGTTACACGCAGAGGTATGAGTCAAAATGATTTTCTGTGGTAAGCGTGCCACAGATGCTGTTGATAGAGCTTAAGTTGTATTTAACCCAGAACCTTTCTTCAGCGGTTTGTGTGGCACATTTCAGCACAGATTGTTTTGTGAACCTGACACACTGTAAAGCAGGCTTATCACAGTGGCTGTTGTTTAAGGATTGGGCATTGCACTGCAAACTCTATTCGATTCAACAGAAAACCCACAGGCTGCGTGAGAGGAGAAGCTTAATATACCTGCGATAACTACAGCACAAGAAGTACGCAATCTTGAAGCAAGAAACATTACAAAACCATCCTTTATCCTATTAAGACCCGAGAAAAGATTTTTAGGAGATTTTTTTCCATGTCTTTACTTGTTTAGTGCATAAAAAAATGTACAAAAAAAAAAAAATGTTTTATTATATTTCATTCATAAGTTATGCTACATCCTTTTTTGGTAGAGGACATCGGGACTCAATTAAAAAAAAAAAAAAAACGACATGAATTAACATTGGCCTTAGCCAAACAATATATTTTTTAAATCCCAGATATTTTTATATTTTTTATATATTTTTTGTATAAAGATGATTCTCAACTATGTTATAACAGAATGATTTGATATACCATTTTTCTTTCTGCAAAATGTGTGTAAAATGGCCATAAACGAGTTTTCTCATTATATACAATGTATCTATAAACTAAATCTAACTTGCATATTAATGTGTTTTTGGGGCAAAAAAAATAAGTGTATAAACGGGAGTAATAATTGGCAAGATTTTCATAATAACATATAATATTTCATAGGAATATTGAAACATAATTTATTTCCCTGTTCATTTGTTATGTCTCCCAAAATGTGTAATAAACATGATTTTAGTCCTGGTGTCCTCTAAAGTGGACATGTATGAAATTGATATCCTGTTTCATAACAAAGTCCTATTTTGATTTGAAACCCCATAACATTTTCCTGATATGTTGATTTATGACAGACAGTTTAAAAATTGTAGATTTAAATGATAATTACCAAATATTATCATATTTCCATAAGGATGTCCAATTAATATCAGACATATTTGAAGACCAAGGAGTGGTCATAGTGAAACATCCAAATATTTAGTATCTCTGAAAAGCCCTGAATGTGCTCTGTACAGGACATCCAGACTTAAACTGTGGCATGTATAGTCTCAGAGAAATACACCAAAATAGAATGTGAGGTCACAGGGTCTCAGGAGGTTAAAAAAGTACATGAATGCAGGAGTGAGTGCTTGGCCAATGAATGGTTTGGGTGAACATACTTAAAGTCGGCATACAACCGTGACAGCTATGCTTCTCTATTTTGTTGTATATCAACATCTGCAACATCTAATGAAATAATGACATTTTGGTGGTTTCTATGTTGTAGAAAAAATGGTCAGAAATGTCTGGTTACTTTTGAATGGCCACCAACCAAAAAAAAAAACACAGTTAGAGCATCTACCAGCAAGAGTTGAAGCTAACCAGCCAAGACTCATGGTGTGAGTGCAACAAAACAATGTTGCTCAAGTGACATATGAAAAGCAGCATAAATTATTGCTTTTTTTGTTGCACTGACAGCACAAACTATAAAAACATAGTTCATTAGTTAAAAAATGAATTCCGAACATAGAAAGACTGAGTTTTTTTTTTTAAATAAAACATCTAGCCTAAAACTGTGTTCTAATCGGTCTGTTGTGTGCTAATCTTAATTGGGCATTAATCAGTGAACCTATAAATGTATGTAAGCCAATAATTGTCAAAAATAAAGAAATGCAAATGAATAAATAAATCAAAGTCTAAAATAAAATAAATGGTGAAATTTGATTCAGTTGCATCACCTCTGCAAATTGTGCATGTGTATATATTTCCATTATTAGGTAATAAAAAAGAAAATAATTATTGCATTATTTATTCAGTGATAACTGCAACTTGCTATAAATGCATTTATGCCAAGGGGGGAAAAATGCTGATACAGTCCAAAATCTCACTTTTCCCAGGGTACTTCCCAACTTTTGTAGGCCAATGTCAGTATCAAAGGGGGAAAAAATGGCCCATTTAATTTAAAAAGAGAAAAAGTGGGTGAAAAAGGGAATTTTGCTCAATTCGGAAAATAAATAAAATCAAATCAAATGTAAAAAAAAAAAAGAAAGAATAATAAAATAAACTTGTGTAATAATTATAGTAATAATAACATTACGAGATTTCGAAGGTATATATGACCATCCCTACACTAACTGAGAACAGAGAAACAAATGCATCATTCTTACAATATGTTTTGACACCTAACTCAAATGCTACACCACTCACCAAATTAACCAAATTGTCACGGAAAGTCAATTATGAAAAGGCGCAGGCCAAGAGAGGAACAAAAGAGCAAAAAATCCCAGCACCCAGCAGGTAGAAAGCTCTTACACACCCACTCCCAGCGTGTGTTCCATCAGAGAAGAGAGAGAGTAGCTCCGTGGACACTCAGCAGGGTGGAACGATAACAAAGTTCATTTTTAACGACCGTTTAATCTCCTAATCAATTAACGTCTTTAATTAATGTGTTTACAACAGTGAGGAAAATCTACGAGGCGGCGATGTCCCGGCAGCTGGATGAGAAAGAAATGCCACTCTGTGTCTGTTGTGAGTGTGTGGGTGTGTGTGTGTGTGTGTGTGTGTGTGTGTTGTGTGTGTGTGTGTGGGGTGTGTGTGACATTTTTGATAGAGGTGTGTGACTGTCTGAAAGAGAGAAAGAGAGGGGAGCAAAATTAGAAGAAGAAAAAAATCTCTCCTAAATTCTCTCCTGCTGTTCCTCTTTTCATCATTTGATGCTTTATGAAGAGAAAATGTTTTTAATGGAGCTAAGAGTGACAGTGAGACTCTTTTAGAACATAACATGCAAACCCATTAAAACTTCCTCTAAGCAAAAATCTTTCTTTCTCTCTCTTGCCTACACTTTGAAGTTCTATTTTACTCCGTTCAGTTCTATTGAATTATAGAGAGCTGTTCTAGAGTGAATACCATAATCACTTTTCCTGTGAGCCACACTGTAACTATTAAGTCAAGTACATCCTCATCTCTAAAATGCCAGAGAAACAGGTGAGACTGTCCACATCCTCTTGAGTATTTTAAATGCACTCGCTATGGCTAGGTTGAGTGCTGAGGGTGCGCAATGTTGTTTTGGAGGGTATGGATGCAGTCATCCAGCGTTTGTGAGCAGAGACCATGCTTGTGCTTGTAGAGGACCGAAATTCTGCGTTTCCCCCTGCAGCCGGCACAGCTGCTCCAAAACCTGACACAGAAATAAATAAGCCACCGCCGCCGTCACACTGCACAGATTTAGGACAAACCACTGGGTGTTGTTATAATTCCTCGCAGTGTGCTCTGCAACTTTGTTTGTTTATATTAAAACTGTCTCTTTTGTTTATATAGAAAAATCTATTTCTACAAAGTGCGCAAGGTTTTTAAAGCACAAACCACTCTTTAAAAAGTAAAAAATGTGCTATTATGTTTTAAATGTTGCAGTGATGCTGGCACCCTGGTACCCATTTGCAATATTACCATCATTAATTAATGCCAAAGCTTCTCTCTCTCTTTCTCTCTTTCTTTCCAGCCCTAGAGAGATAAATGAACATTGAACATCATTAAATTTCTTTTTTTTTCTCTTCAGAATTAGGCCATATGTAAATGACCACTCCCTGAGAGTGAGCGAGTGAGAAAGAGAGCAGGAAAGAAAGGAAGGAAGAAAGGTCAGATCTAAAGAGTTTAACTAAAATAAATATCCATATTCAACATTCAGGGAACCAGGCACGTGCTGTAAACACATACATCAGCTGTAAACACACACCCGATGCAGGATTGTGTGTGTGCACAAATGAGAGAGAGAGCTACATGTCCTTATTGATCATGTATTGGTTGACATTGACCACTGTGCTCTGTGGGAAAGACACTCAAGTGGCCGCAGGACTTCAGATGGAGAGATACCAGACAGGAGTGTACAAATAAAGAGAAAAGACGAGACAAGACGAGGACAAACAGAAAGACACAAGGCGAGTAAGAGAAGAAACGAGAGAAGGAGTAAGAGACAAGATGTCAAAGAGAAAAGACAAGATCAAGAGGTGAGAGAAGAGAAGAGAAGAGAAGAGAAGAGAAGAGAAGAGAAGCGAAGCAGTGCTTTAATTGTGTTTCTGTCTTTGTAAAAT
The DNA here is from genome assembly GCA_018155175.1 of Sinocyclocheilus anophthalmus. Lineage (NCBI taxonomy): Eukaryota > Metazoa > Chordata > Actinopteri > Cypriniformes > Cyprinidae > Sinocyclocheilus > Sinocyclocheilus anophthalmus. Next base: position 126,595 of record JADLZN010001073.1, on the reverse strand, counting down.
TTGAAGTAGTGTCCAGATTGTAGCTGATGCATTAAACATGGTTTTTTTTTTTTTTTTTTTTTTTTTTTTTTTTTTTTTTTTTTTTTTTTTTTTTTTTATTTTTTTTTTTTTTCCCTTACTCTCACTCTATTTATTCTAATAATGCCATAAATAACACTGCCGTTTCCTGTCTGCAATATATTACTTTTCTACCTCCCCTGCAAACTGTAATGTGATTGTCAAACAGGGTTTATTGCGGTTCAGGTATATTTACTGTGAATTGTATACAGTACAGCGAGAGCAAACAGCAGTAAAAGCTAGAGACTTTCAGTTGCATATGCCAGACAAAAAGAGATAGAGAGAGAGAGAGAAAGTGTGGACTACACTAAAAGCCCATCAGCAGATGAAATATGACAAGACTGGCCTCTCGTCAGCTCAAATGGATGTTAGACGTTAAACTAAAAACATTAGAATATTTAACTGAAGTAGAATTCATCTGCACAGCTTAATGAAAGAAAGCGTGAACATTTTCATTGTATTTTCTCTCTGGCTTTCTCAATTTTCTCTCAATCAACTCTCCTCCTCTCCTTCTCTTTTTTTCGCCAAATGAGGCTCAGTGAAACAGAGCCAAGGAAGTCTGGCCTCAGCGGCTAACAAGAAAGGAACATTTCCTATCTCTTCTCACTCAATTTTTCACCCATATGAATATTTTCAGAATTCATCAACTATTTATCTTAACAATCTCCCAGTCTTTCGCAGTCTACTGTATCTGTCTGCCAAAACCTGGAGCAAAACCTCTAAACATGAGGGAAAAAACTGCGAAAAACCCTGGAAACCTTCTTTGTTTGGCTGTTTCACGTCTGAGGCGGAATCTGGACAGGCTTTTCCCGTCTCGTTATCGCTCCCATGCTTCTATTGTAAGATTCCGTCTTGTTAAGTTTTCGTTCTCTTATTGTGAGCTAAAGCACATACTGCAAAGTAATTACTGCAGAGATCTGGGGCAGCATGCACTGGGTAACAGTAAAAAGTGTGGCCCACAGCACTGACATAAACATCTCAGCATGTTGGAGGAAGCATCCCATCCACTAAATAGAGCTGACGCAAGCTAAAGACAGAAAAACACATCAGGAAACCAGCTAGGTCCATGTAATAATGAAACATTGTTCTGTGCATTACAGACAAATGGCACAAATCCTATTTTAAACCAGTCATTTTGTCTTGTCATCATACATGATAAAAAAATATCACGCATGAACTCTACTAAATGAGTTTTGTGCTCAAATCAAGAGAGCTCGGTCAATAGAGCAAGAAAAAAATTGTTATATTGAAGAAACTGAAACATAGAGTCTTTTATTAGTCTTATGCAATTTTGATTCTCAGAAAATGTAGCATATCTTTTTGTTAGACCAAAAGGTACTGCTAGGTTTTATGAAGGTAATTTTAAGACATTTTAAGACCAAGTAAAGAAAATTTAAGGAATAAATTGAATGGAACACAATATGTCAATATCGTCTCTAATTGTAAATGTCTTCTATTAGCAATGCTACAAAAGTCGGCACCCAACTACTAGAATATTGAAATAAATTTTACTGTATCTTCTAATCACAATGAAAAACTGATTCTCTTCTTCAGCATGTTTGTCTTGTTTTTCCAATCAAATGTCTAAAGATAATTGGCTTGAGAAGCAAAATCACATAAATAAGAAGTCTTGCTTTATGAGAAATTGATTATGTCTGCCAATGGGCTCATGAAAAACAACTTAATTCAAATAGAAAACAAGTTTTCATACTCCACTGACAGATGTTTGCTCTTGTTTTAGGCATAAACTCAATTTTGTTCAATTTCTTTTTAAAGGGTCATGAAACCCCAGACTACTTTTTCTGAGATTTTAGCAGAGGTGTTTGTGTTGCACATCATAGAAGTCAATGTTAGCAACCGATAATTTTAACTGTTGGAGAAAACTGGTTAATTTTAAGCTTTTTTGGGCTATTTTTATCTTCCGGGTTTAAAATCTACATCGTGTTGACGTCACAATTTGTGATGTGGCAAAGGACGATAGTACATCGATGACGTGTCGGTGTCTATTAAATTATTAATGAGACTGCGTGTTCTTATCCTATGAGAAGACGCTTCGCTTAATTATTCACAACAGCATGTGCTGATTTGCTCACAGACGTTTCAGACTGTGAGATGACATCGTGCACATTAACTGAGAGAAACGTTCATGGATCGAAGAAGAGTGTTTGTTTTTGCTTTGTAATAAGTTCGGCACAAACGCGATTCATTCACTTATATTAGTGAGTGTAACTGTTTTTACAGCTCCTTGACACAACCCAAAAGGCTTATACAAATGCCACAGAATAAGCCTTAAAAAATTATCAGAGGTGCAAAAACGCATTCATATATATGTTTTCGATGGAGAGTGCAAATGGCTGTGCATTTATTTGTGTTTTTAACTCGATGGGAGCGAAATGAAACTGTCTGAACACGAAGCTGTGTGTGTTGTCTGTCTCCCCTCTTCCCCCCTCCGCTCCGCACCACGCCCACTTTTTTAGCATTTTTTAAAGGGGTCATATGATGCGATTTCAAGTTTTCCTTTCTCTTTGGAGTGTTACAAGCTGTTCGTGAATAGATAAGATCCCGAAGTTGCAAAGACTAAGTCTCAAAACCAAAGAGGGATATTCTTTATAAAAGTTAAAGAGCAGCTCACGCTACCAAAACGGCTCATTCTAACACGGCCCCCACATATCTAGGTCACTATGTGGGGATATTTGCATAATGCCGCCCAAATGTTCACGCAAATAAAGAAGGTGTGGTTTCAGTAACCGCAGTTAGTGTTGAAGCAGCATGTCAAGGAGAGACGCTGTGTGTTTCTAGGCGAAAGCAAAAGCACTTTATTTGGCCTTCCAAAAGTAGATGCATTTAGGAATCTTAAAGCAATGTATTTTATGGACGACGTTTCGTGAACCTAGGAGAGGAGGTAATTATGACTTTGCTATGACAATCTGGTGCTTCTTAATCAGCGATGTAAGTATGTTTTTTGTACTAGTTTTTAAGTATTGTTAGGACTGTTCAAATGCGGAGGTTGGCGCATCGTGTATGTGTGTGAGAGAGAGAGTGAGAGAGGGGGTCACATCACAGTAGAGTCAGCTGTCTTAACGCGGCTTGTGTACTGCATCATTACTATGTCTGTTCCCCTTTCGGGCTTGAACCGATGGTAAAACTAACAACATTATTAAATGTCTTGATATTTACTTTGAAAGCTGAAACTCGCGATTATGGTAAGGGGCGTTACATTCCGACGAGTGCTTGCGGTGTTCGGCCAATCACAATGCATTGGGTCAGCTGGCCAATCAGAGCAGATGGCGCTTGTCGGAAGGAGGGAACTTGTAGAAAACGAAGCGGTTGAGAGAGGCGGGGCATAGAGGACCTACAATAATGTACAGTATTTTTAAAAATAATGTGTTTTTTAAACATTAAACCATGTCAACATATTCTGTACACCAAATACACAAAATAATGATCTTTAAAAAAAGCATCATATGACCCCTTTTAAAACTGTGGTAGACCTAACCAGTGCTGAAACGGGGGGTTTCATGGCACTTTAAAGATGAATTAAGACTTAAGACCTTTTAAAGACCCACAAAAGAGTTAAAAGCTATTTTTAATTGTTTTCAATGAAGAAACAAATACAAAAGACGAGGATCAAAATAGCAAGTATACTATGTGCACAATATTTTTTCTTTCCATATATTTCAAAAGTTTTAATTAAAACAATGACACACTATTCCCAAAATGTGCAGCGTACAACAGAGCATACTGCATGGACTACTATATCCCACAATGCATGAGCCTCATTCACTAATAGATGCATTCATTTGGGCATTTATGTGATCAAAACGTTTAATGCAAACATTTTGAGGTTCCTATACACATCGGTTTGTTCTTACCCTCATTGCAAGTTGATGAATCTGGGTTATTCTTAAATGAGGGAGAGCATGCCACCAGAGAGAATTTGCATAAAACACACCTAAACCATCTCCATAAGTGCTTTCACACAGTCGCGCATCTCTCTCTCTCACACGCACCCTTAAAGCCAGTTAAGCAAAATAAATATATTTTATATAGACTAGACTATACAAAATTGTGTTTTGGACAGGTACGGTACAGGCTTATTATATGCATCACATATCCAAGATAAAGCACATAATTTGTACTCTGAAATAATTATGAATAAAAGTATATTTAAAAGTGAAGTTCTAAATAAAAGGAATAGTACTTTTTGGCAAAGTTTCTGACTTTAAGATTTCATTACGACAACTGTGTGGCAGCACTCACAAACAGATTTTATACACAAATACTTGCATATGCATTATTAGTAAAGGAAGTCAATGTGTTTACTTTCCATTTCCTCAGGAACAATTAACTGGAAGTAATATCAGCCACGTCCTTCTTGACACATTACTTTATTGTCCGCCAAGGGTTAAGAGGGTCATTCCTGTAATGCAGCACATTCTGAACTCTGTAACTTTTCAACAAATAGACGTACTTGTGTAATTTATGAATGCTCAATTAAACATGCAATGTAATGGGAGTCATGTGACAGACAACACTGTAGCGTATTACATTTTTTAAATGAATATTGTTGCACAATGAATATTGTTTCTATAAAATAAAATAAAAGTATAAATGCTATTTCAGAAAAAAAAGTAGGCAAATAGTAGTCCATTCAATCATAGCAAAATTAGTACTGCAATACAGTATTCATCTGAATGAGATGTATACCAGAAATGGGATGTTAGAATATGTTCAAATGCACAGACTAATCGTTCTTTTAACCCTTTTGCTGTGCTGAAAATCCTTTACCTAATTTGAAATTTGATGTTCCCAGCCTTTTAAAAATTACTGGTAAATCTCTCATTAAGCTATATTATCATCACATCTTGGATTCATCTTTTCTTTTTTTCTTTCTTTTCTTTTAAAAATAAGTTAATAAAAATATAGAATCCAAAATTTGGTAACAATATAACATAATGAGACACTTACAAGCAATTTTTTATAAGCCAAGAACCCCATAAGAGCAGGGCGGGGTCCTAAAAAAATGAATTCAGAAATTACTAAGTTATAAGTTATTATACACTAAATTTATACATTATTATATGCTAAGATATAAGTTAATATACGCTATGTGAGAAAAGTCAGTAAGTTTTAGTCCAATGTGATAGAAATTAACTAGCATTTTCAGAAAAAAGAAAATCATCTCCGGATCAAAATTATTGGAACACAACATGAGGGTTAAAGTCAGCATGAAATAGAGAGCGTGACAGTCTTTTCTTCCTTACTGTGTTGTATATCCAAGTGAAGCGGCTTCTCAAACAGGAAAAATATGTAGGACGGGAGTTGATTTTGTCCATTGGGTATTGATTGGATCATTAGATTGTTGTCATTTGCGATCTCTCATGATTGACAGGTCGTGGTGAGGGATTTACTGTCCCACCCCCGCACTGGTGCACACATCATCAGAGCTGTCGTTGTCGGGGGGATGTTGATGTTTTTTATTAAAACAACAATAAATTTATTTAAAAATATAAGATATGCAAGGATAAACCATTTAAAAAGAACACTGCGATGGCCCATAAAAAATAAGAATTGCCCATTTTGATTTCACGGTGACTTCAAGCACGATAGCTGAAGACGTTCCGTGTAGCATAAATAGCTCTGTGGTATCACTTCGCACAGGATTAGGGATGTGGTTATTCCCAGTTAGGATTCCAGCTGTCAGGAGAAAGACATGAGGAGAATCTCACTCAAAGCAAACCAACCAAAAGACTGATCAGGGAACGTTCCACTGGAGCCACTCTGGTACGTGACTAATTCAGCTTATCTACAGAATAAACCACATAAACTCCCCAGATTGTTCCATATGCAGTGTGCCGGTCTTAAATACACATGATGGAAAAGCAGGAGAGAGTGCATGTTTGACAGAGAGACGGGGCTATAGAAAGACTTCCTTTTTACATTTGTGTGTGTGTGAGTAAATCGTTTGTTTAAACTTGAGGATTAGAAGGCTCTCAATCAGTAGAAAATATGATTAAAGGGTTCATATGATGCGATTTAAATTTGTCCTTTCTCTTCGGAGTGTTACAAGCTCTTGGTGCAGAAATAAGATCTGTAAAGTTGCAAAGACTTAAGTCTCAAACCAAAGAGATATTCTTTATAAAAATTAAGAGTCAACCACACCTACCTAAAACGGCTCGTTATAACACGCCCCCACAAATCTACATCACTATGTGGGAAGATTTACATAAAGCCACCCAAATGTTCACGCAAACAAAGAAAGCGTAACTTTTATTCTCGCTCTAGTATTGTTGCCGCCACCGCCATGTCATGAAGGTGCTGTGTTTCGTTGTGAAAGCGAAACTACTTTGGCTGGCCTTCCAAAAAAGGACGATATCCACTTCATCATGCCTAAAGCTGATCCGTGCTGGCTGCTGAGGAAATACAACAACTTTGCGCTGTCGATCGCCGGATCGGCTTTCACTGTGGACAAAGCGGAGTCCAGGCTGGGGTCGTCACATGTGGTTGCCGCAACCCCACCGGACGCTCCTTCGTCGAATCCACCGGCTGCGCCGTTCTCAAGCCCGCCCGCCTCTGCTCACTCAAGTCGGCCTCCGCATACTCTAGGCCGTGGCTTACTCTAGGCCTCCGGCCTCCGCTCACACAAGCCCGCCATGTGTGACGCTGTATGTTTCGTTGTGAAAGCAAAACTACTTTGTTTGGCCTTCCAAAAGAGGACACGAATAGAAATCAGTGGTTAAATTGTATTTAAAAACACTGTTCCAGAACACTTCAACCCAAAAATTCAGATGTGTGCAGCGCATTTTATGGAGGACTGTTCCCTGATCCTGGTAGAGTAGACTACAATGCTGGCTGTTCTGACTCACAGACTGTAAGTACGTTTTTTATATTTAAAGAGTATTTATATTTAAAGTGAGTTTTTTGGGCAGTGTAGAGTAGCATTTGTTGTTTCTCCGATCACAATGAGACATGTTTTTGAATCATCGATCCGGCCGGACAGGGCATCACAATATGGTGAGGGGCGTAACATTTCCGTCACACGCTTGAGGTATTCGGCCAATCACAACGCACTGGATAGCTGGCCAATCACAGCACACCTCGTTTTTCAGACCGATGAGCTTTGTAAAAATCGACATGTTTCAGAAAGGCGAGGCATAGAGGAGAAACAATAATGTACAGTATGTGGAAAATAATGCGTTTTTTTTTACCTTAAACCGCATAAAAAAATTGCATTACACCAAATACACAAAATAAATGTTATTTTTAGCAACATCATATGACTCCTTTAAATTCTCGGTTCGCCGGCAAAAGGCACGAACGTATATTTCTGAGAGAAAGATGGTCTGTCATTTGCTGTAATTCAGAAGTGATGAGCAGCAGCAGAAAGACACTACAAATACATTAGTGCTCCTCAAATATACATGAAAGAAAAGGAGGAAAGAGAGAGAGGAGTCTGCCATTTATTTCTAAATACATTTAACTCCCCAAAAACATTTATTAGAAGCCACAATGTGTGCGTGTCCCCTGAATTTTAAGTCAGGGAGTATCATATGTTACATCCCATGGGGAGGATGGGTACACACACACACACACACCTATGTGAGATGGTAGTCCTAGTAAAGCGGTAGCTATCAGAGTTTATTCAAATATTAAAATAGTATAGTATATTTGTACCGAAACTAGAAGACTGGGAGTCATTTATAAACCACAGTGTTCACGGTAGCATTGTGGTACTCATGATCACAACTTGTGTCTGTCGGCATATGCTCCGCTGGGCCCGCTCTGTCTGGACCTCTCTTGAATGGCCTTAATGTTCGTTCGAGTGCCGTTCGTTAGGCTCGGCCGGGGAACCAGGCCTCTCGAATGTATGGTCCCTGTCTCCCGCTGTCGCCCGTGCTGCCGTCGCCGCTTTCCCTTGCCGTCCGCTTGGCTTGTCCCTGGCCTGCCCCGCTTGTTTCTCCCCCCCGTGCTTCTCTCCCCTCCTCTTCCCCCCTCGCCCCCTTGGCCTCTTTTCGTCTGCTTTGCCTGCCGTCCTCTTTGCCTGTTCTTCTAGCTGTCTATTGGCCAGGATCGTTTCTTTACCTTGTCCCTCCGGCACCCCCCCCCCCCTTACCGCCTCTTTGCCTCGGCCCCACCACGCACGGGACACGCCCGAACCACTTTCCCCACTCCGCCGCCCCCCCGCCCACCCCGCTCCCAGATCATCCCACCCCCGCCTCCCCCCCACAGCAAACACCACACCCACCCCGCCAAGCCACCTACATACTGCTAACCGATAACCTCCCCCCCATCTGATCACCCAGACGGCCCACTACGAAGCCCGCCCACTCACCCACCTCCCCACAACAAAGACCTACATAAGAACCCACAGTCTCCACCTTAAGTCCCGTTATCTGTACAATTGAAGGCCATAAGAGAATTGCAAAACCCCAAGGCGAAAGTAGATTCTTTGTTCGGAAGTGGAACAATACCCCTGATTACCATCCCACCCACCCCGCCCTGGGCCCCCCACCACACCTCAGCCACACCTTAAGCGCAACCTCCCTAGGTCCAGTCGGTTCTAGCCTACCTCCCGCAACTTCACCCCACATTGAATACTGCCCGACGCGCTCCCCACTGTCAACCCCTTCAGAATACCCCCCCGCCCCCGTCGCAACTTCCCCTAATTTTCGCTCCTCGGGCAACCGCCTGTTGGCAACTATCTCACCCCATAACAGCAACCTGGACAGCACATCTACGAACCGTCCCAATGGAATCGACCCATAACGCACAGACTTGCTTGAGTTGCACACGGCCACCACTGCGGACTACACCCCTTACCGTGCCCTGTGACACACCTTCCACATTCCTCTGGCACACTCCCGCCTTATATTTCACCACCCCTTGCGACCCCTCAGCCCGTGCGCGCATGTGCTGCTACTTGCTTTTGCACAAGGTGGCTCCTACCTAATCTTCCCAATTATAAGTGGTACAAAACCGGCCGACCCTCACTCTTTGATCTTTGCTGCGCTCCGACAAACATTGCCTGTTCCTGAACATCTGCAAGTGGAACTCGTGTTTGGCGGCCGCCCCAACCAAGGTCATATTTCAGATCTGTAGGTGTGTTCCCCAATTTTAGCTTTCCCCCTTATATGTCCATCTCCCCTCCCCCCTCCTATCTCGGTTTTGCCTTTCTAGCCCCTTTCCCGTTTAGGACAGTCCGCTTTTTTTCTTCTCCCGTCTTCGGTGCCCCTGCTCCTACTCCTATTTTCATCTGCGATTTGGTGCCCGCCCTCGGGCCTCCCTCAACACGGTACCCTCGTAACCCCACCTGTGCGCCTTCCTCTTTCGTCACTCCACGCCCGGACCCCTTTTGCTGACTGCACCCTCCCACACCAACAAACACAGCCCGACCCAGGATTATATCCCCTCTCATACCCCGCCCTTTGCCCCCCCCCCTCCCCCACGGCACCACCCCTGTCCCGTCCACCACCGCCCCACCACCACCTGCAAAAGTGTTCTCCCCAACGGTCCCATACTCTTCCCAAAACTTCTGCCATCCAAACCACCACACATTATACCCCCCCCCAAAACCACCTACTTACCCATGTCCTCCCAACCCCAAACCCACTTGACCGGCACCCGTCCTGCTCCGTCTTCAAGTCACCTATTTTTCCTGTGACCGCCCGCCGCCCTCCCCCCCCCCTCAGCGCTCCTGTCCCACGCCCAGACGCAAAAACCTTGACAGACCTCCACACCTCCCCCCACATCCACACAATTGCACCTTTCCCCGTCAGCGTTTGTCTTTATACCCCCCACACCCGAGTATGTACCTAACCTGTATTGACGGGTCCCATCCTCCTTCGTTCTCAAGTGTCTGATACCATACCCAGCACCACCACCTCACCACCCCACACTTCCCCCCCCCCTTTGTAGAGTCTTCCATCTTCATCTCTCGTCTCTTTTATCACGTGTCCTTCCCCTCACTGCTTGCTCTTTTCGCCCCCCGATCCACAACTTATTGCCCCCCTCGTCAGCGTTCCCGTGGCTTCTCCTCCAGCCGGGATCTCTTGCTACTGTCGTTTCACGGTTAATCCAGATATCTGGCATTCTGTGTGCTTTCCTCCATAATCGACACATGGCAGTTCCCCCACCGTTCGTAACTCCGCTCTCCGGTCTGCCCCTCGCTTGCACAGTCCGCCCGGTAATGCCCCACTAGAAGCATGAGCATTGCCTCGCCTCGCCTAGACTTTTTACGCCCACGCCTCTTTTTCTAGTATCCGCGTCGGCCACCAGGCCTACCCTTGTCATGCATGCTTTACTGCACTCTTCGTCCCTTGATCTCCTTTACCCCGCCACCCATTCCTGTCTCCCTTGCCTATTAGCACCACGCTCCTCACCTTAATGCAACATCCGCCATTCTACGAATATCCTTTTATCGTCTTGCTCTTGAAACAACCCAACTACCCACACCGCCCATAGAACACGGTTTTTGTTTCTTTTGTTTTTTTTTAGTCTTATCTTGTTTCCCCCGGCGATGATCAGCTCCTCTCCCCCCCCACCCCACCCAACCCCCCCAACCAGGTTCCCGACCACATCCCCCGATTCCGTTCTCCGCGAAGCGTGACCTATCCGCACCGGCCAGCCATCCTGTGCTAGCCGGACCTCGAAAACGAAGATATATTCCCTCAACTACCGACCAATGCCCAGCGTTGCCCTGGATGATCTGAAGCTCTCAGGATGAAATTTTTAATGATGCGCGTCATCCCGTCCACCGACAAGTAATACAACCCTAGCCCCCTACGACAATCCCCCCACGATTGGTACACAGCGGCAAACGATGTGCTGTGAGTTGTCGCGTCGCGGGACTTCACATGCATCAATAACAACCTCAGCAGACTCAATCTGCAATTACGACAAACGTCAGAGACAGCCACTTATGTGATATCAGCTGCGTACATGAGAAAGAGAGAGAATACATCGAGACCAATGTCTAAGAGCAACCACAGATCGATGTGAGCACAGTCGTATTAATCACGGTGGCCCATGCTTGCTCCCGTGTGTTATACTGAAGGACCCGGTTTTAGCCCTGCTGTAGCATTGCCCTCTCATGGCTGTCTCGGGGCGATACCGTGCAACTCCCGTACCAACATTTAGCTTAAAACACAAAGGCAAGATTTAATTTTTTTTGTTTACACCACGTTTTAACACAAACCCCAAAAAAGACTCGTCAAGGCCTTGTGTTTTTGTTTTCATCAGTTCCAATACTCATTCATTTTATAATGCCAATCTATTCAGAGCGAGTGATTGTGCGGCAAGCCAAGAATAATTGATTATAGCTCGTGTGAAGACAAGCCTTCCGTGTACCAATCAGCGTCACGGGTTCTACCAGCACAGGAACGCCTCTCTAGGATCTCAGCATCTAAGATGGGCCGAAACACAGGCACGTGGGCAGCAGGTGACGTGGGAGAAAAAACACATCTGACACAGATTTGAGTTCATCAGCAAAAAAGATGCTGGTGCCCCAGTTTTGTGTGGAAACCTCTCAAGTCTCTCTCTCTCTCTCCCTAGACACTAGCTAACCAGACACAGGCCACACAACAACTCTCAACCAACACCGACTTCTGCTCCACTCCCTCAGCGTGAGATAACCTCAAAGAGCCTCACCCCTCTTCCACCTCCATGATCACGGACAGCCTCTCTCTCCCTCCCTTCAGTCAGGAGTGCACCATCAATTATGGGCACCAGAGCGCTGCCACAATAGTAGCTGCTGCCAGTTAGTAGCTGCCAGGTAGCTGTTGCTTTTCCAAGAACTGAAAGAAAGAGTTTGCTTGTTGCTTTGTTTGAGAAATTCAGTTTTCCCTCACTCTGAAACACATTCACAGATTTCACATTCACAATACGTTTCTCAAGGTCAGCTTGTTGCCGTTGTGATCCTGTGAGCACTCCTCGGCAGCCGTCTAGCAAGCTCTCATTGAAAGCATTTCTCTTGCATTCTGCCGTGTGTCAAACTTAACCAGTCGACCAGACCAAAAAATTGGCTCACAGGGGAGGCGAATAAGGACCCCCGGGCTAGTGGCCATTTTGAATTCAAGATGTTGGTGTGTAAAAAAAGAGTACATGACCTCAGGCGTATTGATTCCGTTAATGTTATCTTGCTTGCTAGAGAAAGTTGGAAAGGCAGATATGAGTTCACATCTCGATGTCAGTGATTTCAGTTGCTTTAAAAGTAAATCTTGGCAGTAAAATGCTGGAAATGAAAGCTATATGCTGTGTTGTTTATAGGCTTGAGGGATGTGCAAGGTACTATATATGACGATCTTATTTGTGAGTTTCACAAAACAAGGAAAAAATGCAGTTTGTCACAATGCTTTAAGGAATGCTCGGGGTTCATGCTGGTGATTACCACTGATAATAATTTTGACTTGAAAAACTGGGTAGCTTTTCATTTTATTTTTAGATCCTCAAAAATGAAAATATAAAAAAATGGCTTTCTCCCTCAGTTTGTAAAATCACGCAAACAATCATGTTTACATGAACGCACTTACAGTACAATAGAAGTCTATGGGGAAAGGCAGCACACATTTTTTGTAAAAGCTCTTATATGAATTCATCCGTACAAAAATATGTGCTATTTGTGCTGTAATATTGCCCAAATCATTTCAGTGGTGTCATCACCGTTCTAGGTGGGTGAACTTCTGTTGTGCATTACCGATGTAATTCCTGTGGGTGGATTTTTCTGGAAACAAGTCCCTTTCCTTGTGTATTATGCAAAAGTTACACTGGCTTTACATGGTGATGACTTGACAAATTGGATATAATAACTTTGCACAGACGAATTTCGTAAGTGATTTGGTCATACTAGTCATGTTAGCAAGTACATGTACTGTGGGTATTTTATGTTTTATGTCAGTGGCTTGTCCTAGAAACTTGCATTAATGGTGTGGTACTGTACATTTTGTCCATTTTTACACACTGTCGAAATGATTCTCTGCAGTAATTAACAGCATATGTTCCATTGTACCTCAGAAATAATGATATTACATAACATGACATAAATGCTAAAAAGTGAAAACTGTTTAACTGCTGTACAAAAATGATTTGACAAAACTTTGATGATCTTTTATGCAAATTGCTGACATTTTATTCGTCATCTAGCGGATACATTAAGCCTCCCACTGCCTTCAATTATGACATAAACATTCCTGCACAAAACGACTTGTTCCCAATTACCTGTCACTCTCATTATAAGAAAAGACTTTATCATAATGAAATTCATCAAGACCACGTTTAACGCCTCAATGGAGTTCACACACGTTTTTCCATAGGACAGAAATTTTTACAGACAAGACAACAAGAGATATTCGAACAGACGACTGACTCTCGCTTGCAGTGTGGGCAGCAGTGCTTTCAGCTAACATCTGTTCTCATCTAAAAGACATTTAACTTTTTCCCTGCAAAAATACTTTAGAATTTGCCAGGTAACAGTTTCACAAGTGCATACCAGATGGAGAAATGCTACCACATTAATGAAACTACTCAGGAACCCGGGTGGGGACAGTTCAACTAAAATGAAAACTAATTTACTCACCCTCATGTCATCACAAACCTGTATGATTTTCTTTGACAATCTGCAAAAATGACAAAAAGCACTATAATATACAGTATATATATACAGTATATATACATACAGTATATACGGTATATGCAATATATATACTGTATATACACATATTCAAATCACACAAATGACATGTGAGAGTCTTCTTTTACATTCTAGTGAAGAAAGAACGTCTTTCAGGTTTAGAATGACCTGAAGGTGGGTAAATGATGACAATTTTCTTTTTTGAGTGGACTATCATCATCCAATTGTGGTGTGCACAAGTAAATCATCATGCTGTACGAGAAAATCATTCTCCCCCCAACTCTTGAACACATCTTGAATGCATGCAAACCTGTATAGGGTATGGCCTCCAGCCACAGCATACTTAATAAACTCCCATGCAGCCGTATACATGCTCCTAACACATACACACACACTCATAAAAAACCCTCAGCAGGGGTTCAAGACTACAAGTTGTCAATCAGAGTTAGCTGCCAAACAGACATGGCAGCTGTGCAGTTAAAATGACAGATCTGGACCAAACAGAGCAAAAATATCAACATCTTGCAGCTAAAAGCTTTAAAAACAAGCTCAATTTAAACTTGATGGTTTCATGATAAACAAAGAAAGATATCACTCAGTTGTTTACGTCATGCTACTATGATTCTTTCACAGATGAAGCTCTATCCTATAAACAAGTGAAAATGTTAAGGGAAAAGTTCATACAAAAATAAAAAAAACATATAATTTACTCAACGTCATGTCACTCAAAGCTGGAATACTGGTTTTATGGAACACAAAACAAGATGTTGCAGACAGTCAATAAAATCAAACCAGTTGAAAGATATGAGGGCAAGCAAATGGTACTTATTTATTTGTTAGTTTTTAATTGTTTTAACTACCCCTTGTGTCTAAATAGGTTTTAAACCACTGTAGACTATATGGCTATTTAGTGAGCAGGTGTTATGCAGTCATATTTGTTCAATTATATGTGTATAAATTTTACATACTCGATTTTTGATTGGTGCATGTTGTATTTTGCTATATTTGTGAATATTTGACAAGCGTATTGTTTTTGTATGTACCTGTTTTCCATCAGCAGGAGTGGTAAAATCTTTAATGGCTCAGTATTTGTGTGGCCCAGTCAACAACTGAACTTCAAAAACCGAGACAAGTGTGTCCCAATGCAGCAGGATTAATTAATCTGAAAGGCACACAGGAAAAGATCAAAGTTTTTAAAGTGTATGTTTATCTTTCGGCGTTTGTGTAGACGAGTATTGGGCAGGAGCATTGCTATTTTTAAAATCTTTTCAAATCACGTCATTATGATGAAGCTCATTTATGCAGTACAGTTGACAAGACTGTACAGTTGTACCTGGCAAGCCCCTTATTTCCAAACAACATGTGGTTTAAAATATTGATGGCTCTTCCGGGTTGGTCACTGGCACTCAAAAGCACTGAAAGAAATGATTTCACAAGTTGCGCTACAAACAACATTTTGAGCGAATTACCATGCCTATCTTTGGATCGGAAACCCAAGCCAACACTGTCTTAATGAGTCATTGAATCATTAATTCATTCAAAATAAACAATTGCGCAAAGACATAATGAAAAAAAAATACAGCATGAGACTGGGCAACTTTTTGAGCAATTTTGCCAGGTAACTTTCTTTGAAAAATGTTGCTTGAGCACTTTTCCATTGAGAATGGGTAACAAATTTCTGTCTGGATACTTTAAATCGGTCGTGGGCCCTGTGTCTCACCTGGTTGCCCATTGATGGCAACATTGCTCAAAAGGTTGCCCCGTGTATCATCAGCCTAACAGTAGATGAAATCGCTTAAAGTACAATGCCTTATCATTATACATTTGGAAATGTACCATGGTTTTCCTTGAAGTGTGTACATTGAAGTAGCTTACCATGTAAATACTTCAAAGTAACATCAGCCGTTCAAGTAATGAGCACCACTTCTGATGGCCTCATTAGTGGACTTTCAGCATGATCCATATATTTGTGAGGACATTTTTTATATTTTGTTCCCCATTAATAGCAAACCCTATGTGCATGCTCACAGCAACTGGCAATGCATTCCTGTTGTTTTATTAATAGGGCTAAGCATGTACAGCATTTGATTAAATTACAGCAATATTAATATTTAGAATGCATAAATACATTTAAATCGCTACTCTCTATAAAAAAAATTGTTTCTGCTTGTTTTGAGTAGTTGGTACCTTTGATGGCTTAATTTGAGTATGTTGCTCAGCACTGCGTAAGAGTGTGTATATGGCATCTTTAAAAACAATAGTTTGTCTTGCAACACAAAGCCGTGTCTTCTAAAACAATGTCTTGCAATTTTTCAGCTGTTAAAGAAACTTTTTCATTTTCAAAGCCTTTTCCTCCAACTCTCTCACACAAACACCATCTCTTTTTCTCAAAGGAATAAAGTACATTCATTTTTTTATTCAGTTTTGTTATTGCACCATTAGAGTAATGATTATTGAAAGAGACTCAGACGAGAGAGAAGGGATCAACAGCATCCTGTTCTTCTCTGTCCTCCTAGATGCATTTAGTTTCACGAGCTTAACAAATTCCCAGCCCTCAGCACAGACACACTCTCTCATGAAGAGAGAATGTCATGCTGCACTCAGCCCCTCACTGAGATCCTATTCAATAAAGTCTCCAAACGCACGTTTCATAAGCAGGGATTTTGTACAGTTATATAAGACTCACACACATCCACACTCACTCTCTCTCTCTCCATTATAACAATAGGCACTGAGACTGTTTCCCGTAGCAACGTGGCACAGACGTGAGAATAGTCTGAACTCTTTAGAGACTGACACTCTCACTTACACACACTCGCACATTAACCACCAAATATTTGCTTGCTATCTGAATCAGCTTTAAATGTGCACTAAATGTGTGTGCCTTTCACACAATCCCTTGCTTTGTCTGTCTCCTTCTCTTCTGTCTCTATTTGTCCTTGTCTCTTATGACCATGTTCACACTGCAGCTTAAAACCGTTGTCACTTCTCTTTCGAGTGGTTAATCTGGTTCTGTTCAAACAGAGTTCAGATATTTATAGAAGTTACATCCGCTTTCTACTCCTGAAAATTTCAGGCAGTGGTATTTACTGTATGAAGCATGTTCAGAACCAAACTTCTGGTCCAGTCGATTATTTAGATATGTTTAACGTCATTCATTTTTTAAATACCGTTAGCGCATTTCTTCAATTCCGCATCATAAAAGTTCCAACCCAGAAGTTAGCATTACCCTCTTTCCTTCTACAAAAAGCCAGTAGGATTTTTCCAATGGCTTTTGGATCATTACAGTAAATAAGCTCTGTGACCAACAAAAATGTGATTCTTAAACATTTGGCTCATCAAGATAATCTTCAAAAATGATCAAGATGACAACTTTTATGACTGTTAAAGCCTACTGTAAATAGAATCAGAAGAAGTAATAATCACAAGTTGGTAGTTAAAGCATTAAAAAAAGCTAAAGACTGTTTAAAAAGTCAGAGTTAGTCTGCAATAGTGCAAATTTAAGAACATACTTGTGAGTGGATAGGTTTTCCTATTCGTCGTTTGGCGTTATGACTTACATAGAACCTACTGTATGTAGTCCTATCTAGCCACTTGTTAGCAACTGCCTTTTTCAAGTCAAGTAAAGGCTTAAAAATAATACGTGTTGTACAATAAAAGTATTTTGAGCTTGTGTTAACCACAGACCTTATTTTAGGCAGTTACCCCCTTCGTTCTTGAATAAAAATGTGCGGGCCGCTCCCCTGACTCTGTTCTGCTGTTTATAGGCCTAGGGCAGTCTAAGAGACAGGTGTGATTTCTCATGGCACCCATCTCTATGATATCTGTCAGGTAGTTAGGACGTACAGTATGTGTGGTTATCCAAACAAATATGGCTTACAGCACCTTTAATTATCATTAAAGCTCAACTAGTCTGAAATATCACCCATGAGCAAACACAGTGTTAGTGTATAGACATGGATGAGAAAGGCATCAGAGAATTGCAGTAGCAAAAACATATTTGTTACACTTTAAGTACATAAATTGTGGGTAAGAAAAAAGCTAAATGTTCCATCAGGGCTTCTTGTGTACTCCGTACAAACATAAAATGATCATTTAAGGTGGTTCAACATGTGAGGATGATTTGAATTGTGTTATCGAAATAAAAGCTTTACATAGCAGTTTAGTCTTTCCAGATACAAATATTGACTTGATTCTTATTCTTAATTTTTGAAACTACAAAATGTGTCAGTGATTCCCTCTTTTTCTTTAGTTGTTTGAGTAATATTAAAAGGATAGTTAACCCATAAAATGTAAATTCTGCCATCATTTACTCACCCTCATGTCATTCCAAACCTGTATGACTTCTTGTATGAGTTCTCTTTTTCAATTCAATGCGTTTTTTTTTGTTTTAATCAAGGTTTTCAATTTCCTCTTAGCCCCTTCCAGTCACAATTTTGCAATATCAGCCATCATATGTTGGGGGGTGTCTCCTATTTTCAGAGCTCCAGACTAAAATTGAACATTAAGAAGCCTATTGACTTTTTAGTTAACAAATTACAAAATCTTGATTAAGACGAATGTTGGAGTACATATTGTTTCAAATCATCGTTACAAAAAAAAAAAACACTTCAGATGTGGTTCCTATTTGATGTACAGTGATCCAATTTTATTTTTGTCAAATATTGCTTTAATTATGGGTCCAATGTGTCACCCATCTTAAAGTTTCCCATACAATCAATTCAACGATACAATTGTACCTCACTATACGCTAATCTTTTTTGAGTATTTTGCGTCTTTACCCAGATTTTAAATTACTAATATTTTTGTTCAATTTGTGATATTAGAAGCCAAATTAAATTTTTTGTTGAAATATTATAGAATCTTGATCAGATGGATGTGAAGGTTTTGTTCCAATTTAATATTCATATTACAGTGATCTTGACTTTGTTTGTCTCATTAACGTGTCAATTTTTCTCATCCGAAGTTTTACATTCAGAGTTTCCCATACAATCACTTTAAAACAGTTTCGAATAGGTATGTTATCTTTATAAGTTCAATTTGTTTCGAACACAAATTTAAAAAAACATTTCTTTTTCATTTCATTCAGTTCAGAAAGGAAGTCAGCTGTGAATTTAGCTAGATTTCATGTTACTGTTTCAATATTTATTTATTTATTTTTGAGTTTGCAACCATGTTAATGTCAGTCAGGAGCTCTGTATATTCTGTACACACATGGAACAATAATTTAAGAGATTCACTCCTGCATTTAAATTGAGTTCTCACTCCCAAAATGTTGTGGTTTGTATGAGACCTTTATGTCTGGAGTGAAAGTAGTCTGTGTCTTTTTGCTGCTCCTCCTGTGAGCCCAAACTGTGTGTATCTGTGCCCTGTGTGTGTGTGTGTGTGTGAGAGAGAGAGAGAGAGAGAGAGAGAGAGACTGTCAGATTCCATCTGCATCAGTCTGGGCACGTTAACATAAAACAGCACATCTCTAACTCAAATGAAAGAGGGGAACCCTCCATCCCTCCTTCAGACAGACGAGTGGGGTGCAGATAAAGGCAAAGGACAGATGAAAGAGTTCAGCTGACAGAAGGGATCAGAGAGGACGAGAAACGGTGGAAGGAGAAGAATAGGGCGGGGGTTGCGGGGGCCATTAAAAGGAAGGACACACAGATTGAGGTATTTTGTGGAAGAGTTTCTGTGCAGGTGAGAGAGAAAGACAGAGACAAGACTAGAGAAAAGTAAAACCTCTCTAGTAAAAGAAATCATCGCAAAAATGGAGAGAATTCCAAAGATAGGAGCTATTCTGTGAAATAAAGACGAGTAATTTAAAGAAGGAGAAAAGAGGATAGATGGATTCATTCAGGGTAAAAGAAGAGCCTCTTAACTTAACAGGCCCCATTACTGTGGTAACATTTGAGAAACACACATGAAAGACTGAAAACACTCTGATCATTTGTGGTTTTAAATGTGATGAACATTAGCTCATATTAACTGATTCTTACAAACACACACACACAATTATAGACACTAATCACCAGAAATAACACACACACACAGACAACCACACACACACGAGTAGCCAGCCAAAAGCTGTGTTTAACTGCCAGCGCTCCTGTATTAAGTCTGTAACCACAGTAACCCGAGCAGATGTTTGGCCACACCTGCGCTGTGTTTGCGGTTTACTGTTTATGTGTTTGTGTTGTTCCGCGCCATTGCAGGTGAAACTGATCTCTGTCCAAATGGAAGGCAAAATACACATTAACACACATGCCATACAGACACACGCTGGCTCACAGATCACTGGAGCATGTCCAGCGTGGCCCTCATTATGACAGGTGTTTCAGAGTCGCTGGAGCGCGGCCACTTGAGTGGGACACGGTAACTTTTTTGCATTTCCTCTCTCTCTCTTTTTGTCTAAATCTGACGTAAAAAAAGCTGGTATAACAGCTGTTATCATAGAGCAGCCCATGTGGTGGTGTGTGTGTGTGTGTGTGGTTTTGTATGAGAGACAGAGTAACACAGTGGCTGCGTCCCAATTGGCACTACTTATGCGTTAAAAGTCAGGGGTGCCACTTCCCCTTCGTCTGATTTTAAAATGTGCTGGCTCACATCAAAAGCACATTTCTGATGCATGCTAATATATGTACTTATACATATAACCTCTGTAAATATCAGCAAAACAGACGATGGAAAATGTCTTTGGGGTTTATCCTCTTGGGCTGTCATTCAAAATATTCACAAAAATCTAACCTTTAATTGAAGTAAAAACACATAACCTCATCAATAGTGGATGATAGATAAAAGAATTTATTTTTTTAAACTGAAAGAAATGTTTTTGTCATAAAACTTTTTTTTTTTTCTTTCTATGTCATCGTTCGAAATTACTTGCTGACCAGGATTGTGCGCCCGCCCAAAACTGTAGACATATTGAAGAAAAGCATATTTAATACTTTACAAATTTTACATTTAGTTTTAATATATTTTCAATCTTATATATAAATTTTTACTATATATACATGTATAGAGATCTTTTTATATACCGCGAAAAACATTTTTCTCTATCTATCTATCCATCAATCCTTTTCTGTGTATAACAGATACGGTATATTTATGTAAACTTGAAACGGCAGCTTATCCAGTACCTTACGTATTATATATCAAGCAAAAATCATCATACTACTTGTATTATATTTCTACTATTAAAATTTCTTGCTGACAAATGGGTAAAATCTAGTGGTTTAAAGGATAGTGGCAAAGATTGGTAAAGATTTAAAATCACAACCGTTTTTGGGAGTTGCGTTGTGATCCTACAAGAGTCTTTTAATGATTTGGGTTATAAATACCTGACACTGTATATCTATATATCTATATATATTTGGTATAATGTTAACATTGAATGACAGTTGTATGGGTATCTTCTGTAGCGCATGGCAAAACTTAGTAATTTTTTTTTGGGGGGGGGGGCGCATACCAAATTAAAACAGACACATTCTAATGTATCGTAGAGAGGAAAATATAACTGTATTAAACTATTATTGTTTTGATGCTTAAAAACAAACTTTCGTCTTTGACCCATTTACCCACTCTCTGGGTTAATCACATTTTATTTAAAGTAAAAATGTGCAATTAAATGTAAAAAAAAACCTCACTGGATATTGTATCTCAATGACAAGTCAGCATGAAAATTTTATGGCTCATGAATATTAATTAGTTAACATTAAAGAATTCTAGAAGGAATACCAAGTAATGTCACTGCAAGCTAATTAATATTCATAAGCCCAGTCTTCATCCAGTGCTTGCTCGAAAACTGTATGTGTATGAATGCTTTATAAATAACGGTGCCTTGTCTTGATGTCAGTACAGTCCCTTTCTAAAACTTGATTGCCACTGCTAAAAATACATATTTCACCAGTTATGGTAAAGTATAATAAGATCATAAAATTAAATCTTCAAAGAACCTCTTGTGGCATACTGTTTGCTTAAATGTTGACACTAACTAAATTAATTATGTGAAAATCCATGCAAAGCACATTTTAGGGGCTTACATTTAAAGAACAACATTTCTCTGCTGGAAAAGCTGAAAGTGAACTGTTATATATTCACTTAGTTCTGGCATGGCTAGAATATCACTACCTGGGGCAGCTGCTAAAATGACCACTGAGTCCACTGGGCTATTAGCCAAAATAGCATGTGCATATGCACTCTTTGAATTTTTTTGCCATATTGCTATGATACGGGATGCACAAATTCTTATCTCACATTTTTGTTTTTTTTTTTTTTTTCAAAAAAATTTATGGATAACCTAGCATGCAAATTGGAATTCAGGGCATGTACCGCAAGCGAGCAGCTAACAAGAGTGTTTCTTACAATGCAGACATGGTGTGAGAACAAAAATAATTTCCTTAACACTTTTTCACAAACTGAAGCTTGATAAAAACCCTCACTTTGTATGCAAAGACCAGCTTCTCACAAAGGTATAGTAACCAGTTTAATTACCCTAATGACTGGGACGATCTCATGGGTGAGCGAGGTCAGAAAGACTTGTTTAACGGAGCAGATATAGTGCTGATCATGCGCTGTTATAAAAACTCTAATCAGAGCTGCTCTATAAGAAGTGAAATAGAATGTGATATTACAGATCTTATGAAAACTTTGTGTTGGTTAATAATTCGTAGCCTTATGCTTGCGTAGGCTTGCACTACACTGCAGTAATGTCAAAGCAATGTATGAAAAGAAATGAATACTTTTATTCAACAATGCATTTGATTGATGAAAAGAGACAGTACAGACACTTAGAAGGTGAGATACGATTTCCATTTCAAATAAATGCTGTACTTTTGAACTTCTGAATTGTTAGGCAGCACTATTATTTTGAACATCGAGAAGAATAAGAAATGTTTCATGAGCACCGAAACGGTATGATTTCTTAAGGTTTTGAAACTGTAAGTAATGGCTGCTGAAATGTTTTGTTTAAATGGAAATAGCCCATATTTAGAATTAATTTCAGTCCTTAAATTCAAGTTACAACTCTCATCCTGTTTTTCCAGTTTCATTCAATTTCTGGAATTTAAAGACGTTTTCAGTTCACTTCTGAACGGTGCACAGTCCTGGTTCTGCCTGCAGAATCTGTGTAAGTCTCTGTCTCTTTAAAAGACTCATCCTCTTTTCTCAGTCATCCTTGGAGCTTATATTACCAAATCTAAACCCCAGAGTCACAGACTATTAACTCACTCTACTTAAATATGCTCAGCTTAGCATAAAGAACAACTACAGAATGGGAGAGATAGGGAATTGGGGTTAAAGCATGTTAAGAAGAAAAAAAACAAGATGATAAGGGCAAATGAAAGGACAGAGAGCATAAAAAAGGGAAGAGCCAAAAAGAATTGGAGGGAAAAAGATCAAGAGTGTTCTTGAAGCATCAGCAAGAACTCTCCCTTTCTCTCTGTTGAGTGAATTAGAGAGAGAGACACATAGATTGAGAGACTGAAAAGAGATGAATGAGTGAAATTATTGCAAGTGAAGGAGGAAGATGGATGGATGGACGAATGGAGGTAATGTGTGAACGAAAGAGAGTTAGACCTGCTGTGATGACACGACTCTAGAGGAAACACTGCCATTATGACCTCACCGGCAGAAAAGGAAAACAGGGAGGAAGAGGTGGAAGGAAAAAAAGAGAAGGAAAATGAACTGAAAGTGATTCCCACTTCTCTTCTTCGTTTGATGAGCTGACACTCCTCTCTGAAGTGCTGTTCTAACGAGTGAATTAATCTGAAAAGCGGTTTGTCACTGGCCCGATTTAACTGCAGCACTGTGGGAAAGGGAATACCGAGGCTAGTTGTCACACCTTTAACTCGCTGAATATTACACACGCAAGTCATAAACAATGGCTAAACACTAATGTATAAAATCAGCATACACTACCATTCTAAAGATTGGCATCATACGGATTTGTTTGTAAACGATGCTGAAGAAGTCTCTCGGGCTCACCAAGGCTGCACTTATTTGATCAATTCAGTGGTACTGTGAAATATTAGAAAATATTACTACAATTTAACATCGTACTTATCCATTTTAATTCATTATGTATTTCTTGATATGCCAAGACAACCTTTTTTTCGGTCAAAAGAATATGTATGTCTTGTATGTAGGAACAACTAACAACTTTAACATTTCTAATTTTACTTCATTTTCTTTAATTTAACAATAAAGCAACACAAGATGTCTACTATTTAAAATTCAGCGGTCCTTAAGTTTGGGTTAAGAAGTTTTTTTGTTGTTCTTGTTGTTTTTTTACAAAAATGAATAAAAATAAATAAAAAACAAAATGAATACTTTTATTTAGCAAGACTACCCTGACTTTCAAGTTACAGTAAAGGCCATTATAAGTACAGAAATTTGATTTTCATAAATTATGTTCTTTTTTTAACCAAATGAATAGTAAAAGTAAATGCTGTTCTTGAATTTCATGTAATCTAGAGAATGCTGAACAAAAAAAGTATCACGGTTGCCACAAAAATAATAAGCGGCACTGTTTTCAACTCTTTTTATAATTGATAATACATAGAACATTGATAATAACAAGAAATATTTTCTGATGAAAACTCAGCATTTCCATTACAGAAATTAATTACATTTAACAATATATTCAAACAGAAAACAGGTATATTAAATTGTAATAATACTGTTTTTACACACATTTTTGATTAATGCAGCCTTGGTGATTTGAACAATAGTGTATATTTATATAGTCAAACAGCACATTTTATGGACCAATATTATTTATATCACTGTAAAAAAAATTCAGCTGCACAGTTTCCAGTTTACAAAACCTTTTGAGTCCCGAAAAAAAAATTTCTTGAAACTATATAAAACCCTTGTCAGACCAACAAAATTACCCCAAATGTTGACCCAACTAGTCAAACACAGTTGTCTGAACAAAGAATTTCAAATTGTTGAAATGTTAAGGCTTTGTGAGCTTCCCATCGCCCCTCTTGTCTCACTTCGCAGCTATGAATAAATTATGCAAGTTGCTATAGCCTTAATTTGTTTCATCTTGTTGCTGTTTGCTGACTTCATTTAAAAGTTTTTGTTGTTGTTTTGTCATTATTGCTGGATAGTTATTTTTGTGGTACTGTTCTGATTTATAAACGTGAACTCATCTTTTCTAACATATTGTATGATGGCCACGTTGCTTTGTGGTCTAGTTTTTTGAGCCTAGAGGTATTGTTTCATCCCTTATATATCTGTATTTTCCTGGTTAGCCTACGTTCTCTGTCACGTTGTCGTTTCTAACAATATAGACAGTGTTGTCTCACATATACATCAACAAAGTTATCCATTAAAGCGTTGTATGCGCTCACGTCCTCTGCTCAATAAACACGTCTAAATCATACTTTATTTGCGTCCTTTTCATTACACGTTCTTTTTTTCATCCAGGAAACAGAAAAAAGTGTATTACCTCAATGACGTTAATTGTTGTTTCATTTGCTGTGACAAGCATTTTCTATTAGCAAAATAAGACAATCAGCATCGCATGAACAAACAAATTTACATTGGCTGAACAAAGTATCTGTACTGAGAAGAACTAAAAAAAAGTCTGCATCAAGTTGCCTTATTTTTGTTTTTCAAAATGTTTTCTCAACTAGTTTTATTTGTTACAGTGTGGGTGGACATTGAAATAAAAAAAAACAATCAATTTAGTATGTAGCATGTATGTATTGTTTTTATTTGGGTGTTTCAGACTAATGAAATTCCTCTGTTTTAATTACTGTGCTGAATTTCTTGAAATTCCACTTCAGTAAATACCAGTCATTCCAGCTTTCTGTGAGGCATAACCAATTCAGCTTAAATTCTAATTCATTCAACTGAATGAATCAATTAAAATGGACTGAGTTCTTTCATTCAGAATTCTATTTATGGTTAGAACATGCTCTGAAACACCCGTGTGTGTGTGTGTGTATACCGACAGTCAATACCTAATTTTATCACATCTTTAACCTTTGTGTGTGTGTAGTGTGTACAAACATGTTAACCTACCACTTATTATCTCCTAAGCACCTAAAGATAGAAAAGAACACAAAGATTAGAAAACATAAGAGAGAGAGAGAGAGATGCATTCAGGAGGAGCAGAATGCTGATGATGAATTCTGATGGAAGTCTTCCGCTGTAAGTCTGCACATTTCCATTTCCATTTATTTTGCTGCTTCTTACCCCAGCAACTTACAAGGAACCACATATATTGCGAAGTCACAATATTCCAGCGGGTCACAAGGGCAGGAACCGAGCACCAAGAAACCATAAAAATGGCTCTAGGAAAGCTGTACCAATTTTATGGCTATCAAAAGAATAAGAGCAGAGTTTGGTTGGAGTAGTCAAGGGTTTGTGCATTGTTTTTCAGCACTCACAAATTCGCTGCCTTATATATACAGATATATTTCACATCCGTTCCATAAATCCTGGTTCCAGCGTAAAGGTCAGGATACACAGCGGGCGGTCGGCATCACCTGGCAACAGGAAATAACAATCATCAGACGGCTGCCGTCACAGGTGCTCACGAACACAAGAGCACTGCGCTGCAGAAAAGATTTGAGTTGAATGCTTATATGGTATGAGCTTTCAACTCGAATCTGAAAAGGACCTGTAATTGATTTTGCTGAATCAATGTTGATTTAGTTGCTGCATCATTCTGGCCGCAAATTAGATTTGGCTGCAAAGTAGCGCTTGTTTGTGTAGCCATGACAAACCAGATGAGGACAGATTTGTGACAGTTTGTTACTTCTACATAACTGGCAATGAGACTTAAAGGGATAGCTCACCCAAAAATGAAAATGCTCAGATCATTTATTCATTTATTGTTCTATCATGCAGAATGATTTTCTTTATCTTGTAAAACACTAATGAAATTTTGCCTGGGGTATTGAAAGCACCTCTTTTCTTTTCCTTTTTATCTTATTTGTTTTCCAGCTTCTTTGATTTTTTTTTTGCATATTCAGTGAATAACTTGCAGTAAATATCAGTCTCTTTCACACATAGCTATCAAATGGCTTCAGAAGTTTTAGAATATAGGCACAACTATTTTTATGGTGCTGTCTTGTACTTTCTGTGGTTAGTCTAATTGGTCATTATGCATATCTTCTTTTGTGTTGCATGAAAGAAAATCAGTCAAACAAAAGTTTGTAATGACATGTGGAGGAGTAAATCGAGACTGATTTGTTATTTTTGGGTGAATTATTCCTAAATGGTCATTCATATGAATCATGATTAATCCCCATCCAAGTTCACATGATCATAAATGGCAACTTTTCTTCTCCTTCAATTAGATGGCATAGTCTTTTTTTCGGCACCTGCCAAACCTGTAACACTCATCGGTGATTCTCTCCACCCTAGCTAGGTTCCAAATCATTATGACTTTCTTGTACACTCTTAAAAATAAAGGTGCTTAAAAGGTTCTTCACAGGGATTCCATAAAAGAGCCATTTTTGAAGAACCATTCAGTCAAAGGTTCTTTAAAGGACCATCTCTTTCTTACCTTTTTATAATCTGAAGAACCTTCTTTCGCCACAAAGAACCTTTTAGTGAAACAGAAAGGTTCTTCAGATGTTATAAGTTCTTTATGGAACCATTTAGACAGAAAGGTTCTTCTATGGCATCGTGAAGCACCTTTATTTTTAAGAACGTAAGACTGCAAAATTAATTGAAATCAACTGAATTTGCGATATCGCAAAGGGTGCGGAACACAATCAGTGCCAACCATCTTCCCATACTTGTAATGAGAAGCGCTTATCAATAAAAGAGAAGCTTTAAGAGTTCCCTGCTGTCTCCCATTAAAATAAAAGTTCAATAATAATAGCTATACAGTACCTAAGTAGACAAATATAAATATTTGCATTGTAACGTTACAGTATACTTTACATTAAAATTATCATTCCTTTCTATTTTATATAGTGTCAATATCAATATAATATTTATTTATTATTTATAATTCTTTTTATATATTTTTTATATCTAGTAATGAATTATTATTATTTTGCCATATTGACATATAATCGCAAAAGTTTGGCAGAGCAAGCGAGAACTTTTTTTTTTACATCCCATTTCAATTGCAATTTTTATTGGAAAAATCTCAATTTGTTTTTTTCCCTCTAACTGTGCAGCCCTACTTTACTGGACACCCTTTTCCATTTATGCACAAAAAACATTGAGGCCTTTTCGAAATGACATACTTTTTGAGTTCTGCAGAATAAAAGAGAGTAAATGATTATTTAGAATTTTTAGATCAGAAACGAATTGTAGCATTTCACGCGTCTTGTTTAGATGAAGGTTATCTGGTAAGGGTTTTTAGCTGGAGATGTGGGTGCTTTCTTCAAGTGAGAAGATTTGTTGCCATTGATAGGTCTCATGTGTTTTTCTCCCTGCGGTAAAGGGTGGAATTTCATGCTGTGTCTCCCGGACTTTAATCACACCTCAACCTACACAACATACGGCCCCTATTCGTGAGCGGGTGTATTCTGTGACTTACTATAACAGTAAGATAGTTAGAAGTGTTGATATTCACTCATTTTAATTTCTGAAGCTTGTAAATTTGTGGATAGGCCCCAAAAAAGAAAACTTCAGCGTCTTTGACAGAGTGTAAATATGACAGCTGAAATATTTAGCTTGTTTCTCACCCTGCGAGAAAGACAGAATTCCTCTGTCATCCCACAGCGCTGTGACATTAGACAAAATTACACAACAGCCTGCCGCTTACCAACCGTAATCACACAAGCCAAACAACATTTGATAACCCAAACGGGTGTGTATGTGAGAGAGAAAGAAGTGAGGGGCTTCGCAGTAAGAACAGACTGTTAGTACGGATAGTACAGACGGCTCTGAGACCATCTGCTCGGAGAGCAATCATAACACGCCACACAGACCTGTTTGCATTTGTATGTTTGGACGCATGTTCAATCCTGTGGACGAGTGGACAAACACGTGGACGAAAACAAAAGGGTAGAGAAAACGTGTATATGTGTGTGAGCAAACAGAAATGCAGAGAGACTGAGCAAGGTGGAGAAAAGACGGACATAATCAGAGACACTGATATAACGTGGACTTCAAGCAGACAGAACCTAATGCTAAGCTAATGACTCACTCTACTTGTTTGGTTTTTTTTGCTTAATGAAATTTTAATTATGCATAAATAAATCAAACTGACCATAAAAGTGATGCAGGTGAATTTCACTGTTACATTGTAAAAAAAAAATTCAAGTTTTCAATTTACATTTTTTTTCAAGTTCCAAAATTTCATTTTTTTCTCTACCGTGTTTTCAAAATAACAAAATGATGTTTAATTCAATGTTACTTACTGATTGGTTGTAATTGTGAAATTTACTAGAAATGTCTGAGTGAAAATTGTTTCAGCACCATTTTTTCTTTGTATTTAAGCTCCTTATATACTTTAATATTACATTATATTTATCTAAATTTATACTCTTATCTATTCATATTTTAATTGTTTTAGTTTATTATTACCATTTATTTTTATTTCAGTTTTAGTAGTAGTAGTTTTAGTACCAGAGTAGTTTAGAAATTGAAGTACTTGAAAATCAAAAATATCAAAAATATCAATGATTCCTACTAGCTCTTTATTATTTTATTTCAGCTTTTGCAATTCGTTTTCTAGATTAACAGTCCCACAAACTGGTTGTAATTTTTGCTGTTTTTACTATGTTGATTTTTGGCGAGACACTGCATGTGAATAGGGTAAAAAAATGAACTACTAATTATCACCTTACTTACCCAGTTGATTGATTTTGTATTACATTTTTTTGCATTACAAGTTGTCTAACGCAATTGTTCATGGTACCTATGCCCATATGCATTATCTTAGCTTAAATATGCGCTTATATGCATACATTTACAAAAATCTGAGCACTGGATGAAGTCAGTTTCAAAATTCTTCGTTTGAATTTTTTATTGACATATAGAGTCAAATGTTTTACAGAGGATTTTGGTCTCTTCTTTTTGTGACTCCATAATTCCTGAACTAATCCTTGCACGCTACCATAAACCCCAATTATATGTCTTTCACATATTTTTGGGGAATAAAATGTCTGTACTCTCTACTATTAATCATATTACACAATTATATATTCCCACCAGAATTCCCCACCTGTAAAAACCTGCAGAATATAGTCCGACATAAACTTTTACCTAGTTTTGCGGTGGGGGGGGGGGGGGGGGGTGTCGAGCGTAAGTCACTGCACTTGGAGACTTGTGGCTCAGTGGAGGCGAAAAAAACTCATTTTGAGTCAAAATACTTCCTCCCCTTTTCAACAATGTTTATTGTAATTGAATATCTAGTATGACACATACATAGGACAAGTTGGCTATAAAATACAACACTTACCCGTGTCTTTTGATTGGCTCATTTTGATTCCTTTACTCACTCCAGTTCCGTTTATTCACAACGACTTTATTGAACAAGCCAACAAGATTCCCACACATCTGCACTCATCATTTATCCGTTGTGCACTGAAAAATTAGATCTGTTTTCTGTTCTTGGTGCCATTGCAGTGTGCTCTCGCTCCCCCGATACGTTCCCTTTCTAAATTGCTGTGCATGTTAATGTGAATGACAAATCATAATAACAAGTGCCCAACTAGAGCATAAGAGCTTGGTACATTTGCAGGCAGCATAAGGCAAAACAAAAGGAAGATGAGCATATAAGGGAGATAAAAACAGAGAGATAGAGTAAGAGGGCGGGAGGATTATTTTAGTCCAAATGGGTCTCTCACAATCGCAGGAATCCTGCCAACATTAAACTCAAGAACAGATAATTAATACTCTGGAGCAGGCACTCCCCCCCCACATGTGTTGTTCCCCTCTCTTTATCTCTCCACACACACACACACACACACACACACACACACACATAGAGGTGCGCTGCTCACACCATTTTGTAAATTAGCCCATTATCTTCTCGACTGCTTCTGTGTGCCTTCCGTCATATTGGTTTGACGTGGCGGTACCATGACTAAACCACACACAACACCCCGTGCCGTCATTACCACTAAGATCAAGGTGCTTTTGTTCGGGTGTGCGTGCAGCGGCTACTCCGTCTTCGTTTATAGGCAGGTTTGGGTTTGTCAGTACAGAATCATCAACCTTTTGAAAGGCTTTTCATTCCAAACAGCACAAACAGAACCTTGAGGCTGTCCAAAGTGAACGCAGAATCTCTTGCCAAAACAGGCATTCAAAGGAGTCCAATACTACAGCAGGAGATTGTTCTGGTATATATTCCCGTCAATTCCTGGAAATATGTTCTTAGAAATCATTTACCATGATAATAGCTGCCACCAAAATGGCATTGTACTACAATGATATTTATTTATTTATTTTCTGTAAAGCACTTTATACTACTACTGTGTATGAAATGTCTTAAAAAAAAAACCTTGACTTTTCTTGCTATGCCATTGTCAGAATTAGCCATCTCTAATGCTGCAATTCCATTTAAATTTGACATGATTTATGGTAACAATCACATGTTGGTGGGAATACAATCACTTTAAGATAAAGTCACAATGACCTTTTATTTATGTATTTTACAGGGTTATAGTAATAAAGAGTTCAAATGAGGTCAAATCAGATCGTAGAAATTCTAAAAGGTTACCGACGTTCAATCCTAATCTATACAAGTGAAATCACAGGAAAGTAAACAACTGCTGCTTTGTGCATATGAATGATTGAATGAAGCACTGCTGTTCCATCGTGTATTTTCAGAGCTGTTGTTCAGGATGTTTGTTGAATCTATTTAATGTTCAGGGTTCAAATGAACCACCTACTCACACCTACAGGAGAAAAAGCCATCGCTAAAAGAGCAGCGTTTTTGAAGGGGAAAAGAACACGCTTGCATGATTTTGTCCCAGGGATGATGAAAGCAGAAAGCTGTTGTTCTCTCTGAAGAGTTAAACACCCAGCAGGCAAAATAGGAGAACTTCAAATCGTGTTAAAACATATACAGCCTTTTTATGGGATGAGGCAAAAATGAAGCAACAGGAGAAAATGTAGCAGCTGAGATAGCAACCATGTGAATTAAATAGAAAGATATAAGAATATCAAAAGAAAAATTCACAGAAAGCTGTGCAAGATGAGATGCGGCGAAAGGGTAATATACACTGCAGCGCGAGAGAGAAAAGTGAGGGTGGAGTGTAAATCATCACGTTTGGCTCAGACTGTGAGTGAACAGTACATCAGTGACTCATTGTGGTTGGAAATGCACAACATTACTTCAAATTAATCTGAATCATTAATCAAAAAACGTTTTGTGTATTAAAAAAAACAGCTGAAAAATATAAATGGTTTTCTGATTGGCCACCTTTCGTCATTCATATCCATCCGCCGTGAACTTTAAATAGAATTAAAGTAAATGTAATGTTTTGATGCCATTTATGCCATTTGTATGCATTGTATAATATAATTCCTTGATTTCATTCCAGCTACTCATCAAACCAGAGTCTGTTTGGACACCTATTATTCTCACACTGGTACATAGACACGAGCACAATCATTTACACAATCCCCAGGTAGCAGAGCTGCTAAATTAGTTTTCATTTACTAAAATAGTGATTATCCATCATTAAGCTTCATTCAGTGTTAATTGCAGCATTAAATGAGGGAGTTGATTAAGACATATTCAAATTATACAAGAACTCAAATAAACAACTGAAAAGAATCTAAAAGTTCAAAAACACCCAAACATGCCCATCTACACTCTTAAAAATAAAGGTGCTTCAAAAGCTTCTTCAAGCGATGCCATAGAAGAACCATTTTTGGTTCCACAAAGAAGCATTCAGTCAAAGGTTCTTTAAAGAACCATCTCTTTCTTACCTTTTTATAATCTGAAGAACCTTCTTTCGCCACAAAGAACCTTTTGTGAAACAGAAAAGTTCTTCAGATGTTAAAGGTTCTTTATGGAACCATTTAGACAAAAAGGTTCTTCTATGGCATCGTGAAGCACCTTTATTTTTAAGAGTGTAAGTTGTAGGAACGTGTGATCAGGACATAGAGACTCTTCACACAAGGAAAAAGTATATGTATAAGAGATACCAAAGACGACAGAAAAGAGGATTCATATATGGAAAAAGCGAAGCCTTGAAATCTCTAAGAAGTCGCATGCCGTTCCCATGGCGATGACTGGGGGCAGCTGGTGAAAAGAATACGGTGGGTTGAGAGAGCGAATCAATGTGTGTGCCATTAAGAGGATCTTCTGAGTTACCCGAGTAAATAAGTACATAAGTGCATATGTGAGTAAATATCAATTGTCCAATAAGAGTTATAACAAGAGTACACCCACAAATCCAAATTTTCATGTTGTTTAAAACCTGTGTTGATTTTTCTTTCTCTGTGGAACCCAAAAGAAGAAACTGAGATGAATGTTCACACTGCTTTCTTTTTATACAGTGCAAGTGGATGGGGACCATGGGCTGTTTAAGGGATAGTTCACCCAAAAAAAAAAATATTTTATTTACTCACCCTCATGTCGTTCCTAACTCATTAGACCTGCGTTCATCTTTGGATCACAAATTAAGATACTTTTGATGAAATCCGAGAGCTAGCTTCCTGACCCTCCCATAGACAGCAGTGCAACTGAAACATCCCCAGGCTTAGAAAGTAGTAAGAGAAGAATCGTTGAATAAAGTCATTATTGTTGTTTTCTTTGCGCACAAAAAGTATTCTCGTAGCTTCATAACATCAGGTTGAACCTGTCTTACTACTTTTCTGGACAATGAACGTGCCAGTTGCGTTGCTGTCTATGGCAGGGTCAGAAAGCTCTCGGATTTCATCAGAAATATCTTAATTTGTGTTCCGAAGATGAGCGAAGGACTTATGGGTTTGGAACAACATGAGTAGTGAGTAGTTAATGACAGAATTTTCATTTTTTGGTGAGCTATCCTTTTAAGATTAAAAATGGACTGAAAAAGTATATAATCATTATAAACACCAGTGGCGAGCATTATGTGGAGAACAAAGGGGAAAAACATATGAAACCATAAAAATCCTCATGAAATTTCACTTTGATTTACATTTTGATTAGTTCACCCATGCACCTTCAACATACTTTGTCTATGCCAAGAAATGTGTGAAGACATGTTTCCAGTGGACTTTCAAAATTGCTTTGCTTAAGAAAACATGAAAATAAACAGTCATGATTTTTTTTCCCCGCACTTGGTTTAGTTGAGTTCGTTTTTAATCAAATACAATGTGATTTTTGGTAATGGAATCACATTTTCCCGCTTACACGAGCAATTTACAGCTTTTCTTGCGCATGAAATCACCAAAACCAATGAGAAACGATGAACAATAATGATGATTCTGTAGATCTGCTCACCCGAATCCCTCTGTAACTGGCACAGATTTTTAGAAAATTACCCACATTTGGCAAATAGATAATTTATGGACAGTTACATATATATTCCCAGCATTTCGTTATGTAAGCCTTATGTTAAACATCAAACGACGAGGGAATTTATAGTCCCTGGGCTCATTCTCAAAAACCTTGGGTATGCGGAGCATTTGAGGCTTATGGACGTAACAAAAGACTTTAAGTATACTAAGACGGTGCATATTACTTATGAATGGGAGAAAGTGCAACAACACGCAATTATGAGATGCTAAATAAAAGCCAGAATGTAATGCAAAAGTCATCAAAGACGTGGGATGGAATTTATGTTTCCATTCAAAGAGATGGCCCCCAATGTGAAAATTACCTTGCCTTAAAAGGGAACTTGACAGAAGGACCACTGATAAATCTACTAACTAAAATAATTCACTAGATATCTTGTTTTTGGTCCCATTTTATATTAGGTGGCCTTAACTACTATGTGCTTGCATTTAAATAAATCATTTGATACAATGCACTTATTGTGTACATACATTGTACTTATATATATAAAAAAAATACCTGCATGTAATTATGTCTATAATTCATTTCTGTAATTACATTTAGAATTACACTAAAAGTAACACATCACTTACACTTTAACCCACACTTAAACCTACCCATCCACCAACCTGTATCCCACCTCCATAGCGTGTTTTGCAATACAATATGAACACAATCATTACATTGTACTTATTTTCTGATATAAGCACATAACAGTTAAAGCCTCCTAAAATAAAGTGGGACC
The DNA here is from genome assembly GCA_018155175.1 of Sinocyclocheilus anophthalmus. Taxonomy (NCBI): domain Eukaryota; kingdom Metazoa; phylum Chordata; class Actinopteri; order Cypriniformes; family Cyprinidae; genus Sinocyclocheilus; species Sinocyclocheilus anophthalmus. The sequence continues at coordinate 91,762 of JADLZN010001073.1, read as the reverse complement.
CTGTTTTTGACAGCTATAGTCACCATTCACTTTCACTGTATGAAAAATAACAACTTTAACATGAATGTCACCTTTTGTGTTGCACAAATGAAAGTCATGTGGGGTTTGAAAAACATGGGGGTGAGTAAATAATTCTTTATTTCTGAGTGAAAGTACACCTTTACAGGGTTGAGAAATCTTTATTTTGCAGCAGAAAAGGTTTTAAATTTTAAAACTCAAGCCAATTATTTCAAAACAATTCCTATAGATGAAACCACTGGCAAAAGACTGAAACGAGCTTGTTAATTATATGCACGCACTCGTCTCGCATAATTATATGCACACATCTCGAAAAATTGAAAACACATTCATGCACGAGGCTAAATGTGTGTGTGCGAGTGTGCGCAGTTGGTTAGTGACAACTGTTTGCTTTTTCTGAAAGACTGTCTGTATCTCAGTTTGAGTGTTTTTGGAAACCATGGAAACAAATGCCACAGTAACAGCGGGAAATCAAAGCCTGGGCGATGAGCTGCTGAGAGGAAGTGAGAGAGAATGCAAGTGTGTGCGTGCGTGCGTGTGCACCTCTGTGTTATAAACAGGCTCTCAAAACATGGATTTGTTTTATCTTCTGTTGGGTTCGTAAATGAAATATGCAAAATCATAAAGTCGCTTTCTAGATCTCCTGCGACCTAGCCAATCTTTTTTGCCTCGTTCAGGGGACACAGTCTCAAGTCTACTTTTCAAAGGCCTTGAAAGTTGCTGTGCGCAGACCTCTTGTACATCACTGGAGCTTTTCAATCAGATGCCACTTGTTGGGCTGAAACGTCTTCAACATGGCTGTTGTCTCCTTACAGGAGAGGGAATAGTAACACTGATCTTGCTCTTTATTTATTGATGAGACTACTTTCTAGGCTACTCGGGCTGTTGTTTCTGCACTTCTGAGTGAATCAAAAACCTTGTTTAAAGCAATATTCTGGGTGATTTATGTAGAAATGTACTGTACCTCCTTTACAGTATTTACATTTATGAACCATTATTAATACTTATTTCGATGTTTTGCAGCTCTTTATTATGGTACCTCTAGTTACTGAATCTGTATTTATTCTTGTTAGTATTATAATTTATGTCTAAGGTATTGTATATACGTGTGTTTTTACTTTGGGGTGTGTGGTAGTCTGAGACACTGTTGTTTGTATGTTACGTTTTTTTTTAAACTAAAACTAAACGAAACAATAAATAAAATAATAAAAATAATAATAATAATAAAAAAAATAAAAAAAAAAAAAAAAAGAATAAATAAATAAATAAATAAAATGAAATCAAATAAAAGTAACATTTTGCCAAAGATTTGTTAAGTGGAGCTTATCTCGAATTGAACCTGTATTATTGCTTTTTGAAGTTTAAGTTTGTAACAACAATAGTGGGGGTTCATAAATAACATATTTTACATAATAGTATATAATATTTTTATTTATTTGTTAAACCTCTATCTCGCCTTTCAGAGTTTCATACTGTTTATTATTTTCTTGATTTAAGGACTGATTTACAAAAAAAGTAAGTTTCCTCTTGACCAGCAAAAAAATTTGGTTTTGGTTTTAATATATGTTCTGGCTATATCTGGCTTATATTCGCAATCTCAACCATATTCTCAAAACTATCGTTTTCAATGACTTCAAAATCAGTATTTTGATCACTGGCAGCTTATTCATCACATCCACAATCAAATGACAGTGACATCTATATTTAATTGTGTATAGTAATTGCTATGCAGTAAAGCCATTCAAACCACTTCAATTTTTGCTGATGATATTCGTTTTATGCCTGTGGTAATTATGAGTGGAACATCACGTCATCATTGTCTACCAAACAGTGACACCTTATCAAAAACAATTGTTTTTTTTTCTTGTTATATTGCTTATAATGAATAGATTGAGAAATACTAAGAAAGTTGATGTCTAACTTAAAAAAATGAAGGAGGGAGAGGGTAGTGAATGATGTCCTGGGGCGCTAAAGACCCGAGGTATGCATTTAAGGGTTAATGTCGGTAGAACTGAAAGAAAAAAAACGGTCACACTTTATTTTAAGGTCTAATTCTCGCTATTAACAAACCATGAACTACGACTTTTGCCTCAATAGACTCCTAATGTGCTGCTTATTAACAGTTAATAAGGTAGTTGTTAAGTTTAGGTATTAGGTATGTAGAATATGGTCATGCAGAATATGTGCTTTATAAGTATTAATAAACAGCCAATATGTTAATAAGAGGCATGCTAATAAGCAACTAGTTAATAGTGAGAATTGGTCCCTGTATTAAAGTGTTACCAAAATGTTCATACACATTAAAAAATTATCTTTTGAGGTTTTTTTTTAATTAACTTATCCTATGTTTTTTACATGTGTTGTGTAAATGTGCTTTCTAATCTTGGAATGTGTCTTGTGGTTGAGGGTGTGTTTCCTATTGACTAACATTAGCATGTGCACAAATATTCACATTATAAAACCTTTTCCTTTGTTACATTTATCACAATCCCCCCATTATGATTATACAGCATAAGTGTAATGAATGTAACACTGGCCTTTTATGAACTTCTAGATTAATTGTATGCTACTTGATTAAGTTATTAATTTAATTGTCATGGGTGATGACTGCTAAAATGAGCTCAAATTTTAAATCTTTAAGCTAATTATATTCTGAATAAACGAGCAAAAAATTGTTATGATTATTTCTGCTCTCCCCCATGCTCTTTTTTAATGCTTATAACGGTTATTTCGGTGTTTCTGCTGCACTTATATTTAGCAGATGTTTGTTTCTTGCACAAGCTTTAGTATAAAAACAATATAGCGCACAAATAACGTTTTTGACAATTATTGAGACATATAGTTGAGAATACACAGAGCTTGCTAACAGCTGCCTCACATTACAATCTAATCATGTTGCTAGTGATACAAAGCAGAGTTCCTAAATACACAATGATATTGCTTTTCTACCTGCATATGAAGAAGATGACACAATTCTTTCTAAACATGTGTTCAACAACTTTCTGAAAATTAACCCCATCATTTTACATTACTTTTTTACAGATGGGTGCTAAAATCTCGAATTGAGCCATGGCACATTTACAGAAATAAAATTATAAAAATAAACGTGGAAGCAATGATGAGAGAGTTAGTGAGCGAGCACATGTCATCTGAACTGAATTGAGGCATGCAATAAAAAAGGACATGTTTGATCACCGGTTGTCTATATGACATCAGATTCTCACCCAGCAGATGGAGGGAGAGAGAGAGAGAGAGAGAGAGAGCAGATTTGAGTGGAAGAGTTAAATAATTAGGATTTGTTATGATCGACAGATGGCCGAAGTTTGGCTCTGTGGAAGTTTATGGAAGAAAGTTTCCTCTGCGTGTGTGTGTGTTCAGTGTATGTGGTATTTTAACTCAAAGCTCAACTCCAACAGACAGAATGCCGCTCTCTCCGAAGACTCTGGAGGATCTGAGAGCCAGAATCGCCATTATCGTGAAGTTTAGCTCAGGTCTAGCCTTAATCTGACAAATAGATCTCTGCTGGTGCCGTCTTCTATAGCAGCAAACACACACACAAAGATAAACCAACTTAAAATGATATACTGCTGAAGGGTACATCTGAACCTCCTGAAGGTTCTTAAGTGGGTGTGAGTGTGTGACTTTTAGTAAGGCGGTGTGATGTGTCATTTGACCAACATTCATATACCCTGATGCAATTGTTCAGCACACAGAGAAATCTGTCATAATACTTTCATCATTTCTCTGCCTTTCCTCTCTTGATGCAAGGTAAACTGCCAGTGTGAGAATGGATTAAGGTTTAATTCAGGGATTAAACATTGGCTTTGTAACATTAGACCCACTTTGTGTCACCTGGAGAGAAAAGCTGAAGATGAGTTTCAAAAAAATAACACATTCATTATTCAACGTGTCATCTTTCAAAGCCATAACTGAGAGTTTCTTTTGCTATAGGCCAACTGGACTTAAAAAAAAAAAAAAAGAAAAGAGCTCTCTTACAAAATATTTTACGCACACACATTGTGATTTTAACCTGTGTTTTGTGAGGGCAATGACAGTGGTGGAAATGGCATTTTAACCGTTTTTGAAAATAAGGGCAATGCAAAAATTAATTTGTGACAAATTTTGTTTCCTAAATATAATTAAGTAATACCTTTTGACTTTTTGCATCATGCAGCTGAATTGAATATGGCACACAATGAAAACATTCGGTTAATGGAAATGAAATTCACTTTTTTGTTGTTTTTGTTTCTTCACACAGTGCACGTCATATTTCATCTCAAGCATGCTATTCACTGACACTGTTGTCTTCTGGGTAACGAAGCATAACTTTTGAAAAACGTTTGAAAAGGGACAAGATTTATTAAGGGCAAAACTAAGTGCTGGAATTCACTACACAACTTTTACATAGATTTCTGTCCCGATTTTCCATCTGGATGAATCGATGCTAGTTTCTGTAAGTCAAAACAAGACTGCATGGCTTTGAGCTGTTGGAGTGTATGAAATTCACAGACTCTGGTTGTTTTTATTTTATTTTTGTAACTTTTTAAACAGATTATGATTCCATCCAGTAGGAGAATATCAAACATGTTTGATATTTTGAGCTGAATTTAGAACACATATCATACACCAACAAGGTGTATGTTTTTTTGTTTGTTTGATTTTTGGAGAATTTTTTTATTTTATTTGTTGTCTTGGAAAGTGTACCATTACAACGTCTAGTCCGAATGTTTTAGGCTCTTCAGATTAAAAAAAGTGTGTATTGTATTCCAGATTAAGTGCCCTCCTTTTTAAAAAAAATATAATTTTACCATAAAAATATTGCAATGGTTTGTTTATATCACTCTTTGACACAGTTTTACATATTTAAATATTGATCATTGAATATAAGTAGGGCAATCTTGTACCATATTGATATAAAAATACCAAGAGTAAGATTGAGAGTAAGATATTTATTCCATTTGTTGTAATTAAAAACATGAAGCGCATTAAACATTACATTATGTCAACAGGGGTTACGGGGTTTGTGAGTTTAATGAAAAGCTAATAATTAATTGAATCTTAAAAATGTAAAATTAAAATAAATCATTTTAAAATAATGATAATCAAAATAAAACACATACTAAAAAAGATAAATATTTTATGCTTTCTGCATGTTGTGATCATTGCCACTTTCAGACAGAACTGCAAATATGATGAATAAACTATAAAAATTTATTTTAAAATCTCAAGGGACTAAGTAATATATTAGATGAAAGAGGTTCAGATGACAAAAAAAGTTCGGGAATCCCTGCATTATATGTAAATAAGAAATAATGTGAATTTGTGCATTTTAATGTGTCTGAAAGACAAAAGCTTTCAAAAGCTATAGTAATAAATGATTAAATAACCACTGAGTGATAATTCAAATATAAATGAATGCATCAGTATGATTTAGTGTTGAAACACTTCTTAAACCTGAAATGAATTTTGTAATCCAGTGGTCAAATGCTGTGTAGTGACTTGTGACTGGTCTTTGTGCGAATGTACATAAGCAGTAGGCTATTTTAAAAAGGAGCATTTAAAAGATGAAAAAGAGGAATATCGGAAAAATCAATAAATTATTATTAATTTATTGCTATTCTGTGAATAATATGTAATCATGTAATCAAAGAAAGTAACTGTAGTCTGATTCCGAGTATTTTAATCAAATTACAAGTACTTGATTTTTGGGAATCTGATTACGTAATCAAGATTACATGTAACGAGTGGGTTTTTTAAAAAAACGTTACCCAGTTTTGAAAGGATTCATTGTTCAAAGTTCACAACTGGACCAAATCGTGTTTTTCTTCAAATCTACTGATGTCAATGGGCTTGTGTGAGGTAGGATTTAGAGGTAGGGCATAGTAAATGTTATTGTGTTAGCATGAAAACCATTGTGTTTGAATTTTTTTTTTAAATCTCTGTGTATTTGTGTGTATGTAGTTTAGTGAAACAGAGGAATCATATGTGATCTGGAGGTGGGGAGTTTGGGGGGTTATATATATATATATATTTCTGCTACTGATGGTTCAACTAAAGCTGGAACTGAATGGGAAAGCGAGGTATCTGATTGGATGAACATTTTGTATTGAGTGGTCCAGAAGACCGCTGAGCACTAACTCTTTCTCTCTCACCCCATGTGTCCAGTCCCTGGTGCCAGCTTCGCTAACCCTACCGGCTGGAGGATGCAGGACTGAAACAGAGGGAACATTTAAGCACAAAAAGAAACAAAACAGCATGAAGGGAGAGAAAAGAGGAGAAGTTGGCAGGGGGCAGTAATGAAAGGTCAATGAATGGTGTTTTGGTGAGTTTGTTAAAGTTTAATTGAATGAGCATTATATAAACAAAGTGGAAAAGCAATGTGACGTGCTCTTCAGTTCTTAAGTACAGAAAAATGCTCCTTTGAGGCTGGAAAGTGAATACCAGTCGCATTGTTTTTTTAGAGCAGATATGTCAAAGCATGCACGTCAAAGCCTATAACAGGCTTGTCTCGCTTTGAACCTTTATCCTTTAAAATTATTGTCGTACAAGTCATTTGCCTGAGGCAAAGTATGTGTTTTGTTGTGTGTGTGTGTGTGTGTGTGTGTGTGTGTATGTGCGCTCATATACTATGTTTGTTTGTGTGATCATGTGAATGTTTCAGATCTGTGTGTGTTTGGTAGGGGTCAAAATCATTTGCCCCCTGTCAGTTCTATTTAAGTATTTCTGCCATCTCTTAATCCCTGGTGGTGTGTGTGTATGCCTGTGTGTGTGTGGGGATGCATGTGTTGAATAGCACAGATGATTTGTTTACTAACAGACACAAACCTGTTTGTATGCCCGTCAGAGTGCGTTTGTCAGGAAAAGCGAATCCACTGATCTAATCTTCTTCAAACCAGCCGTCCCCACACACACGTGTGCGAGTCACATGTAAACAAGAGCGAACGGTGTAACATCTTAACATACAGATGTATTCAGACAGTCGAACCACTGAAGAACACAGACTTCTTTCTTATCTTTCATACACAGCCTCCCGATCACTAGCTTGTATGTATTTCTTGCACTAATGCACAAAAGCACATATGTGTTTCAGTGGCGGCTCGTCGGGGGAGGCAGGGGAGGCACAGCTTCCCCATAATTTTGAGGTGAAAATGGGAGGAGGACGATTTAATGTTAATAAAATTCACAATTAATTTCAGTTCAAGTCTCAGAATGTGTATTTTTTGTTTGTAATTTCACAGTTGTAATACCATAACGTGAAAGCGCCGCTTTCTATTGCGAATTTGCCAAATCTGTTGATGTAATTACAAACGCTAATGATAGAGAAGGGTAGGGGGAGCTGAGCTCTCGTGCCTCCGTAAAAAAAAATTATCCAATCACCATCGAGTGTTCACTTTCAGCGCTGAGGAGTGTTGAGAAAAGAAGCCTTGCAAAGGAGGCTAGCCTCCCTTCTGATATCAACCAAGCATCATAGAGACGTAAATTACGTGATATTAGTTTGAACGTCTGCCGCTGCGCTGATAATGTATAAGTCTTAGATGAGTAGAGATATTTGAATATTTGATTGCCCAACAGTTTACCAAGTGTCTTCAAAAGATACTATACACGTTTAGGGAACAGCATAAACTGGAATCTAGGCTTACAGCAGTAGGCTTAATAAATGGGCGCAACAGGCCGCTTCGTTTAACACAGACTTTTAAGAAGGATGGATGTTTGCTTTCAAGTGATAGGCCAGGGTACAAGGAAATATATTATCTGCTGTTGCATGTCGTTTTCTTCGTTTTCTGGAAATAAAAGAAACAAAAAGCCATTTTAAAGGGTTTCCGCAAATAATAATAATATAATAATAATAATAATAATAATCGGCAGCGATCCCAGACCAATACAATTAGTGTGCCTCCTCCATTTTAAAACCCACAAGCCGCCACTGATGGATTAATAATGATTGAGGAGTTTGTCTGCCTGCGCATGTCAGTATTTTTTTCAAAGCGCAGAGCATTGTTAGGACAGAGAGTGAGCAGTGGTTTTTTGAAATGCGGGGAAAAAAACGGTGTGGGGTTTGGATTGGATGATTTTTACATTTAAATGTATGCATTTGGCAGGTGCTTTTACCCAAAGTGACTTACACTGAATTCAAGGTAAACATTTTATCAGTTCATGCATTCTCTGGGAATCAAACCTTGGCATTGCTAGTGCCGGGGTTTACTGTTTGTGCTACATAAAGCTTCTTACATCTTGGTAGTCATCAACAGATATCACCAGCATGTCAGCCACCTAGGGATGCAATGATAAAAGCAGGAAAGATCAAAACGTAGAAAATAGTACAATTGTTTTTGACCAATAAATGACCAACTAATGTTATGTAGTAGCTTTTGAGCCCTGTAACTTATAAGGGAAGTTCTGTCATGGATTCTTCTGTGGATCATAAAAGAAGATCATTTAAAAAAACGTCTTAGTGTGTTGTCCTTACAATAGAAATCAATAATATTTTGGTGAACTACCTCTTTAATATGAATAGTGAATATGCTATACCAGTCTTTCGGAAGTGTTCTTAGGCGCATGACTTTATTTAATGTATTAAAGGAATAACTCATTCGCTCACAAATTCAGGTTTGCTTAAAACTTTCATTTGTGAAGCTTCATTGTTAAATCTGATTTGTGAAGCCCGTAGAGACTCATTGGCAAATCTTTGTTTGGAAAAGAATCAAATGAAAGATGTGGGATTAAGGGAGGTAAAACGCAACCAGTCCTTTGTAGCTCTTTGATTCTGTCTCCTAAAGTCAAGGCATGAACTTGACATTTCTTATTTATTATGTAATATTGCAGAGTTTATTATAAATGATTTATCCGCACACATCATATTTTTTTCAAATCCATGTGCCCTGATAGTCTTTAATCAAAAACAATATCTTTGAGACAATAATCCTCTAGTAACGAGTCACTCTCATGAGATCGCAGCAATTAGCAAACAAAAATGATCCAATGATCCAATCAGTTCTCAGTGGACAAATTCTCAATTTCTTGTTGAAGAGGCCCACGATATACGTCACAATAGGGAAGGAAAGATGATAACAACTTCCATTTCATTCCGACTTCTATAATCTAGTATATTTCTTTTGTCAGATCTTAATAGAAGCCAAAACAATGTAATGAATTTCAGTCAATCTAGGGTCCACACAGTGGTCAGTTAGCCCATCACGTGAATGCTAGCTCTATTTACACTTCTTGCCACAACCCATTCGGGAGGATTTATGTGGATCCAATGGAACTTTTCCTGGTTTCAGTCCATTTGAGAGGATGAGTTTATTCTACTAATGCTGGCTTTCAGAAGATCAGCTGATGGTACTCCTTCCCTAAACAGAGACTAACCCGCTGGCACACGGACAGCAATTCTGTAAAATACTTTATCGAATGAGGGAAGAAGAGGCTCCAAAAACACCAGACAAATTCATTGAAGAAACTGGTTAAGAGATGGTCACCGTGTCTCTCACCCCCACAGAATGTTGTTTGGGGCCTGAGTGGATGTTGTGTAACCCTGGAGATAGACCAGATTTCGCTCCTGAACTCAATTCACTTATTCTCATGGTCAGAGTAAGAGGCTCTTAGTCAATAAGAGAGGGAGAATGGTGGAGAGCTGTCCATGGTGCTGAACAGAAGGACATGTAGTAATAGAAAGCTTTTTATGGTTCTAAACAGAAATCTGCTCAATTCAAGGGGCTGCTGTCCATGGTTTTGAAACTGGGACACTGGCTGCACAGTGGGAGGTGCACATACAAGGGTGTTCCATTATCACCCTCTAAGTTGCCCTCTAGTGGTCATTTCTATTATACAGCTTTAGTGGAGAAATATGTTATGGGGGAAACCACAGTGTTTGTGGGTTGTTGTGAAACTGGACTCTCTGACTGTAAACACAATGCCACACCGGACTCCAGTTCACACACACACACACACACACACACACACACACACACACACAAACAAAATAAAATAATTATCAAGTACTCATCTTAATGTCATTCCAAACCCATAAGACTTTATTTCTTATGGAAACACAAGAGATTATATTTTTAACGGATTTTGAACTGTTCCAAAACATCATTTGACCTCACTGACTTTTACTGTATGGCTTGTAACCAGCTATGAGGCCACCGAGGTCCGGACATCGGTAAATTTTTCATGTTCAAAAATAAAATTTGTTCTTTGAATGACTAATTTGCTGTTAAACTCCTCGTATGAATGTCTGCATGACATGTATAATTCAGTTTAGACAGCTTGCAAGTATGTTTAGCATCCCTGTTATGAAAATGATCGCTGCAAGAAGCTGGCGGAGTGAAGGAGGCTTGAGAGAGTTGTGAGTGCGTACAGGCTATTATCAAGCATTTGGACTTGTCTTATCTACTTAATTTGACATTTAGAAAGTTAATAAAGTGGGAAGTTGCAGTTTAGAGTCAGCGATGTCTTTATCTTATCTTATTTGCAAAAGTTTAGAAATAATTTCGGTTTATTTTTGTTTGTTTTAGTATCAATATCTGGCAACACTGCATCGCCGGCACTTAAACTGAAAGCATTCATAAAAGCCCATGGACAGGTTTTTGCTGACAGGATACGACATTCGGTAAGGGAAACGCAAAAAAATTATCATGATATTATCTGATATCATGATATTATCTGTCAAAAAACAGAAGCATTTAACACTAGTACACACAGATCTGTAGAACAAGTAGGTTCCAGAATGAAATGAAATACGCAAACACTAGCCATGAAGAAGTATATGCTATTTCATTCAGTATAGTTAAATTTGGTAACACTTTATTTCGATAGTCCGCTTTAGAATTCTATTAACAGTAAGGATCTTTGTAACTACATGTCAACTAACCAAGATAGAGTATTAGTAGGCTGTCTGCTTAATATCTTCTAACACTTTCTTTGTCAACATTCTACTAACCCTAAACCTACCCTAAGTCTACTCTGAGAGTTAGTAGACATATAGTTGTAAATTAATGAGAATTAGTTGACATGTAGTTGACAAGTAGTTACAAATTACTCTCATTATAGTTAGTAGAATGTCTAAAGTGAACTATCGAAATAAAGTGTAACCTAAATTTCAAAATCTGTATAACTTCATACTGTAAGAGCACTAGACAAAGTTATTGTAGTTATGTATTGTTGCAATAAACAATTGATAAAATTATCCACCCTTAAATATAGTAAAGTATTAACAAATTTTGATGCAACAAATAGGGTATGATTTAAAATTAATCATCCCTCCAAAACAGAGAAACCATCTTTCACAAACATCTACATGTCTGTCTCCTTTAAAGTGTTTATAGGTTATATTTGTATTTGTAGGGGTTATTATAACACAATTCTTTAACACCAACCCCCAACATCACTCACTAATTTCAACGCTGGGTATGCCTGAACCGGTTCTTACAAAACCTTTTACCATGGAAGGGAGGAAAAGATTAAAATCTTAATTTTACTAAACCTTGAACTAAACCTTCAGCAGTCACTATCCTGGACATTTGACTAGTAAGAGCAGTGTTGCATTGGCTCACAACACTTCACTGAAACTCAAATTGGAAATTAAAGACCTATTTGCACCAAGGTGTTTAGCTTTGTATGGCACAGAGTTCCCAGCTTGCATCAAACCTTCATTTTTTTTGTTGCTATTGTCATGTCTGGGCAGCTGTATAAAGAATGGGTGTCGTGCCAGGACAGCATCCTCATCCCCACTAGACATATTTTGTTTTCTTGTTTTTTAGATGCACCTCACATTGTTCACTGCAGTCTCTCAGGCAGGTGGTGCACCTGTGTAACCTGTTATACATGCAATTACAGCACCACATGGATTCATAACAATGTTGTGACAATTTTTGATTTGGTTCGAGAGGGGATGCTTTCTATTATGTAAAAGCACCATTCCACCGCACAGTCCAGTCCTGTCTTTGTAAGTGTACCATTGAGAAAATAGGGAGGTTGATTTCTCGCTGTTACCTTTCAAAAGCATTCTGATTAAAGCTAAAAAATCATGAACGAAGATCTTCAACACTCAGCTCAGCTCTTGAATCCAATGCAAAGAAAGTGATGCTTATGGTTTTAAAGAACAGATAAGAGAGAGAGAGAGAGAGAGAGAGGACGGACGGACGGATATACGTAGATGCTGTTGACATGAAATTTTCACCAGATGTCGGTAACAACTCAAGTAATCCATACATACAAAGAAAATAATACAAACAAGTTCAGAAATTAAGATCTGTGTAATAAAATGGAATGACCCAGGGGAAAAGTACTGAACACGCTTACTGAAATTTATTTAATACTTTGTACAAAAGCCTTTGTTGTTAATGACAGCTTCAAGACGCCTCCTGTACGGAGAAACTAGTTGTATGCATTGCTCAGATGTGATTTTGCCCCATTCTTCCACACAAACAGTCTTCAAACCTTGAAGGTTCTGTGGGCCTCTCTTATGAAATCTAATCTTTAGTTCTTTCCATAGATTTTTCTATTGGATTCAAGTCAGGTGATTGGCTGGGTCATTCTAGCAGCTTTACTTTCTTTCTCTGAAACCAAATGAGAGTTTCTTTGTCTGTGTGTTTGGGATCATTGTCTCACTGGAATGTCCACCCTCATTTCATCTTCATCATCCTGGTAGATGGCAGCAGATTTTTATCAAGAATGTCTCGGTACATTTTTCCGTTCATCCTTCCTTCAATTATATGAATTTTGCCAGTGCTACACCATGATGTTTAGGGGTGACGTGCAGTGCCATTTGACCTTCAAACATGGTGTGTATTATGGCATCTGACCAGACTATATTCTTCCAGTATTTCACAGGCTTGTCTAAACGTTGTGCAGCAAACTTTAAACGAGCTCCAACATGCTTTTTCTTCAGCAATAGAGTCTTGCGTGGTGAGCGTGCATACAGGCCACAGCGGTTGAGTGCATTACTTACTTATTGTACTTATTATTTTCTCTGAAACAATTGTACCTGCTAATTCCAGGTTCTTCTGAAACTCTCCACAAGTGATCATTGGCTCTTGGACAGCTCTTCTGATAATTCTTTTTTTACTCCTCTGTCAGAAATCTTGCGAGGAGCACCTGGTCGTGGCCGGTTTATGGTGAAATGATGTTCTTTTCACTTCCGGATTATGGCCCCAACAGTGCTCACTGGAACATTCAGAAGTATAAAAATCTTTCTGTAACCAATGCCATCAGTATGTTTTGCAACAATAAGGTTGCGAAGGGCTTGAGAAAGCTCTTTGCTTTTACCCATCATGAAATGTTTTTTGTGTGACACGTTGGTCATGAGACAAGTCAGGACTAAACCAGCTAATATTAATTTCTACTGACAAGGGGCAGGATTGCTTTCTAATTACTGATAGATTTCAGCTGGTGTCTTGGCTTTCCATGCCTTTTTGCACCTCCCTTTCTTCATGTGTTCAATACTTTTTCCCTGTATCATTCTACTTTATTATACAGAACTTAATTTCTGAACTTATTTGTATTGTTTTCTTTGTAAGTATGCATTACTTGGGTTGTTAGCGACGTCTGGTGAAAATGTCATGTCAACAGCGCCTTTAGAGATATATTTACTGAGAAAATGGTGACGTGTTCAATACTTATTTTACCAGCTGAATATGATAGATAGGGCTTTCATATGTGTTGTGTTGAAATGTCTGATTCATTATATTTGACTCCCTGTACTATTTATTATGTTTTTATTTAGGAATGCAAATTAGTTGTAGCAGTAGGATGTAAATTAAGATGATGTTGTTGCTTTTCATATACGATGGATGGATGGATGATATATGTATGAAAAAAGTCTGATTTACTCTAGTGAATCAATTCTTTCGAGAAAGTTCACGTAAATGAAAAGATAAACAATTCACTGATTCAACACTATTTCAACCCAATTCAGGTAAATTAGGGTATTTTTGATGTGTTTAGTAAATGGATGAATGTGTGGATAGACAGGAAACATATGATAAATAGGGCTCTCTTATAAGTAGTGTAAATGATTAGAGTGAATCAGGTGGTTGACATATAACATATTACAAAGATTATTCACACATTTGACTACATGTACTGTTTTGACTGAATTATATAAATTAGGATGTTTTTGTTGTATTTAGGATTGATGGGTGGATGAAAAGCTGCCAGTGCCCTTGAGCAAGTGACTATGTAGCTTGAGGGGGACCGTCCTCTTGACAGGCACGTATGCACAGCTGTCTTTGTGTGTATGTGCCAAAACAAATTAAATTCAGGTGTGCGATAAAGCTTTGATCCTCAGAAGTGATTGATTTTGCTTTGAATACAGAGATTCTGAACGCTGAAAGACACATTTCTCTTGATTCAGTGAGGCTCTGCTTTCTGTACGGTTTCTTCTGAGAAGTTTGAACCTTTTGTTTTGAATCAGGGTGGTTATGTCGAGACTTTTTTAAAGCTCACGCTATGAATATAACATCAATATGGACAAAGATCTAACAATCTCCCAATAAATTATGCAGAGCGTTTTTTGGCAGTTCCTACGTTCTAGCAGTGTAGCCAATGGCTTACGTTCAAAAGAAGACATGTCTGTTTGTCTGCATGCGTTTATACCCGTGTGTGTGTGTGTGTGTGTGAGAGAGAGCATATGAAAGACAGTATGGGGGTGTGTTTGTGTGTTGGAGGTGTCGTGTCTCTAAGCCGTCGTTTTGCAGGAAAAGGTGAAAGCTTCAAAGCAAATGAAAGCACGGTTGAAGGGTGAAATCAGTCTTGGCAGAGTTTAAGTGCAGTTGTGCTGACTGCTGTCAGAGGCTGTGGCAGAACTTCAACAAAATCCAGAACCCCTTTAGTTTCATAGACATTTTATTCATGACCTCAGAGTGTAATTTACTGATAGAGGTTCGCGATCACAGCAGCCCCGAGGGCACCCTACTGCCGTCTGTACTGTCATTGCATGCAAAGGGCCCCACTAGAGCTTTTCTCTTATAGTTTTTGATCTCGCCTCTCCAATTTACCCTCCCATCTCTCTATCTCATTCTCTCACTTTCCAACTCTCCATTGCTCTCTTTTTTCCTCTCTCTCCTAACTGTCTGGTGTGTTTTCAGGTCTCTGCCCCGAGGCGGCTGTTCAGATCACATTATGGTAGAATAGTAGCGATAATCTGCTCAGATCTTCGGGGACAGGAGCAACTGAACCCATTAATAAGCTCTTCAGTTGAAGGAGGCATTATGATGCATGACGTAATGACTAAATGACATGCACAGGTACATATGCTAAAATTGTTATCCTAACTGTCGGGATGGCAGTGCTCGGTAGGTACATCAGGTTCTCTCTCTAACACTCTGCCAATTTGATGCCTTTGCGCTGCTTAACCACTAAACGTGTTTCGGTCCGCTCGCATTAAAAAAAATACTTTCATTTCCAACTTGAAAATGCACTCTGCGGGTTAGGCATAAAGAAAGAGTTTGTCACAGAATTAGCCTTCAAAACAAAACAACACAGATCGTGTGCCTCCCCCCTGACCTGCTGGTTTATTTCTGCTGATGATTGGCAGCTGTCATTTTGGATCAGTAATAGAGACGAAGCAAGGGCTTCTGGAGATATTGTCTGTCACTGGACAGACAGCGACGGAGAGTGCACACACACACATCTAGGTTATAACACAGTATTTACAGGTCACAGTGTATCTGTAATTTAAGATTTAAATATAGATTACGGCAACAGTGCAGACACAATCTTATGTAATGGCTAGTTTACACTGCACTGACAAACATCAATAGGATTAACACTAACTAAAAATAGCAATGGTACAAATTTACCATTTCAGTGGCATGGCAGTTTCAGGCTGTTGTTTTCTAACCTTTTAGCTGTCTTCAAAGTGTAGCTTTTCCAGTAACAATCTAGTGTTTCCATCGTTACATCACTGTTTGTGGAGGGAATAATCAAACACACTCATATAAACAGTCCTTTCTCTGTAGCATTGGTAGGTCTGATTAACTCTGGTGAATCGTTTAGAAAAAAATCAATTTGCTGTATCAGTCGAGTCCCTGTACTAGGTACTGTTTTCTAATCTGTTATGTAAATTAGGATGCTTTTGTTGTGTATAATACGTTTACCTGTTCAAGTTTAATACTTCAGGTGATAAAAATAATAACATTAAATGTTGAATTATATCATTGGATGGTTGTCATACTTAAAATATTTTAATTTATAAACACATCATCCCCTATGAGTAACCTCGATCTACTTTTTGTCTGTAGCATGTAGTATAGTCTTCCAGAAAGCTGTGTACTAAAAGCAGATGCTCCAGCGTATTGTGACAGTATCATGGTTTTCAAAAAAATATTAAGCAGCACAACTGTTTTTGACATTGATGATAACTTTTTCTTGATCACCAGATCAGCATATATATAATGATTTCTGAAGGGTCATGTGACCGAACACTGGCGTAATTACTGCTGAAAATGTAGCTTTGCCATCACAAGGAATAAAATTACATTTAAAATACAAAACAGTTATTTTAAACTGTAATAATATTTTGGGTGGGTCAAATAAATGCAGCAATGCTGAGACTTTCCAATTCACCCCAAATGTTTGATTAATCACTTTCTAAATTACACTATTGGAACTTTGGTTTGTGTTTTGAAAGTTTGTCTTTTAAACATTTAAAAGTATGAATCTAATTACATTGTTAGATTTTTGCTGAAGAACAAGATAATCACTGAAAACATTCATCATCTTTTTGCTTCTCAGGTAAACTAATCTTGTTTTGAGGATGTTGAAAACAAGGCAAAAAATACTAATTAATCTTGCGGTGTGTTTTTAGAATAAAGTGCATCAGCCTAAACACATACACGTAAACTGTAAGACAACACTTAGTGTACCTGTCACAGTATATATTATATATATATATACAGTATAAACTTTGAAACATTACTGTTCATGACTACATACAAAATGTACTGCACCACATACAAACACACACAATCTTCGACTGTAAGACAGCATTTGCCGGTCACAGTGTATCAGCGTTTCAAGCATTCAGATGTTACAGTATATGACAACTACAGACAGAGCCGCGCGCACATACACATAGTGTAACATTTCGATGAGCTTCATAATATATCCTGACACTTCCCAACAGCAAACCTCTTATCATCTAAAGGTCATTGTGAATCTTCCTAGTTGTTTAGATTTGGAGTGTTGCTGCGATATCTTCCGACCTGCTTTTTTTAATCTTGCCGAAGGGTCCGTCAGAATCATCACAGACCCGTTCTTCCCGGGGTTTTTTTCTTCTTCTTTTTTTTTGCTGCGTCGTCATGGTGATATGATTATTGCCTACCAACAGGAGAGGAACAGGATGTCGTGTTCTCTCTCTGTACAGTTTGAGCTGCGAGAGAGTCTCCTATTATATCTCGCAGTAGAGATGATCAGGTGGCTCAAAGTGAAATGCAATTAATTATGATGATGATTTGCTGCATTATATCAAGGATGTATTCATTTGTATTTCTGGAAAGGATCCAGAATGAGGCTAAAGCTCAGTTTTTTGGGTGGAGTGTGCCGCATACAAGAAGAGGGACACACGCACGATACGACGTCTCCCTCCTCGCTTTCTCTCTGATTCAGTCACCTTTCCACAACCCCTCATTTTTTATTCTGCTTTTCAATTTTTATTGCCCCCCTTTTACCTCTGCTCCTCCTGTCTTTGGCCCCAGTTGCCCCCCGGCAACAGCAGCAGTGGGGTGAATAGGGGGGCTCGACCCCTCCCTTCACACTTGGGTGTGCGTCGCGTGGTTATACTGTGAACACCCCACACACACACGGAGTTCAGGTATATAGAGGCTCATTCATCAAGGTGTCAGTGGTGTTTCTGTGGTAAATTAGCCATGTCTCCTCTCTACTTTGGATTCCCTATAAACCAGCCTTCAGGGAAACCATACCTCTCTGCCTCAACCTCTCTCGTTCTTTCTCTCCCTTGGATGGGGGGGATGTTGGGTAGGGGGGTGGGGGTCACTGAGAAAAAGAGGGACAGAGATTATTGGGTTTGTACTTAGTTTTCCTCACTTGATCGGATACATTGATGCTGTATTGTGGAGTCTTTTAGCCAGACCTCAGTACAACAGCCACAACATGCTCCAACATTCAGAGCTCTTTACAAGCATCCTTACCCCTCTAATTAAAATCACTTGAGTACGGCTACATAATAGAAAACAATTGCATCACATCACTGGTTAAGTTTATTTGTAAACTGTTTTTTTTTTTAAAAGGGTCTTCATCCTTTAGACCAGGATAGTAGATTAGATTGCGGCAAAACCTAAGATGTCAAGTTTTGACTTACAAATGGTTTCAAAGTAGCATCACAGTATTAAACAGGGAAATAACAGAATCAATGATGCAAACATTACCAAATACGAGACAAATTCTGCTGTAAAGCAGCACTTAAAGACAGCACTGTCATTCTCAGTTCAGTGTTGGTTTAGTTCAGTTAAATAACTGAGCAGTTCATCAATTATAACCAAGTTTAATTTAGCTACTGCAGCTCTGTCGAAAACAATAGTGTCATTATTCTGCTCAATTCAGTTGTGTTGATTCAATTCATTTTAATAACGGTGTCAATGTTAAAAATTGATTATATTGCTAAATATTAAAAACCCAACTAAGCAAGCCAAAGGCGACAGTGGCAGGGAACTCAAACTCCATCAGGCAACAGAAATGGAGAAACTAGCTTCAGTCGGGGCCTGACATACAACATGTCCCACAACATTTAGTGCTAAACAATCTAATTTAGAAATTTTATCTGGTGAATGATAAAACAGCTGAAAAATATCCCAGACAATGAGGGATTAACCTGAGTTATGACACATAGAAACCGCATTACAATGCCCTGGCAACCACCCAGTATTATGACGCTGCGTTTTTGACACTGTTATAAAAAAAAGTACAAATAAGAAAGCCAAAGTTATTGGGCGCTCAGATGCATGACCTGTTTTTCTGTGTTCAAGGCAACTGATCCGTTTCTGAAGAAAAACCCTGAGTTTGCAGGTATGAATTGATTCTACGAGAAACTTCTTAAGACATTTGTAAGTTAATGAGACCTATGAGTGTGTGTTTAAGAAGGTTTAATTCCCTGAGGGAAAATCCATCAGCTGAGGGAGAAAGCCAACAGCAGCAAACACAGCCAAAGCTCTCTGAAACTCTCAAGTCATAAATGACACTGGAAGGTCCTTCAGTTGTTTCAATGTATTCAGATGGCACATTATGGTAAAGTTTTGAATGACATTCTTAGATTTTCTATTTTCAATCATTTAAATAAAGTATTATACATATAATAGAGAGGTGAGTGGGGAAGATGCTCCAGTATTACATTGTTCTTAAATGAGAAATAAGAGCTAATATTACAGGTGCATCTCAATAAATTAGAATGTCGTGGAAAAGTTCATTTATTTCAGCAATTCTTTCAAATTGTGGAACTCGTGTATTAAATAAATTCAGTGCTAACAGACTGAAGTAGTTTAAGTCTTTGTTTTTTTTTTAATTGTGATGATTTTGGCTCAAATTTAACAAAACCCCACCAATTCACTATCTCAACAAAGTAGAGTTCATAAGACCAATCAATTAAAAAAAAAAATTTTAGTGAATTGTACTTCTGGAAAGTATGTTCATTTACTGTACATGTACTCAATACTTGGTAGGGGCTCCTTTTGCTTCAATTACTGCCTCAATTCGGCGTGGCATGGAGGTGATCAGTTTGTGGCACTGCTGAGGTGGTATGGAAGCACAAGTTTCTTTGACCGTGGCCTTCAGCTCATCTACATTTTTTTGTCTCTTGTTTCTCACTTTCCTCTTGACAATACCCCATAGATTCTATATGGGGTTCAGGTCTGTGAGTTTGCTGGCCAGTCAAGAACACCAACACCATGGTCATTTAACCAAATTCTGGTGCTTTTGGCAGTGTGGGCAGGTGCCAGATCCTGCTGGAAAATTAAATCAGCATCTTCAAAAAGCTGGTCAGCAGAAGGAAGCATGAAGTGCTCCAAAATTTCTTGGTAAACGGGTGCAGTGACTTTGGTTTTCAAAAAACACAACGGACCAACACCAGCAGATGACATTGCACCCCAAATCATCCCAGACTGTGGAAACTTAAAACTTGGCCTATGAGCTTCTCCCCCCTTCCTCAGACTCTAGGACCTTGGTTTCCAAAATGAAATACACAACTGCTCTCATCTGAAAAGAGGACTTTGGAACACTTGGCTACAGTCCAGTTCTTCTCCTTAGCCCAAGTAAGAAGCCTCTGACGTTGTCTGTGGTTCAGAAGTGGCTTAACAAGAGGAATACAACAACTGTAGCCAATTTCCTTGACACGTCTGTGTGTGGTGAATCTTGATGCCTTGACCCCAGCCTCAGTCCATTCCTTGTGAAGTTCACTCAAATTCTTGAATCGATTTTGCTTGACAATCCTCTTAAGGCTGCGGTTCTCTCGGTTGGTTGTGAATCTTTTTCTTCCACACTTTTTCCTCCCAACTCAACTTTCTGTAACATGCTTGGATACAGCACTCTGTGAACGAGTCAGATCAGCAGTCTTCCCCATGATTGTGTAGCCTAGTGAACCAAACTGAGAGACCATTTTGAAGGCTCAGGAAACCTTTGCAGGTGTTTTGAGTTGATTAGCTGATTGGCATGTCACCATATTCTAATTTGTTGAGATAGTGAATTGGTGGGTTTTTGTTAAATGTGAGCCAAAATCATCACAATTAAAGAACCAAAGACTTAAAATACTTCAGTCTGTGTGCATTGAATTTATTTAATACACAAGTTTCACAAGTTGAGTGAATTACTGAAATAAATGAACTTTTCACGACATTCTAATTTATTGAGATGTACCTGTATATATGAGGGAGTCTTCTGATCAGCTGAAATTATAAGGAAGCATGAGGTGTAAAAAAATACAGAGAAATTGTATATAAGTTAGACCATGGGTATTATGTAAAACTGTATTCAATTACAAGACAAAGTACCTAGTTAAAAACGAGCCCAGTCTCATGAAAATGCATATAAATAAATAGTACGCCAAATAAAAACAAAAACTCGTGGTATTGATACGCAAAAAGGGACTTTGGCGTGCATATGATACGCATGTGTTTGGCATGCATATAATACGCAGTTTTCGCGTGCATATGATACTAAATTTGTTGGCGTGCATATGATATGCAGTTTTCGCGTACATATGATACGCATCTACCCCACAACCCTAAACCTACCCATCGCGTAGCATATACACGCCAAAGTCCATTTTTGCATATCAATACCACGAGTTTTCGTTTTTATTTGGCATACTATTTATACACACTTTCATGAGATCGGGTTGCTAAAAACATACTTTAGTGAAAGTAGAAAAGGTACCACATTTAATTCCACTCATAGATATAAAAGTTCTTAGATAGGAAATAGACCATTGAAATCAATCAGAGGGGATTTTCTCATTAAAGCAACTTTAATATAAAAACATTGTAAAGTAGAGTCTTTAATCACAACTTGTCCTGACTGCGTAGAGCTTTAGAACACATTTAACGGAAACCAGTATTCTGACATTTTAAAGCTTTAAATTCACTGAGATTCTTGTTATAACAGGTGAATTCATTCCTGAGAGATGGTGATAATTAAACATATTGCTTTAGGTCAAATAATCCAGAGTATATAGTGACTGTGAGGGGTTTCTCGTTCGTAGGACAGTACCTGTTATAGTTTGTAGCCCATTGCATTTTAAACTAAAATGGATTTCACTGGGAGTACTACTGATGTGACTTAAAGTCCTTGAGAAATTGTACATCACCACTAAGTCTTATTGTAGGGAAATTATACTTGAAACGTATTAGTCATACTCTTAATTAATTTATTCTCCTAGTCAAAAATCACACTTTCTACTCTCATACAAATCGCATTCAGTCTTTTAAAGTATCCTGGATACAGTATATCAGTGGTTCTCAACCTTTTTTACTCCAAGACCCCCTCCTCTCCAAATCAATACTGCAAGGCCCCCCAACCTTTTCTATTCACAAAAACCTTTGTATTCTAGTGTTATTACTTTTCAATTCCATATAATTATTTTTAAACAAAACACATTCAAGATAGATTTAAAAATTAATTTAAAAACATACTTTACAAAAATGTCACTGCAGATATTCCTTACAACTTAAAAGTATGCAAAGCTCAACTATTCAGTTACTTTAACAAATAAGCACAAGTCAACCTGCCATACCAAACAAGACCACAGGGAGATGCCAAAGAACTGCATACAAACTACTATACGGATCCATTCAGAATCACTAAACACTCCAAAATACAAATTAAAAATTGAAACATTCTGAATGTGAAATTGAATTAAAAACAAAAACAAAACATAATCAGAGGGAAAAGAGCGCACATACATAGTGTGCCTATTCTACAACTCCTATATGTCACTACAATCATCTTTACCTTATTAATAGTCATCCATCAAGACTTTACTAGCATGGCACTGGCTTGCTTTTTCCAGCCGAGAGTTTGCGTATCATATGCTTTTGCAGCGGTCGAGTGTTTTGAGATGCCATTCAGTCTGTATTTCACACAGCATGATGAGAATAACGGCATAACCTGAAACACAGAATATCAAGAGAGGTGGTGCTTTTATTTTTGTTTTTATTTATGTAGCCCCCTTCCGCTAAATATATATGTACACACACACACATTTATCATGCAAAATACGACTTCTTAAAAACAGGTTGTAATGACACAACTTTCCCTATATTAGTGGTACAGGATTTTTAGGGGTGAGAATGCAAATTCTGTCATCACATACTCACCCTGACGTTGTTCCCAATCTGTTTAACTTACTTTCTTATGTGGACCATAATAAAAGAAGACTGTTTGGTTACCAACATTCTTCAAAATATCAGCTTTTGTGTTCTGTAGAAAAAAAGAATGCCAAGCGGGATTGGAATGACATGAGGGTGAATAAATAATGACAGAATTGTACATTTAGAGTAAATTATCTCTTTAACTGATGAAAGATCTTTCCCTACTGTCTAATAAAAAGGATGTGGAGATGAGAAGAGAGGAAGGCTTTTTCTTTCTGTCTGTAATGATGAACAAGTGCGAGACCTGAAGCTCTGTGTCCCCACTAACCCCTGGATACAGGTTTGGGTGGATGAAAAAGGTGACTTTTACCAGAGTCGTCAGAAGGACGAAACACGTGCCACAGGTGGGTGCATAGTAATAACTCAACAGTTGCTGATTACAATTTCTTCACATTCTTCTCGGTTTGAGCTTTGGAGGCATTCAATTGTTTATGCAGCCAGCCGTGATGAAGATCCCCTGCCGGGCTTAAAATTACAAATTTAACGTCATTCACAAATTCCTAATGCAGACACAACATACAAAAATACCAAGCAATCAGCAAAAGTATTTCCATGAACATTAAAATGATGGACGGACGGACAGACAGACAGACAAGACGTTAGATGTTTTATGATGTCAGAAATGTCCCTGTGTTCTTTTGTTTCAGAGTCAAACCCAGCTGCACTCACTTCTACTTAATATTTGAATGCTTTGGACCATGTGGACGGACAGAACATTTTATTCATGAGAAGCATTTATAATGGTAACCTACAGAAGATGGTCTTTTAATGTCTGCGCTATGGGTTCAAACAGCGACGATTTTGTTTGTATTCAGTGCATGTGACAGCAAGAAAATGGAAAAACTAAGCATCACTGACTAAGGCTATTCACCCCCGCTGAAAGAACATGCAGATTTCATTGTGTGTGTGTGAGAGCGAATGTGTGTGCATGAGTGTTGAGTAAGTCTGTTCAAGCATGTGTGGGTGTATAGGTGTGTGCTTGTGGTTTTCATGTATGTCCATGCATGTGCATGTCATTGTGCGTGCATGTCTCTGTGTGCACACTGTTTTCCCCAGCATGCAGGGTATACAGCTCTCCCAAAGGACAGATCTTAGAGTGAGCGAGCAAGTAAGAACCAGGCTTAGTGGAGATCCAGGGGAGAGAGGGGGATTTCTGACAACTCAAGCCCAGTGGGGAGTGAGGGAGCTGGGCTAAAAGAGCAGAAAGAGGGAGGGTGGGAGTCTGGATCTCAGCTTTACTGATGTATAGACCAGCAGTGCAGAGATGGATGTGAAATAGGAACGAAAGAGAAATAAAAAGGGGGATGAGACAGAGGCGAGGGAGTGTGGAATAGACATTATCACTTTCTTGATGCAGCTCTCTTTTTTAATGCTTTCTCTCACACATAGCCGCCTCCTCCAACACCATATTCAACATATGCAGAGAGAGAGAGAGACACAGAGGAAGAGAGAGAGAGAGAGAGAGAAGTTTGGAAGGTAGATGTTTTAAGCAGTAATTATGAAACACGAACCATTGTAATTGCAGGGCAGAATTCAAGACCTGAGCAAAATAAAGGGATTACAAGCACACACACACTCGCTTAGCAGTCTATGTGAGGACATATCATATTAGTCAACAGTCTTTAACCTATTGATTTATGTAAAGTATAATTAAATGACTACTATATATATATATATATATATATATATATATAGTATATATAAGTATAATATGATATATATATTATATAGTATATATATATACAGTGGGTACGGAAAGTATTCAGGGAAAAAAAAAACCCCCCCTTAAATTTTTCACTCTTTTTTTTATATTGCAGCCATTTGCTAAAAATCATGTAAAGTTAATGTTTTTTTCCTCATTAATGTACACACAACACCCAATATTGACAGAAAAACACAGAATTTTTGAAATTTTTGCAGATTTATTAAAAAGAAAAAATGAAATATCACATGGTCCTAAGTATTCAGAACCTTAGCTGTGACACTCATATATTTAACTCAGGTGATGTCCATTTCTTCTGATCATCCTTGAAATGGTTCTACACCTTAATTTGAGTCCAGCTGTTTGATTATACTGATTGGACCTGATGGGCAAGCCACCACACTGTCTATATTAAGACCTTAAAGCTCACATGTGCATGTCAGAGCAAATGAGAATCATGAGGTCAAAGGAACTGCCGGAAGAGCTCAGAGACAGGACTGTGGCAAGGCACAGATCTGGCCAAGGTTACAAACAAAATTCTGCTGCACTTAAGGTTCCTAGAGCACAGTGGCCTCCATAATCCTTAAAGGGAAGGGACGTTTGGGACGACCAGGAACCCTTCCTAGAGCTGGCCGTCGGCCAAACTGAGCTATCGGGGGAGAAGAGCCTTGGTGAGAGAGGTAAGAAGAACCCAAAGATCACTGTGGCTGAGCCCCAGAGATGCAGTCAGGAGATGGGAGAAATTTATAGAAAGTCAACCATCACTGCAGCCCACCACCAGTCAGGGCTTTATGGCAGAGTGGCCCGACGGAGCCTCTCCTCAGTGCAAGACACATGAAAGCCAGCATGGAGTTTGCTAAAAAACACCTGAAGGACTCAAAGATGGTGAGAAATAAGATTATCTGATCTGATGAGAACAAGATAGAACTTTTAGGCCTTAATTCTAAGCGGTATGTGTGAAAACCAGGCACTGCTCATCACCTGTCCCATACAGTCCCAACAGTGAAGCATGGTGGTGGCAGCTTCATGCTGTGGGGGTGTTTTTCAGCTGCAGGAACCGGAAGAACTGGTTGACTACGCACTGCTGAATTGCGGGGCTGTTGGTATTGCTGTAGTTGTAGATTATTGCTGCTGCTGCAAAGTACAGGAATTTGCTACTGCTAATGCATACACCAATATGCTGCATATTGAGTTTTTAAGACATACTGCTGCTGCACAAATGGCATTTAAAATAACCCTGTAGCAGATCTATACAGGTGGAGCTGGGGAAGGTGGAGGGTTTCAGAGAAACTCTGAAAGCCTGCTGCAGGAATCTCTAGTGAATGCTAGCCAGTCATATAAATGCAAGGCAGTAAGATCATTGGCATAACACCCGTCAGAATGCACCATCTAGAGAGGTTTTCATACCTGAAACTATATATAATCTATCTATATATATATATATAGATCCATATATAAAAATATAAATGCCCAAACCCATAACCTAATCAAAAACAAAAACATTTAGCATTTTAGAATAAAAATATAATAATAATATAATAATAATATAATACTAATAATAATGTTTTATTTGGTTTAGCTTTGTTCGTGCGGACAACCACGAGTAGTTTCATTTATAGGGCCCCAATTTGTTGCTAAATAAAATACTATCATTTATATTATTGTGAAGGGATTTTGATTGGATTTTATTGGTTTTAACAGCTAATGAAATGTTTCTATCCCCTAACCCTAAACCTAACATGCCTAAGCCGTTGGCATGCTTAACCCCCAGCGTAGACGGGTTGTGGAGAAGGTATGACAAAGAGAGATGAAGAACATGTTTAAAAGCTATCATTAACTTCCATTGAGTCAGTGTTGCATCAGTGTGAACACACAATCAAAATTCTCCACCGCTGGCCTATATGTATTGGTAGGATGTGTTGTGTGTGTGTGTGGTGGTGTGTGTGTTGAAAGAGAAAAGGGGTGGTGATCAAATATACGCCGTTCTACACAACATACACATAACACACAAACCACACACACACTAAAAGAGGGTGTGAGTGATTGACTAATATAAAGGGCGTGTTGTTGGCATTTATTATTGATCGAACTAAAGAAATGTAGAAACAACAAGCAAGTATTAAATGTCAATGGTACTAAAAAAGGCTCCCTTAGGTGAATGCTGAATGTCTTATTGCAGAGTTACTACTTTCTAGGTCTAGTGTGTGTGGGTGTGGGTGTGGGTGGGTGTGTGAGTGTCCAAAATGTATAGATGAAAGAAAACATAAACAATTTAATACTTTGTTTAGTATCATTAAGATAATTGGGGTTTGCAAATGAAACTGGCCATAAAGATTTGGCTGGAAAGCAAACATTCAGAGTTCACAAATTAAATGGTGAAAATGTAATGGGCATTTTAATAATATTGTTTTCATATTAGGAAAAACATTTATATGATTGTTTGAAGCCCAAATTATTGATATTTTAGAATATTAGAAGATAAAATGTCCCAATTAACTCACATGTAAACACGTCAATCAGATTGAATTGGCCAGATCAGACTAAAATTTCGATCGGATTGTAAGGGGTGGTTTATTCATTTTGTAATCCGAGAGAGAGGACATTTGATCGGATTGAAACACTTGATCGGATTGAAAACCGAAACTGGAAATTACTGCGCATGCAGTTAATGATGGGACGATTGATACAGCGGCTCCAATGCTACGACGCAGTTTTCAAAGCACTATTGTATCACACACTGTGCCGATGCTTGTATCGAAATGACAATACCACGTGATTGATGACGTTTGAAGCTTTGAACGTCATGCAGTATCGGAAGGTCGGGACAGCTGGTTTGAAAAAGTCGTCGCTTCGCATGACTCTTGTGTTTGACTTTTAATGACTTGGTTGTGTGGGTGTGTGTGTGCACACTTATTTGGGATTCAATAGAATAGTTTAGAATAACCTCAACAACAGACAGAAACTGAATGCACGTCGCACCTCTATTGCATTTTATTGTGTTCTAGCTGGGGTCTCAGAGACCCCAAACAGCTCACCCAAAATATTATTGCTACTACTCACGTCAACTATTAATTATAATCACACACTTGTATAGTTTATATAATTGATCAATATGTGAATCCGTTGACTGGACTACGCATGACACGAGTTGGCACAGATTAAAAACTTTTTCAAACCAACCAATGCTGCACAATGTTTTGTTAGATTTGGTGGAGAAACAGAGTCTGACCACCAGATGTCGCTAATGCTCACTGTGTTAAAAGCTTCGAGTAATTAACCGTTTTTCGGCACAATTTCATGAAAGCCTTGAATGGTTCAGAAAGTCTCGATTTCCCATCACTATGCACAGTGGCGTAGAAATAGCGTAATGACGTATTACGCGCGTAACGAGCTGTTCTTCCTGGTGAATAAAGTGTCATAAATGAGTGTCCAGTCATTATAAAACTCCCCTTTCACTCAGCGTCTGTGAAATGGAGCAGCACAACGTCCCACCAGTCCTTGTTTAAGACTATCATCCACAGACGACTGGTTTTGGGTGTGGGAAGGGTCACTTTTACTGCTTTATAAAGTTCATGTGCTGGCCGTCGCCTAATTAGGACCCGAAGTAGATAAATATCACATGTGGTTTTTAAAACAGTATGCGACAACAGCGGGAAACTCTTTAAATTCATGCAGTGTGCGCATGTCAAAAGATTAAATCCGATCAGAAGCTTGTGACATATAAACGCGCATTTATCAACCCGATCACTCTATTTAGCGTTCATGTAAACACTACGTTCGGATTCGTCAATCAGAATGAATTCATTCCGATGGAAGCAAAAAGTGTCCATGTAAACGTACCCAATGTTATTTTTCAAAATACATGTAAAGGTGAAGAAAGAAAAGTGTATTTTACTTGTTCCATTTTAAACCACTCAGTGAGAAATATGAACCATTCCTTATCCTACACATATTGTGAACAAATTGAGTCCGTGAAATTCTCAGACATATCTGATGATGTTTGCTGAACTCAGAATGAACTTGATTTGATGATGATTAGGATTGAGAACACTGACTGACAGCTACAAACACAGGCTCTTTTTTTATCACTTTTTAACAGCACTAATGAGCAAATGAGACATTGTCTGTTTAACACTTGAAGCAGGGAGAATTATAAACTTTTTTTTATTTTACTTGGACTTCATGTTATTTTAATAACTGCACTTAATTTGGATCAGATACAAACAATATGTTCAACAGAGCCATGCTTGGAAGGCAGAAAAAAATGGAAACACCCATTCAGACTGGATCTGTGCCGCGGTCCGCTAATTGATGACTGCTAGATTATGTACAGAGAATGTCCTGATGTATTATGCAGGGCTGTGATTTCATTAAAATCAATCGGAGGGTATAAAAATGATTGACTGGCTGGAGTCCCTTTAAGGTAAATCAGTGTGTTGAGCGGCCATCTTGGCAACGCCCCCCAGGCAGCTATTTTTCATCTAGGCAATAGGCATGCAGGTACAGATCTAACTGAATGGAGGAAAACAGAAATCTCTGCAACTGTTTTTCAAGTTTACTTTTCAATAGCATGTCGAATCAACAATCATAAATCAAACATGGCTTCTTTAGTTAAAGCTGCAGTCCGTAACTTTTTTGGTTAAAAATGATCCACAATCCATTTTTGTGCAAGCACATAACCAGCCAGTGTTTAAACCTATTGCCTTACTTTTGCTTGATTCACAACGGTAAGCTTGTGATAATGTTTTCTAATTTGAGTGGTATGGGTAGGTTTTCGCGGGAAATTCGAGCATGGCGCTGCGTCATTACGTCACGTCTGTAAACATAAAGAAGTTGTCCCGGCTAGTTTGCTATATCGCACGAGGATGCTGCAGATGACGGATTGTTTATAGCCTTTTCTCACAGCAGCTGGAATAAATGGCGAATTGTAATCCAGAAAGGTCAAAATGACAATCATCAGTGACTGGAGATTCACCCGTAGTCAAAACCAAAAGAATTCGTACTGAGAAGTGGCTACAGAAAAAAAGAGAATGCGACAGCCATTGCTAAAACAAAAATATATATTGGCAGGGCTTTTGAAAGGTGGAGTGAACTCCGTGTTTTGAAGGGGTTTAAAACGGACGCAGAGACTGCTTTTTTCTGCTGGACAGGTAAGATATTTCAATGGTTCAATTAGGTAACAGTAGCACACTTCTTCGCTTAATCAATACAGTTATGGAGTTTCTTATGTTGTGCTTTTTTCTCGTCTTGCTATGTTGATTATGATAAAAGATTTATTTCAAAGAGAAAGAGTTGTAAGGAACTTTAATTGGCTTTTTGGGTTACAAGAACAATTTCTTTATATGAAATTCGAATTGTGTGACAATTAGAGATTAGACTGTACAGAAATTTAAATCTACAGGTAACGCTAATACACACTAAATACACGCACTCACGCAATGCTTATGTTATTAACATCAACAATTTGAAAAAGTATAACAATAATAATAATTGGCATGGTTTGGTGTGATAGGAGCTAACTGATCGTTAGATTTAATCACCATTAATAGCGCAATTTATTGTAAAATAAATTGACAATGCTTTTTTCCTCAGTTGATCAGAACAAAAGTGGCAGTTGTTACTTACTTATTCAGATGACATTCTTCAATGAAAACTCTTATTTGGGTCACATTTTCAAGATGTAGAATCTGTGAATACAAAGTGCAGTATCCACACCGGTGCGGTGACTGACAGCCACACATTCGATTCATCCGCGCTGGAGCCGTGCCGGTGCACGACCCATGCAAGGAAGATAATTCCGCAAATAGCTGCAATTGCAGGTTTTCAAACAGAGATGGCGACAAAAAAAGGCAAAACTTACACTGCAGTTTTAAAAAAAAAAAAAAAAAAGGCAAAAATAAATACTAAATTGTATTTAAATTACATTCATTTCATGCTAAGTATAATACTAATGCATTTAAATATTTATGTACTTAATAAAAAATTGTACTGCAATTGTACTTTTAGTATACTAAACTGGTATACTTAAAGTCTGCTAAATTGGAACAACTTATTTTGTGCTGAATGCACTTTAATTGTGTGGAAATAGTGCTGAAGTCCAACTTAAGATATACTGAAGTATATGTGATTGTGCTAAAGTGGAACTACTTATTTTGTGCTGAATGCAATTTAATTGTGTGGAAATAGTGCTGAAGTCCAACTTAAGATATACTGAAGTATATTTGATTGTGCTAAAGTGGAACTACTGCAAGCATACTTCAGGTAAATAACTTGCATTTACAGACTGAAATTATTCAAAGATCACAGTCATCATCAGTAGTGACATTAAAACATTTTAGGCTTAATATTAAGAAATGTGCATTATGCACAAGTAGTACTCCACATAAAGTTTAATTATAATTTTTATATCAGTAACTCGAGCGATATGTCAGTAAATATGTTAATAGCTATACTTAGTATGAAATAAATGTATTTGAAATATATTACCTTTTTACTAGCATGTTCTGGAGTAAAATGAGCCATTGCCATTTCTCCCATTCGTTTTGCCACGAGTGGTTTGTCTTTTCATCTTATTACTGCCTCATGACTCCCACAGGGCAATGGCATTCTCGTCAAGTCACATGAGAGTTCAGCTCTGGGCTTTGCTGTGACCCCTGCTGCAGTTTACTGTTAAATCACATTTACCATTACCAGACAACACACATAATCTAACTAACAGGCACCCAATGAGATTTCATCCATCGACACAGTACCGAATTTACCAGACTGCCACCAACCAAACAGAAGCAAAAAAAAAAGGCAAAATCTATAATACATAACCTTCAATCTCACCTACAAATTCACCTTCAGCCAAATCCTCCTAAAATGAGAGTTTATGTGAGGAATCACTGTGGCACACCACGAAACCTTTGGCTAGAGAACAATTTAAAGAAAGAAAAAATATATATATAGACACCTTCAAAGTTTGTGGTTCCCCCCCCAGTAAGAAGTAAGATTTTTTATTAATACTTTTTATTAAACAAGGATGCATTAAATTGATCAAAATTGGCAGTAAAGACACTTCTAATGGTACCAAAAGATTTCCATTTCAAATAAATGCTGTTCTTTTGATCTTTGTATTCAACAAAGCATCCTGAAAAAATGTATCAAGGTTCCCACAAAAATAAAGCACACTCTTAAAAATAAAGGTGCTTCAAAAGGTTCTTCAAGCGATGCCATAGAAGAACCATTTTTGGTTCCACAAAGAAGCATTCAGTCAAAGGTTCTTTAAAGAACCATCTCTTTCTTACCTTTTTATAATCTTTCGCCACAATTAACCTTTTGTGAAACCATTTAGACAAAAAGGTTCTTCTATGGCATCGTGAAGCACCTTTATTTTTAAGAGTGCAGCACAACTGGTTTCAACATTGATAATAATGAGAAATGTTTCTTGAGAATCAAATGAGCATATAAGAATTATTTCTGAAGGATCGTGTGACACTGAAGATTGGAGTAATGATGCTGAAAATTCCCCTGTAATAAATTACATTTTAAAACATATTAAAATAGAAAACAGTTATTTTAAATTGCAATATTATTAACTGTTACTTTTGATCAAATATATGTAGCCTGAGTGAGCATAAAAGACTCCTTTCAAAAGTATTACAAAATCTAATTGACCACAACGTTTTAAAGTTGTGTATATAAAATTATTTCCATCTCATTGTTAAATGAATTATGGCATTTTAATCGTTTTTATCTGTGTTAATAGTGTTCGCATTTATCTGTTGCTCAAAATTCAGTCATTAGACAAGTAAAAAAAGCTTTTTTCCTGGAACTTGGCGTGTGCACAGATTTGGTAAGATCGGTGGTTGGTTCAGGGTTAGACTCTGGGGTTTGATAATGAATTGTTTGGGTGGTTGTATGATTACAACTCCTGCTGGTCTCAATGTTCTCCTACAGAGAGACACTTTGTAAATCTTTAGTATACTGAGTTTTAAAAGATCCGGCCACAGCAGGGAGCCTTCTAAGGGTTAACACAAGAGAGTCGGAGCGAGAGAGTCTTTCGGTTTGATCTCTTGCCCCGTAGAGACGTGTGGAATTGTGGGATAGCTACAGCCTCTTTCCCACATTTGTATCTCCATGGTAACACCCCACGGGGAGGTAGAAGGGTGGAGGTGAGCTAATCTCTAAGTCGATACCGAAGAATTTTCAACTCTAACTAAACTCTGAGAGTGGGGAGAGTTAATCTATTCTCTCTTCCAACTCAATGAGTTGTGTGTGTATGTACATGTGTGTGCGCTCCGTTAAAACCAAGTATTTTGCTGGTTACATGGTGTCGCCTTCCGTCTGTTAATCTTCCATGAAGCTTCATACAGAAATAATTCAATATATATTTAAAAGAGAGTTAATTCATTGTTTATAAGGGATATTTATATTTGTTGCATTGAAGTATATTAGGTCTGTACATTCCCTGGTCACATGTACATTTTTCAAGTATCTATACTATTATTTCATAGACTTTTACTTATACTTGACTATACTCAAAAGTATAATATCTTACTTTTTACACCACTACATTTTAGAGAGACATATCATTCCTTAATATTTTGAATTGAACCGAGACCCGCTCCGATCTGTCTAATTCTTTTGAGCGGATTCTTTCCAATGAAACTGCTGAATTGGTTAACAGAGTGCACTGAAGAATTTATTCTCGAATTGCACTGAACCAATTGCACCTTTTCTTTATTTAACAACTGATTCATTGATCCGGTCAGAGCATTCAGATAACCACTCACTGAATTTGTCTTGTCTGACTCAAAATGAGCCAAGAACTGGGAGTAATATGGTCCTAAAAGCTTGAGTGTGTAGAGGACTTGACTGATGGCACAAAAAGTTACTATTCCAGTCTTTTTCCAAAGCTTGTATACTATAAACTGCTATAAAAACAGTTAAACCAAAAATGGAAATTCTGTGAATTTCTTTATTCATACTTTTCCAAAAGGCAAAAGAGGGTATTTTGAAGAATGCTGGTAATCAAACAGTGTTTTATCGTCCATTCATTGGACGTCAAATGTAACAAGAACTGACATATCTCAAAATATCTCCTTTTATGTTCCACAGAAGAAAGTCATACAAGTTTGCATTGCTGTCTATGCAGGGTCAGAAAGCCCTCAGATTTAATCAAAAATATCTTAATTTGTGTTCCAAAGATGAATGAAGGTCTTACGGATTTGGAACGTAAATCATGACAGATTCTCATTTTTGGGTGAACTGTCCCTTTAATCTCATTGTATAAGATGTTTGAATGCTAAAATTGAATGTTTTAACTTTTTATGGTGTAGGTTTGTTAATAACATTAAATATTTGCAGATCATGCATATTTAATTTCAGCATCTGCTAATTGTTTTATTGAGTGCTGACTAATTGATCATTTGTACTTTTATTTACGACTTATACTTTTACTGGTGTAATGTTTCATTAGAGTACCTGTAACTCCGCTAATCCATCCACCAATCCACTTTCACATAAAGCTGTGAAAATTTAATTACCAATATGCATGTTTTCCTCAGTTTTACTCCATTTCTAAGCCCCACTCTTACCTCAGAAGACATGCTATACTCAGATTAAAGGACTGTCACAACGTCTTTGAGTTCTAGGGGCAACAGTATCAAAGTTGTGGTGACCGAGAGAGAAAGAAGGGTGAGGTGTGGAAGCCGCACAAAGAGACTGTTTGGAAGTGCTTTTACACTGCAAAGAGAAATAGCCAAGGAATTTCTTTCTTTTCTTTGTTGGGCTTTTGCTTTTATAGTGCAGACCGGTTTAGAGAGGAAAGTGGAGAACGAAACTGAGGCTGGCCAAATTTGAACCTGCATCTCTTTGAGCACCACAGGTCTTTATGCATGCGCTAACCTCATTCTTTCCTACTTTTCTCCAGTTTTCAATGTATTTCATGTCATATTAACATTTCATGACAAGAAGTCATGACTAAAAGAATCTATCTATACCTAAGAACTGAAAAGAATGTAAACACTTCAAACAGAAAACCTAGTTTTTCTCTGCATAATTTATACCAGGACTAGGCAAATTTCTGAAACACAGGAGAGTCCTGTGATATCACTTTTGTCTTTACCTGCATTTTGGAAATTCACATCCAGACTCGACTCGCATTTGCGACTAAAAAGGGATGTGTACAAATGTGTTTAGGACCATGTGTGCAAACAAGTCTACATAAAACTACATTTCAATCATGACAACTCTCTGAACATTTTAGCATGGTGATGGATATGACAATGTTAATGTATTTGGTCTTGGCGGTACAGATCTGCTACGCTGCTGCTGAATTGCTGCTGCTGTTGGTTATTGCTGTAGTTGTAGATTATTGCTGCTGCTGCAAGCAAGTACAGGAACTTGCTACACCGATACGGTGCCATGAGTATTTAAGACATGCTGCTGCTGCACAAATAGCATATAAAATAACCCCATAGCAGATCTATACAGGTGGAGCTGGGGAAGGTGGAGGGTTTCAGAGAAACTCTGAAAGCGTGCTGCAGGAATCTCAAGTGAATGCTAGCCAGTCATATAAATGCAAGGCAGTAAGCTCATTGGCTGCATATGCAGCATGAACCAATCAGCTTGTGCCAAGTCGTTTAACTCTATGAATATCATCAGTTACGTTAACACCCCGTCAGATTGCGCCATCTAGAGTTTCTATATATTTAATTAGTTTTATGAAATTTCTGTTCATAAAAGTCTTAAATATCTTAAAACGGTATAACAAACATGAATTATCATTTTAAGAGGTGATGGAAAAAACGGATTTGCAGCAGGCTAATGTGATTATTAAACTTAAAAAGTCTATGATTTATTTAAATATGAGCAATGCATGTATCAAAGTACTCATGGTTTCAAAGTAGTTTGAAATCAATGAATGCTGCGCATTTATGCCAGTAGTTTGCTGATGACCTACTGTTGATGAATTATGACAGAGTCCTGGTGTATTTTGGGCTTGTTTATACTTAAAAGTCCTGCATGATGCAAAAAAAAGTTCTAGTTATTATTGGTATTTTGGTTACACAAAAACTGTACCTAGCATTTATTTCAAAGTAAACTCTTATAGTTCTTGTATAGGCTTCCCTCTCAAAGAAAAGAAAGGCTAAATACATTTATTTTGCACGTTATTTAATTTATAAATATATTAAAGAAAACCACAGTATTTGATAAATTGTCAATGCTACCAGACAGTTTTTAACATACTCCTTTTTTACCTTAGGCGTATATGAAAGCAAACACAGTAAACAGGGCAGCTCTGACAGTGTGAATGAACAAAATCCCGCAACTTCTTTGTGCGAAAGAGGCTTGTATCATGAGCATATACACCTGCAGTGCCACAGCTCCAACACGCTGGGTCCTCTATTAGATTAGTGTTCCCTCTATGGTGAATGCAGGGAGTGGGTGTGAAAACCATGAGGACATATTTCCAGCATTCAAACTCTGAAAAATAATCTGATGAATTTATTTATGAAAGATGAAATGCTGGTCAACTAGAATGAGTGAAGAAAAGCAAGGTCAACATCTCAGACATGCTGCCATTTATTGAAAATGAAGCCATCATGAAGGCTTTTGGGAGAACATTGTGTCAGGATCTGACCTGCTGCTCTAAATCATGTTCACTCCGAAAACAGACAGGCGTAGAAACTTTGACCCTCCCTAATAAACCCGCAAAGGTTTCTTTTTGTGTTGCTCATGGGGAGATCTCAAATGTAGTGTATGTCAGTTCTGAAACTCTAGTGCTTTGAATGTGTGGGTTTTAGACCACAAACAGCCTGTATCGCTTCTGTATAAACAACCAATCAGAAATGAGTGACATTTAAATTCCCTGAGCATAAGGCAACTGAAAATACTGAGAGAGGAAAAGACCACAGCAGGAGCAGGCAAGTAACCCGACATGACTCCAGAGCTGGGACTCTGTCTGTGTGTGTGTGTGTGTGTGTGTGTGTGGGTGCGCGATGAGGGAGTCGTGTCAGCAGAGGGGCTGGCTGATGGAGCGTCAGAGGCTGCAGATGAAGGGATGAGAAATGACGATGAGCCGAGCTTGGCTGTGTGACACTGGTCGAAAGCGTGTGAGGGAGATGTGAGCTCTGTAGATCAGATTAATCTTTACTCAGATGAGACGAAAGGGAAAAGCATCAAGGCTGGGTATTTTTTTCCTGATAAGTTTGTTGCTGCTGTCCACTGGGCACAAGGATTGAGGGGCTACAAATTCAGTTCAGACTTTATGTAGCACCTTTTGTGCAAACATGTGCAAGTATGATATGCTGGTAAATACATAATAAATAAATACACAAGTACATCCGTTATGTATTAAAAGAAACAAAGTAAGTAAAACGGGTGGAAAGAACAACTTAGGCTGGCATGAATCATTCACTAGTTATACCATTACTGGTGGTTTGGTGCTGGTCTAGCAGTTCTGTTGTTTTAGTTAAAGTTTTTGTCTTTTGATGAAAATGTCCTTTATATTTCAATATCAATATTACAATGTTCATTATTTCCATTTAAAAGTTAATTTTATCATAATAACATAATATTTAAATATTCTTCAATATTTCATTATATTCACAAATTCTATTCAACTGTTGATTTATTTATGATTAATGATTTAATGATGTTTTTCTTGTCAATAGAAGGTTTATAACTATTCTTATATAATGAATTTCTATAATTTAATAATGAATTATATTAATTTATTTATTTTCTTGTTGAACCTAAAATTTTGAAAAGAATATTCTAAATCAATTATAATAATTACACATAATTTGTTTGTTTTTGCTACCATGTTCGCTCTGGTTAAGTCGGACCTCTGATGATGTGAGATGAACAAAGATAGATATTGTGGATGTGGTGTGGTTTATTATAAACAAGTCAACATTGACGTGAAAAATGGGGGTAATAGTGTGTCCAAAGGGGTTGTTTTGCAGAAACTAAAACGTAGTGTGTATTAATCACACGCTGGTTGGTGTGGATAGGAGCAGAGTACAGCAGTAGAAATTTAAGCCCCCAATTGACCTATCGGTAAGCCCTGCCCCCCTTACAGGTTACTGTTGCTCACTCGGACAAACAAACGGAGCTGCTCACTGTCTTACAATGACAGCTGTCAGTGAAAACCTTCTTTCGAGGTGTTTCTGATCAATTTGGGACACAGATGGACCTTCAAGTGGGACTTAAAGGGGTCATATGATGTTGCTAAAAATAACATTATTTTGTGTATTTGGTTTAATGAAATGTGTTCATGCGGTTTAAGGTTAAAAAAAACACATTCTTTTCCACATACTGTACATAATTGTTTCTCCTCTATGCCCTGCCTTTCTGAAACGCGCAGATTTTTACAAAGCTCATCGATCTGAAAAGCGAGGAATGTTGCTTGTGATTGGCAAAGCTAATCCAGTGAGTCCTGGATTGGATGAATCCATCAAGCGGTTGTTGTGACGGAAATGTTACGCCCCAATCATATTGTGATGCCTTGTCCCAGCCGAGCGACGAGACAAAAACATTAAAACCCATTACAAACGAGGCATTCGTTACATCCAGTGTGGACATAATTACTGATTATAATTACTTATACTGTATTTTTATGCGCTGCGTTGCATCGCGCCGCGTAAAAACATAAAACCATGTCTGCATTTGTGATCGGAGAAATGACAAACAACAAGTGCTACTCTACACTGCTCATAAAGAAGATCTGTAGCGTCTATTTTTTTCTATTCTATATCGGTTTTCTTTTATTTATTATATAAAAATAAATGCGTTTAAGACTAACTGAGATTAGTGTTATAGCACTTGCAGAATCATTGCTCTTTGTTGCTTTTGGATTGCTGTCCATTGTCTCATTTGTAGTCGTTTGGATAAAAGCACTGCGAAATGACCAAATGTAAATGTATTAAATATATATGTAAAGTAACAGGGATGTTAGATAGCATAGAAGAATTCACGTTCACGTTTTAAAAAAAATATTAACTAAAGATCGCAGTTTAAATGCGGTCAGTGTGTTTTCTATTCTATAAGTTTAAATTGCTTCAGGTTGTTTTGGATATTAGATATGTTAGGCCTATATTATAAAACTTTTTTTTTATGGATTCTCTTCTGCTCACAAGGATTGTATTTATTTGATCGAAACTACAGAAAAAAAAAAACAGTATATTGTGAAACATTTTGCAATTCAATATTGGTTTCTTCTATTTCAATATACTTTAAAAATAAATTTAGTCCTGTGAGTAGGATTATAATAGAATAATCCCTGTATCTAATATGCCAGATTTAATATCAGTGTTGAAATGTTGCTGCTTAATATTTTTTATTTTTTTTGGAACCTGTGATACTTTTTTTCAAGATTCTCTGATGAATAAAAAGTTAAAAAAGAAGACCATTTATTTAAAATAGAAATCTTTTCTAAAAATATAAATCTTTACTATCACTTTTTATCCATTTAAGACATTCTTGCTGAATAAAAGTATTCATTCTTTCAAAAAAAAAAAAAATTACTGACCACAAACTTATTGAATGTAGTGTATATTTAACAAAATTTTTATTTTGAATAAATGCTGTTCTTTTTAACATTTTTATTCATCAACGGATCCTGAAAAAAGTATCACAGATCCCAAAAAATATTAAGCAGCACACTGTTTCCAACATTGATTATAAATCAGCATATTAGAACGATTTGTGAAGGATCCATGTGACCCTGAAGACCGGAGTAATGTGCTGAAAATACAGCTTTGCTCACTAGGAATAAATTATATTTTAAGATATTGAAAATAGAAAACTTTATTTTAAAATTGCAAATAAGATTTCACAGTATTATTTTGTGAAATAATATACCGTATTTTTTTAATTTTTACTTTTCTCATGGTTAAACTAAAAAATACACATTAGTCATGGGTAAAGATTAATAAAATAGCACATTAAAGTTAAAAGTACACACTTTTTTTGGGCGCGCGCGTACAGGTCTGGTAACATTAAAGAATGGTTATGGTGGCCGAAATGGTCCGTTCAATAGAGAAAAAGCTTTGTCAGCAAGAAAAAAAAATTAGAGGGGAAACATGCATGTATAATTAAATCTATATTATATAATATATATATAGTATATATATATATTATATATATTAGAGATGCACCAATTTGCCAATTTTCTTGGGCTGGTTCCGATTTCCGATTTTTGGCATGTGGACCTGGCGATTTTTTTTTTTTTTTTTTAACGATTTTTGCTGATTCCGAGGTATTTCTAAAAAACGATAATGGGACAGTATATATTCAGTTAGAATAATAAAAGTAAGAAACTGTAGAGTTGTTACCATTAAAATGAAATTAGTATTAACAAACCCTATCTTTCCACTGCTAAGGAAACAGAAGCTGCATCTGAAGTGGCATTAGATGCATTTACATTTTGGTGAAGCTGAGGTGCCATAAATGCATTCACACTGTAAAATTTCAAATGCATAAATAATTTTGTAAGATTAATGTTTTACATATTTTTTTAAACATACAAATAAATGTTGAAAAAATGCAATAATACTTTTAAATATAATCAAACCACCAGTAGGTGGCGGCAAATGACTGTTTTAATGAGTGAGTCATTAGTCATTCATTCAAAACAGATTCATTCAAACGGCTGATTTATTCAGAAACGAAGCAAGTGACTGTCTTTATGAACGAGTCACTGAATCACTGACTCGCTCAATTCGTTCAAAACACGGATTAATTCAGTAACGAAACACCGCTGTGTGTTGCTCGGAGACACAAAACAGTTCTGCTGTGGCTTTGATCGGCGGTGCGTTTTTCCAAATGGGATATATCGCCCTCCGAAGGTCACTTCGGTGTGAAAACAATCATGGCCGCCATATTGAAGGGTTGTTCCAAAACAAAGTGCTCAAAACTGGCCACTTCAAAAGGCCCTTCAGAATGAAGGATTTCGAAAAGTACAACTGATGGACACTTCGGACTCCCATGATCCTTTGCACAGATTCTTTGCATGATGACGGCGCCTCTGTGTGGGCATGTGATGATGACACAAAAGAGCACTTCAAGAAATAGTTGTTTGGTCCCCTAAACCCTTCAACCCTCTCACTCTGAAGGGTAAACCCTTTGAAGGGATTATTAGGGCATAGGGATGAGCCCTTTCGAAATGGAATGCAGGCGGAACTATTTTTGTCAAGCGAAATTGAGCAAAAACAGTGAACATTTTGTCTAAAATGTAAGTCACGTAATTTTACCTTATTGGTTATTGAATACTCTTGTATAAACTCAGTGTCACATTGCCAGCGTTGTTGAGATGATATTCGGGGAGGAGGGGGGAACACCATGTCCATATAATGTTGGCTTACCCTAAATCATATTTTGGAAATATCTTTTTCTTCTACCGCAGTAAGTATGCGATCTATCATTTCTGTGAGGTTAATTGTGTGTGCGTTTTGTCTCTCTCTCAGGATGTGGCAAACCTCATCTGGCAAAACAGAAAATTACATTATCAGTCGCCATATACATGAACATAAAGTTAGAATCATTCTCACACGAACGACAATGTTGTGTGACTGTGAGCTTGGCATGTGAAGCATTGTCACATAGATATGTATATACAGGGATACGGAAAGTATTACAGACCCCCTTAAATGTTCACTCAAAAATGTCAAAATTATGTGTGTTCGCACTATGGGGTGCTGTGTGTACATAATGAGGGAAAAAAATTAACTTAAAATGATTTTAGCAAATGGCTACAATATAACAAAGAGTGAAACATTTAAGGGGGTCTGAATCCTTTCCGTACCCACTGTATCTATATTATATATATATATATATATATAGCAGGTAACTTCATTGTATATTATTTATACTCTATGGAAACAGTAACAGTATGAAAACAGCCTGCTTCAAATCAATCCATAGATTTTCAATGATGTTCAAGAGTGGGGATTGGGATGGCTATTCTAAACATTGTATCTGTGTCTGTGCATAAATTCTTTGGTAGATTTGGAAGAATGCTTTGGGTCATCTTCCTGCTGAAACAACCGACCCTGGCGTAACTTCAACCTCTTGACTGATTCTTGAACATTGTTCTTGCGAATCGGTTAATACTGCGTGGAATCCATGCAACCCTCAAATCTAACAAGATTTCCAGTACCTGTGCTTGTCAAATAGGTAGACCCTCCACCCATAATGGACCCTCCACCAATTTTTTACAGTAGGGAGCAGGTTTTTCTCCTGGAACGCTGTGTTCATTTTCTGCCATGCAAAGCGCAAATAACTCTTTCAGTTTAATTATTCCAAAATAATTCAGGTTGTCCAGATGAGCCTTTGTATACCTCAAATGTCTCTGCTTGTTGGCAGTATGCAGAGAACGCTTTTCCCGCATCACCCTTTCATTGAGCTGTCCCTGTGCAAAGTGTGCTGGGGTCTCATTTATAAAACTCTTCATAGATTTCATCTTAAAAGTGTACATACACACAAAAGCTAGATTTTGCGTACGCACAAAAGTTTTCAGATTTATAAAACCATGCGTACGATAGAACCAGCACATAAATCCCTTTATAAATCCCAGTCAGGGGAAGATCTTGCATACGTGCATCTCCTCCCCGAAATCACCTCACCATATATGGATCTTGCAACGCCTAGATTTACTATGCATAACCTTATCTGCATATTACTTCCATGCATACTCCTATCCACGTGACACCATGTTTAACACTGTCAAAGGTACAAGGAAATATGAGATACGGACTATAAATGTCATTGTGCCATACACATCAATTTGTATTGCTAAAAATCCTCCAATATTCTTGTTAGGTTTTAGAATAAATATATCAATATATCCATAAAAACAAAACTGTTTAAATCGTTTCAGATAAATATTTTAAAATATAGAGTCTCATTATTTTACTCTGGCCAAATATTCTAATTGTTTTACACAATCAAATAAATCTTCTAGCTTTTTTAGAGTGGAAACAGCCTATTATTTAAATACAATTGTCTGACTCGCATCACTGACAAAGTATTCTAAAAAGGAAACGTTTTTTCATAATGTTGTAGAGATGCCTTCACACAACATCAACACCTCTGTGCAGCTGCGGTTGTACAGTAAAATACCGATTGATCA
The DNA here is from genome assembly GCA_018155175.1 of Sinocyclocheilus anophthalmus. Taxonomy (NCBI): domain Eukaryota; kingdom Metazoa; phylum Chordata; class Actinopteri; order Cypriniformes; family Cyprinidae; genus Sinocyclocheilus; species Sinocyclocheilus anophthalmus. Next base: position 49,044 of record JADLZN010001073.1, on the reverse strand, counting down.
TTACACCTCCACAGATCATGTTTTAGGCCATTTCAAGTCTTATTTTGACAATGTGATTTACTATATAATATAATATATCTATATATATATATATATCTACATATATATAATATATCTATAGATATTAGTGTGGGTTGAGTGTGTGTGTGTGTGTGTGAGTTGTTTACTTCAATTTTTAAATTAGTCTTCCCATTAACACCATTATATTGTTCATTCAGACTGATTTGTGAATGCAGAATGTGCATGAACACAAGAGGCGGGATTTTATCGCATGAACCAATCACAGCCAATTAACCAGTCATATCCAATCATATCGCAATTCCCTCCTCTCACGTGACCTTCCCCCAGTCATTCTCAATTACCTCCAGCAAACTTACGGCACGCTTTAGGGGGTCTGTTAAAACTCAATGGGCTCAGGGGAGGCATGACAGATGCAGACTCCCTCTGTAACTTTACCTGCTGGTGTCACTGTTGGACAATGTTTCTTTAGATTAACGAGTGATTTATACTTTTAAATGTTATATTTTATAATATTGGCATCGTTTTATTTTTGTACTATGAATTTGTCCAATATTTTGAGAAGACACTGTATGTATACACACACCATTTACGCATTGCTTTACTTAAAGTAATTGCTTACTTTTAGTTTGATTTTATTGCACTACGTCTGCTTTTGAGTGCAAGAACGCATCCTCTGTAAACAAATCCCCAGAGAGCCTGATATCTTCTGCAGGCTGTTCCATAGTAGGGGACTGTGCATCCTCATAACTGTTCTGTTCTGACTGTTAGAACAGGTTTAGAAGACCACAGAGACCTGTTTGTTACAAACCTCACTAGCTTATTAGATATGGGTTGAGCTGCAAACACATTAAGGAATCTGAACACCAACAAACTGAAATCAATTTTAGCATTTAGTAGTGTCCAATCAAGGGACTTCAAGGCATGTGTAATGCGATAAAGCTGGAACATTCTGGTCCCTTTCTGTGGAAGGCCAGATGATACAAGCACTACAAAATCCAGCGTGTAGAGCGACTGAAACAATGACAAGATGTAATGTATTCTAAGGGGAGGAAGAGCTAAATAAATGCTTTATGGGAATTACTGGAAATTTCACGCTTTGCGACGTCCACCGCTTCTGCTGCTGCTGCTTTCTGTTCATCCCTTTTGTTCACATGCAGATTTTATGCACGAAATAATGTTAATAAGAGAAGGAGGGAGCGAGGTTTCAGAACTTCCTCTCTCTTTCACTCTGTCCCTTTCGTTCCCTCTTTTCTAATTGCAATGCATACACATTAAGCAATCCATATTTTCACTCTCTCTCTCTCTCTCTTTTTATCTCTTTTTCACCTAATTGCATGCACACATTAACATACATTTCCATTCAGGCTAAAAGCAGTGGCTTTGTCTGCTGCCGAATATCAAGAGAACGTTCCGGCATGTTTAGGACTGATGGAGACATGGGACATTTATGAACAGAAAATGACATTTTGTTCATACTGGAAACAGAATGTAAATGGGGAACTGATGTTACAAAAGGTGTGTGTGTGTGTTCCCCTGTGTGAGGACGAGAGGAGAGCGAGAGATGAGAGAATGAGACCGAAGAGCGAGAAGCGAGAGAGAGAGAGAGAGAGANGAGAGAGAGANGAGCCGGAGAGAGAGAGAGAGAGAGAGAGATTTGGCATTATTTATCGACATGGAACGAAGGCAACCTAAAGAAATCCAGCATATTCTCTGCCATCTCACGATCAGGGATTAGCCAAGTCTGCATGGGCAGGCATGCACACACACACACACACACACACTCTATCTTTGTCATACACTCACAAAAATGCAATCACTTAAACTCCAAGTAAGGCAAATACCTCATATGCATGCAAACACACGTTAAATTAATTAACTCTAGTAATTAGTCATCCCCATTTAAGGTATGACATTACAGAGAGCGAGAGAGAGAGAGCCATCGACTGTGGAAGCAGAAGTCAACTCGCAGACACTCGGTCGCCATGGAAACCACTGATGCGCCCGACAGGGGGTCACACATGATCAGGTCAGCCCAGAGCCCCCTTATCGACTTGTGCTGTTTACAGATTTCACTTTGTTTCTCGGTCTCACATCCGTGCGACGGGGGGCTGCAATGTTTTTATAGGAAAGAAATGACATTGTCCTCTAAAAGCTGACAAGCCTTTGATTTTCTGACTCCCATTCTTTGTGGTCTCTCCTGATGAAATGTCCTGTGGTGTGATGTGGCGCTCTGATCTAGGACCAACTGTTCAGCCTAAACATTATCAGAGAAAGCACATGGCCGCTCTTAGACCGGTGGACACGGGCAGCCAGTGAACGCACTGCTGAATTGTGGGCGGAAAGAGAACCGTGCCGTTTCCATTATTGAGGCTGAGGTAGTGAACAGGCTAGAAAAGACCACACACACACTATACACAAAATTTTGCTGAAGATAGAGGAAAGAATGAAAGAGAAACGAAAAAAGAAAACCGTAAGAGGGACCCGCCCATGTTTGCAGTGGGAATGAAAAGTGCCATTTGTGAAAACAGTGTTATTTTGGTCTCTCTAGTCCCCTCTTACAAGATTGTTTAGTTTATTTTTTCATTTTGTGTCGCAAAGATGTTTTTGTTTAATCATTCTGGATGTATTTCTTCTTTAAAAAGTATTTAAATATGCGTATGTCTTGCATGAGAATCAACATTTATTTCCAGTGTAGGTTGCGCGATATACAGATATCCATATTTTTTTATATAAACACAGTGTGTTTATGATTACGATAAATACCAGTTTGCACTATCATGGAACATAATGGCCTGCTTTTAGGGATGCACCGAATTTTCAGCCAAAGATGGCATTATCGGTTTTTGACCGAAAATATATGAAACGGTAACGTACAAGTGACGAGTCACGCACTGCCTCGATTTCTAATGTGTTTGATGAGATTCTACAGGTAAGAAGTGTATGGAGAATAATATAATTTAAGTTTGTTCTAAAATATTTTGTCCAATTTGATGCGATACTTTCAATAAAAATTCAAATTCGATTTTATTGGTTTATAATAAGGATGTCGCGTTATACCGGTATTGACAATGATCGTGATATTCAAATAATGAAATATCATGTTAATTAGGAGTGTCACAATAGACTGGTATTGGCGATATTTAAAAATGAATAGTACACATATGAAAATATGATACAAACAATCTAGCGGCAATGCCATTATGAAGCGTTAAAACACTCACGTGTGATTTGTTTCATTCATACTCGACACCAGAGGGCAACCTCGTGCAGAAAGTCCACAAGCGAGACTCATAAAAGTAATAAAACAAATTCCAGGAAATCCCTTATATGGACAAAGGCATCCAGCTGTCACTGTAGCTGAATAAAGTGCCTTATTTACTGAGCTATGGCGACAGTTTTGCATGATGAGAATATGTAACAACTAAAACAGTACATGGTTTATCTGCATTCTTCAAGCCATCTCAGGTATTTTCATATGGATAATGTATATTTATATTGCAATGTTAATTGACATAGACTTTATCACTGTATAGAATACTATAAAATAAGAATCCGTTCACAGAAGAAAGTTATTTCAAACACTTGAATGATGCTATAAAGTAAGTTTGGAGTAATGAGTTATTCTCATAAGTTGTCTTACTTTGACTGTGCCTCTAAACTAGCAACAGTGAGCATTTTAGTCTCTTCTGTTTAGTGTAATTGTTCCTTTTGTACACAATGGTGAGATTTATTGGTAAAATAAATAAATAAATAAAGATTAATTTGACTGATAGCATGATTTTTTTAATTTTTCAAGATTTCTCTAGATATCACAATTTATCGTTTAAACGTTAATTAATAAACGTTTTGTGAAAAAACTGAAATTGTGACAGCCCTAGTTTGTAGTTTTTCAGTTCAAATTCAAGAAATTTTAAGAAATTCAAAAGTCTAATATTAATACAATAATTTATACAAAGCATTTTAAAATATTTGAAAATACGTTATTTTCGGTAACGTAAATGTGCATCCTGAATATTTGGTTTCTGTTTCAGAATTTTAATTTCAATGCATCTGTTTTTGTATAACCAAAATAGCTGGAAACCACTCACAATGAAAGCCTCCGACATTTAAGATAATATGCCCACTTTTACATTAAAAATAACCATGAATATGGTAAAAATTACAAGGGTACGATATAAATTCGTAAATTTCGGTACCTGTTATACAACACAATTCTCCAGTTCACACAGTGTGATGTGAAGCATGGAAAATGTTGACAAAAGATTAATTTGTCAACACAAGGCCACTGAAGAGATGTTTTTCATTTAATGAGATATTTATTATTAATCCACGTAAATGTCAGTGTTGAAAATGCCTTTTTCCTCAGCGGATTCACGTACTTAACTGCAGCGTCGCAAGCACAGTCGCTCGGCATGCGCTCAGGGACTCTGCGTCTGACAACCGCAGCTCGTTTTTCCTACAAAGGGCTACAGAGAACAAGCTCTGAACTTTAATAAGACTAAATGAGCTTACAAACGCAGAGATAAAGAGCCGTTTATCCCTGCTGTGTAGAAATCTGATGGTCTAAATGCATTCGTCACTGTATACAAGACAGAATATGATGAAGACAAAATGAAGTTAAATATATTAATGAAGTTTGAATGGTTCATAAATCAGAATTAGGACTACACTACAAAGCTATTTGACAAATCCAACCAAGCATTTTGTAACAGAACAAGCTATATAAGGATTACGTAACTCATATGCATCAGGTGTAGATTATATTATTTTTTCATTATTACCATGTTGTTGTTTTTATAACACATTTTTTACTTTTTCTTTTTCTTTAAATGATACCTGATAAAGATAAATATGTTTTAAATCTAATAATAATAGTAATTGATTTATTTTACTGTTGTTTATATAGAGAGGGCAAGGGACTATGGTCATTTTATATATACGCATAAACAATAAAATAAGGTATGGGATCCCAAAGGGACTGCAAAGGAGTGCTAAGAAGCCCATAGAAAAATGTAGAGGAAAAATTATGTACAAATCTAATTATAATAATAATTTAAGAACTAGTCAGAAACCATGAAACTTATCGATTCTATTCACAACATTAATAGAATTAATACTTTCCAAATACATTAACATATATGTAATTTATCACAATTTAAATTCTGTCTTTAGACATGAAATATAGCTGTCTTTTATATTTTATGAAGGGGTCCCAAGGGGGATCATAATATTTAGGGGACCATGGCATTAAAAAGTTTGACAAACTCTTTGGCCATTGATTTAGTATTGATAGCTAGGTGCCAGAGGCTTATATCTTTCTAAAGCCAAAATTTTGGTATTGATTCAATCCTATTCCAGTGTAAATACAAGTGTAGCTAGACTTTTGCCTGCGGCAAAACTTTTCCTCACTGCAGCTTTGTCTGACCAAGAACTGCCCAATTAGTAAGCAGGAGATCCTTTGACTGACATTAAAAATCAATCCATCAATCACAGGTTTTTTTTTACATGTTGTTTAGACAAGTTTATCTGAAATGAATTATTCCACTTGCAGTTTTTGCATGCAATATGCAACAAGCGGTCATTGAATAGACAGTGGATGATCCATGGCCATGCTGTCTTGAGGCTAGTGTGAACCTAACTTTTATGCTATATTTGTTATTTAAATTCTTTTGCAGTGCAAATATGATTCAGAATAAGGAAATCTTACCAGAATTTCACTGGTTCGCCTTTTATGGCCTTATCTTGTCATGAGATGCTGGTCTTTTCGGTTTCTTTCTTGCTTTCTATCTGTGGGGCCGCTGATTTATTAATCCATGCAGGAACAGACAAGCCCACAAAGAATATGTCGACCAAATGATTCTAAAGAAACAGTGGACAGAAGTGATTCACAGCAAACGATTCCTAGCAGATGCTTCATAGAAGGTGAATTAAAGGGTTAGTTCACCCCAAAATGAAAATTCTGTCATTAATTACTCCCCCTCATGTCGTTCAAAACCCGTAAGACCTTCGTTCATCTTCGGAACACAAATTAAGATATTTTTTGATGGAATCTGAGAGCTCTCTGTCCCTCCCATAGACAGCAACGCAACTGAAATATTCCCAGGTCCAGAAACGTAGCAAGGACATCGGTAAAACAGTCCATGTGACATCAGTGGCTCAACTTTCATTTTGCGAAGCTACGAGAATACTTTTTGTGCGCTAAGAAAACAAAAATAACAATTTATTTAACAATTCTTCTTTCCCGAGTTACATCTTCTGCCATTTTGGAGAATACCCAAGAGCGTAATCGATGTTACGTTAGCGGGGAAAGTGCGCGCATGAACGGTATCGGCGTAATCAGCGTTGTTACACTTAGGGTAAAGCGTGCGTATGCGTTGTGATACTCTCCAAAATGGCGGAAGACAGTAACTCGGGGGAGAAGAATTGTTGAAAAAAGTCGCCATTTTTGTTTTGTTTGCGCACAAAAAGTATTCTCGTAGCTTCGCAAAATTGAAGTTGAGCCACTGATTTACCGATGTCCTTGCTACGTTTCTGGACCTGGGGACATTTCACTTGCTGTCTATGGGAGGGTCAGAGAGCTCTCAGATTCCATCAAAAATATCTTAATTTGTGTTCCGAAGATGAACGAAGGTCTTACTGGTTTGGAACGACATGAGGGTGAGTAATTAATGACAGAATTTTCATTTTGGGGTGAACTAACCATTTAAAGAAAGGATTCATAAAGCATATTCAACATACTGTAAACACTATCATTCACAAGGACGTAAGTTGATCATGGCAACAAACTCCGAAATCTATGTTTGGTCCTTTCGTTCTACTCGGAGAGACGCGGTGTCCCTGTGGCACCCCCCGTGTCTCATTTGTACAGCTGGATAAACAAATTACTCCAAGCCAATTAGCACAAGCTGCTAACACTAGTGTTTCAAGGTCCTTTCATATTAAGTGTATCGCAGTTAAAACTTATTTTAATAAATGCTAAAAATGCAACATCAGCGGCTGAATTTTTTTTTCTTTTTTACAGACAAAAAAAAAACTAATGCTATAATGATTATTTATTTGGGAAAAGGCTGGGTGGGGTGCAGGAACCTGAACAACTCTCCCTACACTCTTAAAAATAAAGGTGCATCACGATGACATAGAAGAACCTTTTTTGTTTAAATGGTTCCATAAAGAACTTTTAATATCTGAAGAACCTTTCTGTTTCACGAAAGGTTCTTTGTGGTGAAATAAGGTTTTTCAGATTACAAAAAGGTAAGAAAGAGATGATCCTTTAAAGAACCTTTGACTGAATGGGTCTTTGTAGAACCAAAAATGGTTCTTCTATGGCATCGCTTGAAGAACCTTTTGAAGCACCTTTATTTTTAAGAGTGTAGTGGCTGTAAGCATGAATTCAGATGGTCTGTCATTTAAAAATTACTCTTGTGGTCTGGTGCAAAGAAATAATATACTAAGGGTGTAGACATGAGTATGAACTGACCGAGGGAATATGTCCAATATATATGTTTGTACATATGAGTTTACCTTAGTAGAAGGAGTGGCCATAATTTAATTTATGACAGTAATGAAAATGGGGCTTTGAGGGGTAGCGAATCAGCTCATGGGGAAATATGAATAATTAATCATAACTAGCTATAATTAATTATAAATATTTAGATCCGCTGTAGATACTTACCTGACCTCTCAGGGTCAACTGTCTGTCAATTCTAAGAACGTTAATTTCCTGGTTAAAGGAAATAACTTTCTTACTGTACAATTCTACACAGAGCTTGTAGCATAAATCTGCATGATTAAGTGACTCCAGTTATGAGCAAACAATGAACAACATCAAGTGTGATACAAGTAAGGCTTTATTAACTACATAAACACTTAAACTAGTCTAACATACTACATAAACACTTAAACTGGTCTAACATACACATAAACACTTAAACTGGTCTAACATACACATACACACACACACACACACACAGTTTGTATAGGAAAGGTTAAAGCTTAACCCTTTAAAGAGAAAAGAAATAAGAACATGAAGTTATTGAAACAATTGCATATTCAGCAGATCTACCCCTGAGGGAAACATCAGATTCTTAGTTCAAACACACCTTTGTAAAAAGGTGCAAATGATACCTAATGTATCAATTAATAAGACTAAGTTTGAATACTTGCACGTTTCGTCTGTCTGAAAGAAATGCTTGATGCAGTCCAAAGGTTCAAGTTGATCTTTGCTGAAGTTGGTTGATGAAAAAGAACCAGTTTGAGTCAGAGAATCTTGGTGAATGGAAAAGTCAAGGCCGAAGCCTGGCACGTACTTAGGGGGTTATAGAAGCGTTCTAGCTCATGTCTTCATCTAAGAATCTAACCGAACCACCGACTAGGACGGGTCACTGATGTGAGGCCTTTAAAGTCTGAGAAGATTCACGCCTCTCAAGATGGGGTTGTCCAATGAGAAAGATGGAAATTCCAAGCAGGAGGTGGCAATTGCTGGAGGATTTTACAACCCTTTGTCTCTAAGCATGGTAATTTGCTAATGGAACTTGAATCGAAATTACTAAAGATTCTCAGGACACTAACATGTTGCATAGGTCTAAACATACAATATACACTCTCAATTAGATCATGTGAATACTAATTCATAGATACTAAACACGGTATAGGTAAGATTACATGAACGATTGGTTCTATCATAAGCATGCATAAAATAGATATACAATACAACAGATAATATACAAGACAGCAATAAGATACACAATGAACCGAAGGATATGTGTGTTCATTCAAAGAAAGGTTTCCCTATTAATTAATTAGAGAAGAGTCCATTCTTACTGTGCATTGTGTCTTTCCTATGGAAAATGTAGTGAGAGGGGAAATTCTCAACATGCCATTAGGTCGTAAATGGATCTGGTCTAGCAGAGGTGTCGTGGTTGCCATGGGGACCAGGGGGGCCTGGTGTCGTTGCAGACATCCTGGCACCCAGTTTATTGGGTGAGGGGACTGTGACGATTTGTTAATCTAATGAATAACTGATTTGTTAAATCAAATGAAAAATTGTGTGTTTGATTGGTCCAGACGCTACAAGGGATAGAAGTACAGTGCGTTCAATGGATTGTACTGTCGTTTAAAAGCATGCCGAATATTCAGCTGACCAGAGACTTTCAGTAGACAAAAAAAGTTTTGAAAGTTGTGAATTCAAAAAATTACGTGATCTAGGATCTTTATACAGTGTGTTCCAGTGTAAAGACTGTAAATCTACCCCCTGACAGCCTCATTTTCATCTGTTAACTTTAATACAGCGTCTAACCTTTAAAGGAATAAATCCTTTAATAAAATGATAGAATTGTCAGGATTCTTTGCTCAATATAAAGTTAAAAAGTACAGCATTATTTGAAGTAGAAATATTTTGTAGTATTACAGATGTTTTACTGTCACATCTTTCTTATATACTCATATACTTATGCTCAGTAAGGATGCATTAAAATGATCAAAAGTGACAGTAAATCATATACTCCTATATAGGGATGCATGATATATCGGCCACCATATCGGTATCGGCCGATAAATGCTCATTTTTTCTGTTATCGGTATCGGCCCGATAAGAAAATTCGGCCGATATCTTAAAGCCGATAAATAATGAATTATTTCCTTCAGAGACACTTCAGACGCTCGCTGTTCGTTCGCAGCCTTTTGTGCAATTGTACGTTGAAATATTGTGTTTATTTGATGTATATCTAATTTATCTCATACAGAATGCGTTTGGTTAAGTTAAAAGAACGCTTCAGTTTACCAGTGATAAACTCAAAACAGCAGTGCACAACATTAATAACAATGATTGGGAATGTCGTGTATATAACACTCTAATGAGAAAATTATTATAATAAAACGTTGTGAATTCTTGGTTTAGTTGCCGTGTTTCAGCGCGGTGGTATGGGAAGAGAGCAATCCACAACAGGATCACACATTCTGGACTATAGCACGCAATATGATCATTTTGGACATATATAAGTGGTAATATATGTTTGGTTGTATTAATATTAATCTCGGATCATTTACTGAGTTAAATAAGCTGGCAGCACTTCAGTTTACCGGTGTTTATTCAGCTCTTCAGCTTCAGCACGTGCAGCTCAACGGCTGCTATTAAAACAGTGGTATTAATTTGTTACCTTTTCAAAATCATCGATACATTATTAAAAACAACAACCACTTGTATTTTCTCTTATTATTTTCATCAACAAAATGGTTTAGTAATTAAAATCATTTAACTATTGTCTGTGCAGAGGCTATTCCATTTTATTGATCTATGGCACATTCATTTTGATTCTTTACACGTGTAATGATGTCCAATGACTTGTTTGCATTATTTATGCATTGTTTTATTTATTTGTAAGACATTTTTATGACTAAATTTGATAATGGGAGAGTAAAAATATTTTTAAAACGTACAACGTTCAAACTAGGCTGCTTATGTTGAAGTGTTCGCGATGTGGTTTTTAATGATGAGACCTTTCAAAAAGTATATAACATAGTATAGATTTATCGGCCAACATATCGGTTATAGGCTTTCAAAAATAAAGAATAATCGGTATTGGTATCGGCCAAAATTTTCATATCGGTGCATCCATACTATTAATATAATCAATTACACTCTAAAAAATGCTGGGTTGGTTCAACCCAATGTTGGGTCAAATATGGACTAAACCAACTGTTGGGTTAAAAAGCTCATTTAAAAATGTAACCAAAATTTAACCCAACAGTTGGGTTAGTCCATATTTGACCCAACATTGGGTTGAAACAACCCAGTATTTTTTAGAGTGTATACGCTTTTTTGACATCTGTGATGTTGATGTTAAACTTGTAGTTAAACACCAAGCTATTATTTGACTTCAGAAAAGCTTGAATATAATGATTATATAAAATTGGCTACTTCTATAGTGCTTTTGTCATTATTTGATCCACAGTTAACAAATATTTTTGGGGGGGGGGTGCAGATAAACCATATACTGTGTCCAACGCCAAACTGAAATATGACAAGTAAATGAAAATGTAATGAGTACATGACGACAGACTTTTCACTGGAATGTTTTAAATAAAACATTTTTTAGCTAATGCAGTACAAATGTAATACTGCAGTGACATTTAAAACACATAACAAGACTGGAGTGACGTTGCTATAGACCTTAATCGGGTTAGACACCATATTGAATTTAACAAGGATGAAAACGAGGCTGCGAGGATGGACTGTACCGTCTTTTCAATGTCACGCACCGTATAAAGATCCTAGATCGTGCTCACAACTTTCAAAACTGTTTTAAGGAGTTTTTGTCCACTTTCAGAAAGACCATTGGTCAGCTGAACATTAGTAAAATCCAATGTACAACCAGTACAATCCAATGAACGCACTGTACTTCTGTCCCACACAGCCTCAATTTCCTTCCAATCAAACATTATATGGAGCTACCCTGACTTAAGTGAGTAATATTATTTCCTTAAGAGGTTAAGCATATTCGAACTTGTGCCTTTGTGATTGAGTACAAGACACAAAAGAACCAATGACATAGCCTACTGTAAATAGCATCAGTGATGCCAATCAAAACATTCAATCTCACACATATTATATTAATTTTCACAGTTGCAATGAGCTACAGTTTATTAGACAATGCCAAATTAACAGCAGTTAGTAAAGAGAGACAGCTCTGAACAGCACGAAGCTGCGAGAATACATTACCAGATTAGCATTTTGTGGTAAACAGCCTCTGTTAAAACTTCAGAGCATATTTCTTTTTGTAAGTCTCAAATCGGCTTTTGAAAATGAAGACATCACGTTCATACTCACACAACTTTACCTGTTCCTGTCTCCAGTGAAACAGAAGAGTGAACACTGCAGTCTACCCCTTCTTTCTCTTGCTCTTTCTGAGCTGCATGTTTTTTATGTAGTGTTTGGTTGAGTGAGATAAGGCACAAAACACATTAACACCTGCATTCAAGAGACACACACACACACACACACACACACCCACACACACACACACACACACACACACACACACGGAGATGGATGATGGGGGAGATTGGATTTCTGGGCCAGTGAGCAAGAATGGAAGCAGAATGCAAAAGTGTGACTGCAGTTCTGTCACAACAGGTCATTTGGGTACTAATGACTGTGTGTGCCTTGCATAAACCCTATAGATGTGATTGAGACACACACCGGCTGCAAATTCAATTTGAAACCCCCCATTTTTATTTAAAGGAGTGAAGAGGCGGTGATAGAGAAAGTGGCAGGGAGAAATGGAGACTTGTTTAGTGCTGTTGAACCAAGGCGCTCACCTGATAACACAGGTTTCTTGTCTTGTCGTCTGCTGCGCGCTTAAATAAGATGTCATCAGTGCGGTATGGTAACGGATGTCAACGGAACCAATGATGTGCTCAGAGTGAGATCCGAGTAAGATACCGGCCAGCAGCTCGTCTCCGCTCGTTCAGGTGTTTCTTCGTGTCTTTAAGACAACCGGTTTCTGTATTCACGTTGTCTGAGTGTGTGACAGTGGTTTACACATAAACAGCAGAAAAGAGAAAGAATGTATGTGGCGAGGCAGAAAGTACAACAGCGCACCCATGTGGCGAGATCTGACGGTACTAAAGCCAGTGTCAACTCGAACATTGCATAATATATATATATAGATTATTATATCTATATAAGCTATCTATATTATATAGGTATGGTGTAATTATATATATATATATAGATAGATATATATATATATATTCATTAGTTATTATTTATGCAGGCCAGTTTAGAACAGATAGGGGCGGGATCGGGAAAGGTCCTCGAGTGCAGAATATTTACAAGTAAATCAAGTTAGATTTATTAGCAAAATTTGTCTTTTTTTAGTTTTGGAGTCATTGTTATTATTATTATTATTTTATGAAATAAGTAGACACTGACAGGTCTTTTCTGACTTTTGCTTGTCAAAGGTCAGAATTTTGGTCAATTTTTGATTAATCTTTCTTCTTTTTCATTATCTACTAGTTTTTTTAAAAAAAGACTTAAAATATTATTGTGGTTTGCAGGTCACCGAGTCTGGTTTTGGCTACTTGGGTCACTGTAAATCATTTTCAGTGTAAAAGAGAAAGCTTTTACTGCTTGTTCTGTCATTCCATGCCTAGTTAGGACACAAGATTTTATTTATCTCCATTACGCAAAGTTTGTAAAGTCAAAGTGACACAGTTTCTCGTCCACACTATAAGCATATAAGATGATAAACATAAATAATATGTAAACAAAACCAACCGATTTAGTTTTTTAATAATACTGGACTTGTACATATAAAGATCAGGAAAGGTTCAAACAAGAGTGCAGACAAGAATGTGTAAAATAGCTTAACTGCAACATTAATACGGCACATGAATGTATAAAAGAGCTTAAGAAGACTGGATGTGCAAAGCTACTGATCACATGGATTAAGGTGCAGATCACAGAGACCTTAAACATACAATAACAAGAGTCTCAGGCAAAAAGATTTTCATTTATAAAACACACAAACAAGATCAGAACAGGCTTTAGAGCCCCTATTTAGCATGCATAAATAAATGATATGAACAAGGAACATTTTGAAAAAATGCTTAATAAAAACAAGCTTTAGCAAAACGTTGTGTAGCTGCCAACATTTATGCAGCCCTTGGGACAAAATTCAATATATGGAAGTATTTTGGATGTCCCGAAAAAAACTTTTGTTTTGCTAAAAATGTACATGTTTATTTTAAGAAACTGGTGTTGAGTCACAGATATAACAAATAAAAACAGAATGTCAAAATGCTATAGAGAGGCGTCTGATTTATTGTAGTGCTTCGTAATGAGGAGCAGGGAGCAAAGAGCTGCGGGCACAGGAGTCAGGTACGAGATTTCTTCTCTTTCCTGTCAGACGACACTTCGGCTTTACGCTTGTGAGCCTGTGACAAGATGAAACAAAGCATGTTTTTAGGACAGTTAGAGATAGATAGATAGATAGATAGATAGATAGATAGATATAGATCTTGCTGACAATAGGCAGTTAGAATGTGATGGAACGGTATTGAAGCAAGAGAGAAGAGGCAGAAAAAAGGGAAAAAAATGCTCCTTGCTCCAGACAAAATCTTACAACTCACAATGCACATGCTCTAATAGCTAGACAAGATACATAGACAGACAGACAGGCAGGTTTGAAATCGTCAGTGGGATATACTATACTATACTGCGGACGGTAAATCTGAGGGGAATTTTGATCATTTGCATGTTGTTCTTGTTCAGTTGTTCGAGCGTGATTCCGAACTAGTGAGAAAGTCTCTGGGGACGTGAAGCACGGAGCACAACAACAGATGGAGCGAAAAGAAAGAAGACAGGACGTATTACTGATTGTCCTTTGGGTGTTCTTCTCTTTTTCTCAGCGCGCTCTTTCTCCTCTATCTCCATGTTCTCTTTCTCAATGAGAGAAATGAGCGTGTTACAGCGGCGCTGCAGCTCCTAGCAAACCAGACAAAACACACGCAAGGAAACTCTTTCATCATCTCAGCACAAGAGTTATACATCACATCTCATCGACTTTTACAATTCCTTTCAGGCATCACACTAGCATCTGCACCCACACGCTTTCACAAATATGACCTGAAAAACATCCTTGGATCTAATGTGATTAAAAAACGGAGTTTTGCATTTGTGTGTGAGACACGCATACACATTTACTCGGCTGTCTAAATGAGAACATTCCACTGGCTTTTATCCTTTATTTGATTGTTTTTACATAAATACTACAGACTTATCTTAACCCAAACCATAAAAGTTTTTTTTTTTTTTGCATTTTAAAGATTTATGCAAATTTTTTTCCGCTTTTGAGCTTTGTCACATTCAGTTCACTTCTGGGGACAATGCTGTCCCCAAAGTACAGCTAAGTAAACCTACACACATGCCCAACCACGGAATTATATCTATATTAGACTTCCCATTCACATCTAATGTGAGCTGATGGTAACTGTTACATAACCCTAATATTAATAATAAATTAAGGTGCCTTTAAGACTTTTATTGAACTTTTTCATGTGGTGATGCCTCTTAAAGAAGGCTTTGCAACTGACATTTAATGTCCCTTTTTTAAAACTCTCCCATATATACAGTCAAACCAAAAATTATTCAGACATCAGATATAATTTTTTATATTTTTTTTACTAGTGGGTGCAGGATACTATAGTTCATTTATGTAAGTGAGTATAGCAAAAGAAAGTAAACTGTGACAAATCATACCCAAAAAAAATTTCATACAGTGGACTACCAGTAAAACTGATAAAAAATCGGGGGTTTGTTCTTTAATTGCTGATCCGGCCTTTTTACCCCACAGACTGAACAAAAGAGACATTATCAAGATGAATTTGTTCTGGCACAGTTTAACTCTGAGTTCTTGTCATATTTTATTACCATTTTCTAAACTATAGTGAATAAACTGTGATAATGTGAGAAATGTTTAAATAAATTACATATATAAACTGTAATTAATTTAATTTCCACACCTTTTGAATAAATTTCCAGGTAAACGTGTCAGATTTTTTTCAATGATTTTCCAGTCATTCATGATTGTTGGATGAGGATTTTTTTTTTTTTACTTTTTATGCAGCAATCTACTCGAGAGACAGTTTCTTGTCAAGAATTTTAAACAAAAATATCCCCTGATATTTCCAAGTTGCCTATGACGGGGCACTCTCAGAAAAAAAAAAAAGTGTCACTGGGACAGTACCCTAAGATACAAAAGCTTAAAGGTACATCTTTGCACCATGTTTACCCTTAAATGTTACATATAAGCACCTTAAAGATACATATTAGCTTTTCCTAAAGTGTACATATTAGTACCTTTGTACTACTATACTTTGTATTAGTAGACAGTTTGGTACCTTTCTTTCTGAGAGTGTGGGAGACCTGGCTCTAAAGAGTTCTCACCATGGCAGTCCTGGATTTGATGAACCAATCAAATCTGAATTGTGGAGCGTTCCGTACACACTGTCGAAGTTCTTCATAGACATATTCTTTATCAAAGCCCATCTTATGCAACATGCAAATCAGAAACCTGTCTTCCTCCTGCGGGCACACACACACACACAAAAAAGAAAAGTTTCCATATTTTAGGTTCTTCATAAACACACTACACACAAACAAACTCTCTCATATGCACCCACCTCTGTGTAGTTCTTTCCTTTGTTTGTGCCGTACTGTATGCGGAGCTGGTGGAACGGAGCCTTGTACCGCGCTATCTACAAGTACACCAAACACACGTCATCAAACAAGTAATATTTACTAATTATTATTGCATCAAAAATGTAATTTTCTCTGAAAGTTTCTTGCTTCGTGTGATAAGGCTATAACTTTATTGCCTAATACTGAGGTCGCAAATCATCAAAAGCAAGGAATACTAAAGCTACCACACAATCGTAATTCAGCAGCCATTAAAGAAAACTGGCTTGTCAAATTTTTGAAAGGTTGACCTTGGTGTCCAAGGCTTTTTTGATGCTGATGCGTCTCTGGATGCGAGCTTCTCCTCGCTCTATCTGAGCCATGATCTTCTCAATATCCTGCAGCTCATTACAGCGTTCCCAAAACACCGCTATTATAAAGACAAACAATGTGTAAGGCGTGTGTAGTTATTACAGCAGTGAAATATTTTTTTTGAGTGGTGTGAGGTAGTTACTTGAGTATTTTATGCATGTTTATATATGTGTGTAGTTAATACAGCTGTAAAGAGTACAGTAGGGATGAGTCACGATGGTCTACTACACTCACCAACTAGTGGACATACCTAGTGTGTTATTTCTATAGATGTTAGGCTTGTGTTTAGTTGCACTGGTGTGTACTGTACCGGAGTATTCCATGACTTCCTCAGGCGTCTTGCCCTCCACCTCTCTGGCAATGTTGTCAATGTCATCACGACCATACTTCTCATTAGCTTTAATAAACTGATTGAAATCACGCTTGTTCCAGTTTGTGAAACCCTGGGGAAAAAAACCTTCTGCTGTAGCTCTGCTCTGTACTTTGCACATTTACAAGTGTGTATGAATGTGTAAGTGAGTGGCAGAGAGGATGATTATGTGTTACTTGTGTGAGTAGTTTCTCTTTTTCCTCTGTCTCTTCAGGTGTGAGGGGTTCGGCCTCGTCTATCTTTGCTTGTTCCTCTTTTTGGACTTGTGCTGAATTCGGGATATCTGGATTACGTGGAACCTACAATAAACACACGTACACAGTCACACACTGCTTTAGATCAGATGCTTCATCAGCGAAACCTTGAGCAGACTGCACAGGAATATTCAATACAATCGTGACGTACAATGTGCTCACCTTGTATCCGATGGTTTTCCTGTAGTAAAGAATCTCCATCTCCAGCAGCTCAAAGAGACGTGGTGGAAAGAACTGAAAGTCCTGGATGTTGGGCTGCTTTGGAGGCCGAGGAGCCTGGATCACATCCACACACACACTTTTTATGATCTCTCCACATACACTTGTTGTGCAGATATTTTCATGCAACCATCTGTGTGATGCTTGATGTGTACTGTATAATGACAAAACATTGTTATGCTCCTGGCAGATGCATCTTTATCTAGCGGACACTTCACTTTAATCAAAACACTCATTTGGTTTTCAATTTAATTTAATGATATTCATTAAAATTGAGGTTTACTGGCTCCCTGTAAAGTATTTTGCTGACAGGTTTATAACTTTATAAACTATCAACTTTCATCACATTTACTAGAAATCTGTTTTTTTTAAAGACCAGGCAATATTAAAGCTAGTTTACTCTGCCCTCGCAAATAGCAACAGAATACAATTTTCCCAATGGTTGTTGGTTTTTGACAGTTATTTTTCTCAACATAAAATCTAGATCCAGTAATATTGATGATTGGTGGGACAGTCTGATGCAATTTCAGTATTATTTATATACTATTACAGCAATTAATATCTAAATTTGCCTCTAATTTTAGTGTAAGAGTAATTTTGTTGTGCATTTGTCTTTTTATTAGCTTTTTTAGTTTTATATTTAGCTATAGTAATTTTAGTACTACAACTGAAATTGACTTTATTTCAGCTAGTTGCCAAGGAAACATTTCTACTTTTTTAAGCTTATTTCATAAATATCAGATTTAATTTCAATACAAAGATGATTTTTAATCGTTTTAGTTTGAGTTAACAATAACAGCACTGACTAGTACAACATAAAATAATTGTAAACTACATTCACAAAATGTATCGTACACATCATATTTATATATTTTATAATAAAAAAGATGGTAGTTTTATGAATATAATTTTATCAGAAACACTAGTAACTTATAAAACTGACACTATAAATTTACAAATTGGATTAAAACAACTATAGATATTAATAAGATGCATCAAAGGTGCAATGTTCCCCTACAACAGGAAGTAGAACAGTGCATTTACTTCTTTAGTAGCCACTTTTATCCTTATTGATGTTTTTTATGACTTACAGTGCACTATTCGAACAAACTGTCCCTCAGGAGCAATCTAGAGTTAAGTGTCTCTCTCAAGGGCACAGCAGTGACAGGACAGACAGAAGAAGAACGTCCAGTTCATGAGGTCATTTTCTGAGTCAGCATTTGAACCTGCAACCTTTGTGTTTCAATCCTTTATCCATTACGTCCCTCTAATACATGATGATACAGCACCCTTCAGCTGAGTTACTACTACTGTTTACTTTACTCACTGACTCAGATGAAAACAGTGATCTGAGTGCATTATTTATTGTGTAGTAGGCTTGTGTACACTGTAATTGCATTAGAGTATGCAGTCATGAGTAGCACTGACAAAAAAATCAGTTCAGTGTCTAAACTGTGCACGTGTGTTACCTTCGGGGCTCTTGGTTCGCTGACTCGCAGTGCATCTCTGAAGTAAGCATCTACAGCGTAATTGGCCTTCCTTTCTCTCTTAGGAGGCTCGATCCATTCGATCAAACTTAGCTGCACAACACAGAATTCTTTAAAACACTTAAACACACACATACACTATGCTTTCAGTCTGTGACATGAAAGTGCAAAGCTTAAAAAGCTGCCAAATGCATGCTGATAGACTCCGATACACCTCAGAGCTGCATTATACGCAAGTATGAATCGATTCCCAGCCCGTAACACAGACACGAACTTTTTGTTTCTCTCTGTAATCCTCTCCCTCAAAGTTGTAAAGGCTGGTCTCGGTGCCGCCCGTGTCCATGGTGAAGTCCCTCAGCGAGCTCTCGCCGAGTTTCCTCAAGCGTTCGTTCATCTCTGCCGTCTGAGAGGAAGAACAGCCATCAAAGACAGTTCAACAGGGTCATATAGAATCAACCAGAGTGTAAGAGTGGAAAATTCTCATGATGTGAAGAAAATCTGATGGGTTTTATTTATATTCATCAGTTTGAATATGAATGCCTTTGGAATTTGAATCTGAAGCTATTATGGAGTTAACCAGTTAATTTAACCAACTATATAGTTTTCAGTCTAGTCTTAATTTGTTTGTGTCCACTCACCTTCTTGGCGCATCTTTCCAGAATGGTGTCGATGTCTTCATCTGTTAGTTCGCTGTCTTTAGAGGCAAACACGTGTGTGGCTCCATGTCGAATCATTTGTAGCATTTCATCCTTCCCAAGTTTACTCTGCTGATCAATCAGCCGTCCTGTAAGAGCACAAATAACAGCACATCACTGTTGTTTAACACATCATAAGACAGGCGCAAAGACTACTTGACCTTTTTTTAATTGTTCAAATTTCAGTTTTAAACACTAAATATACACACTAATGACCAATTTTTAAAACTGCAATTGGTTGTTAATGCACCAAACTGTTAAATTCCAAATAAAAAAATAAAATACTTCTTGTGAGACATTTATTCATGGGATGTGGTGTATAGAAAACATACACTACTATGTTACACTATTAATGTTTTTAAGTCTTATTTAATGTTTTTTGTTAAGTCTTATTAAGTCTTTTTTTAAAAGACTGTAATATTGTTGACATATGAACAATTTGAAAATGTGTTTTTCTACTTAATACTATTGTTTAAATGGAATTTTACAACTTCATGTGATGGCAAAGCTTTTCAGTAGACATTAGAACTTCAGAACTCATTCTATGCTGATTTGGTGCTCAAGAAACATTTCCTATTATTATCAATCTTTACTGTCACTTCTGATCAATTTAATGCACCCTTGCGGAATAAAATTATTTCATAAAAAAAAATAATAATAACATACTGACCCCAAACTTTTGAACAGTAGTGCAGACACACTGGCCACTAGTAAATACCATTAGGTTTCAACATCACACACCAAACTCATGCATCCAATACTAGTTCAAAATCTGCTCCAGTGAGAAATCTATTAGCATCTACAATTTGCAAACCATCTGTAGAGTTTTGTTTACTTTAAGTAATGCAAATTACTTATAATTACACATTTGCTATACGAAGTTTGAGTTTTTTTGTTTAATTGACTGTTAAATCCATTTCCCCTCTGCCATTACAGCCATTCAGAGAGAGAGAATTACTGTAATTACTTTTAAAACATGCACACCTTAAAATTCATAGTTTCATATTTATATTTTTAAAGGTGTCATTAGACACGAGAACCGTAGAGAGACTGAACCGTAAGGAATAATTTTTTTCTCTGCAGCAACTGTTTTACTCCTAGTGTGCACATACCCTGCTGAATCACTATAGAGTCCAGGCGTAGCTTCATCTCCGCTCTCTCCACAATCCTCTCCTCCACTGTGTTGTCTGTGATCAACCTGAACACTTTTACTGGTTTCCTCTGTCCGATACGGTGAGCACGGTCCTAAAATACAGTACACGGCACAACAACAACCATTTAAAACACCAGTCATAAAGAACGCTGGCACATCTCTGAGGCCCACAATCATAAAGTTTACTGAGCTTGGTTTTGTAGTTTTGTGTGTGTGTGTGTGTGTTGTGATTCTCACCATGGCCTGCAGGTCCACCTGTGGGTTCCAGTCTGAGTCGTAGAGAATCACCACATCAGCTGTAGCCAAATTAATTCCCAGCCCACCTGCTCGTGTGCTCAGCATGAAGATAAATTTACTGCTGTTCGGGGCATTAAAAGCATCTATGGCTTGCTAATGCACAACAACAGAGATAGAAGGACAGCATTTAAGAGAGACAGAAATTATTTATTTGACTTGCATAATTATAATTCATACGGTCTACTTATAATTGGTAGTCTATTAGGGTGGTCAGTGGCTGATATACATAAAGCTATTTACATATACAACTGATTTTTACATGTATAACAAATTTACAGATTCTTATTCTACACAATATTACTTAAAATTCACTAAAAACATTAAAAACAGGCAAACTGGTTGTTAGATTTGAAATTGATAGAAGAAGAAACTAACACTTTTAATGTCTAGTATTTGCAAGAATATCTAACATCCCCATGTAACCACAGACTTTACATTCACCCCAGAACTGATCAGCGGTTCCTATGACTACCAGGTTGGTTAATCAGTGTCTTTATATAAACTCTGCTGAGATTCCACGTGATGTATATGTATGTGTCTCATAATTTTATAAAGCCTGTTGATTTCCTTTCTTCCTCTTGGTGAATCATTCCTTTCTACCTTTTGGTATTTAGAGATGGGAATCGTGATTTAACGAGAGCAGTTCTGGTTTTTCTTACCAGACCATAAACAATACCTTTAGTTCTTCAGAGAAAGAGATATTTTAGTAGATGAAATGCAAGTCCTTTGCAAGTTCATATAAAAAAACTTGAAAAAAACATTTTATAAAAAAATAAAACTTTCATCAGGTGGAATCAGACATACCATACCATAAAGGCAAAACTATATATTAAATAATAATACTAAACAAACTACTAACAGCATGGCCCCCACCTTTAAAAGAAGAGTATTTACAGTTGATTTTAGCAAGTGTATATAGTTTTTTCAGGTACCTATATTGTTTTTATGAAACCAATCAATATGACTATCCAATAATAATATTAATTAAATCAATAATTATTTAATTTTTTATTTAATTCAATTATAAAAGTTAAACATAAACATATTACAGTAATATTACTATTGAACTCTATTTAAAAAAAATATTTGTATTTTTTATTTTCTTTATTTTTATTTTCTGTCTTAAATTCTTAGCTTTTGCATGTTAAACCAAGGCATTAATGTTTTTTGGAAGAAAACCACTTAAAGACTTAAAACATTTTTCGTAGACCTATTCTGGATCCAAAATGGCTATTTTTGCAAAAAGGTGACAAGTTTCCCTGTAACATGCCTTATTCATTCATTCATTACATTTTTTTGCTACTGACAAAACTTAGAATGTGTGTCTTTCAGTGAAAATTTTTGTCTAATGAACCAGTCAATTAACTACCGATTCACTATTAATAACTGACTCAAAAGAGTAATTTGTCATCATGAATCGATTGAACTTACACCAGTTATGCTGTATGATTTTGATTCAGTAAAAAATGAATTGGCTCATAAGAGCCATTTGTTGCGTAACATGCATGTTTCTGTATGAAACCATGCTATTTAATGTATGCATGTGTCAGTATGTGTACCTCTCTGGCCTCGTGAGGTGTATTGCCATCCAATCTGCAGTACTCGAACCCTCTCCACATGCAATAATCTTCCAGAATATCCAACATCCGTGTCATCTGGCTGAATATTAACACTCTGGATCCTGTACACACATATATCCAGGAATGCATGCAAAAACATGAAAAAGTTAATGTGCATTTTAATTAAAAACATGACTAAATATCTGCCCATTAAAAGCTAATAAACACACACACACACTGCTCACCTTGCTCTTGCACTTTAGGCAGAAGTTTATCCAGCACAACCATCTTGCCACTGTTGGTGGCTAAGTGTGTGTCCGTGGTGTATGGGGGACCAGGCTCCGCCCCGTCAAACAGGTACGGATGGTTGCAGCATTTCCGCAGCTGCATCAGAATATTCAAAAGCCGCATCTTATCCATCTTACCGGCAGAGTTCAGGATGTCAATATCCTTCATTAGGATACGTGTGTACCTGGTTAAAACAAGGAAACAAACAGTTTGTTAGTGTGTGAATTTTTATTGCAACTCATGACAATAACTCCTAATTGTTTTTTAATTGATTTTTGACTGGGCAGGATTGTTGACTAGTCTTTTAACAGCCTACTAAATGGTTGGTGAGTTTGACTAGCGCAGTGTTTCCCCTGCCATGTATCCCCCCCCCCCGCCCCCCTTGAAGGTCAAGTTAATTTTATTTTCTCTATAGCACCAGATCACAACATAAGTCATTTAAAGTAGCAACTAGAGGGGTTGGTTTGGACTGGGTGAGTAGTTATCTAAGAAACAGGCAACAGTTTGTGGAAATCTGTTAACAGAAATCTTCAAATATGAACATAACTTGTGGTGTACCACAAGGATCAGTTTTAGGTCCAAAACTGTTTATAATTTATATCAATGATATGTGTAGAGTACCAGATATACTAAAATGTATTTTATTTGCGGATGAAACAAATATTTTCTGTTTTGGGGATAATTTACAGCAGCTTTTGGAGGTGATAACAATTGAAATTAATAAATTAAAACAATGGTTTGATGTAAATAAATTGTCATTAAATGTAAGTAAAACTTTATGATTAAAAAAGATTATGCTATTTGGAAAATATCAAACAAATCCTCAAGTAGAATTGAAAATTGACAATGTAAATACAGAAAGAGTAAATGAAAATAAGTTTCTTGGTGTAATTTTAGACGACAAAATCGCAAATAAAACACATCAAATCAAAATTGGCAAAGACTACAGCAATTCTGAATAAAGGAAGACATATTTTGGACAATAAATCAATGCATATTCTGTATAATACATTTGTATTACCGTACTTGAGTTATTGTGTGGAAATCTGGGGAAATACCTACAAAACCGATTTACAATCGATATGAATATTACAAAAGAGAGCAATCAGAATTATTAATAATGTAGGATATCTGGAACAGACAAATGTATTATTTTTACAGTCAAATATATTGAAGTTTACTGATCTGGTTAAATTTAAAAGAAGCAAGTTATGTTTAAAGTTATGTTTAAAGCAAGAAATAAGTTATTTCTGGGAAAGTACAAACAATTTTTTGGGAAAGGCAGAGTGGTTATAACTTTAGGGAAGAGTTAAACTTTAAAAAGATTAATATAAGAACAACTTTAAAAAGTACGTGTATCTCTGTTTGTGGGGTGCGGTTGTGGAATGGTTTGGAGCAGGTGTTAAAGCATTGTATAAATATTAAACAGTTTAAAACATTGTATAAAAACACTTTATTAATTAAAAGGATATGTGGATGTATAGAGGTGATTGTGAGGGTTGTGGGGATTATAATGTTGATTGTATTAGGATGGGTGATTGTGGGGTGGTAAAAAAAACCAGTTGGTTGGTGTTTAAGTTATTGTGGATTTGTTATTTTGTAAGGAATATATAAAAATATAAAGATACCGATGTAATATATTAAAAGATATACTGGAATGATATGGAATTGTATACGGGGTGGGAAAAATAGTAGCTTTTGCTTCATCCTGCTCCTTTTCAGACATTTGGTATAACGTCTTTGGGACGTGGTTTTTCTTTGGTGCTGCAACATATTTGTTGTGTTTATATATTTTGTTTTATATTGTGCTTTGTTCTAAATAAAATGAAAAATGAAATGAAATATTAAAAAAAGTTACCTTTCCTATAGAACAGGTCTATACCTTGTTTTACTAAACAAACTAAATAGCCTTATGTTTTTTTTTCTCCCCAGTTTTTTTAATTTTATTTTGCATTTCAACAACATCTTAACAGAACAAAATAGGCTAACATAAACACAACTGTAAGTCCTCACAGACTGAGGCCTTATGTTATCTTATTTACATGACGTCATGTCATTTCTGTCTCTACGTTACATGGTCGCGCTCTCTGTATCGCGCACAACGGAGTTCCGCCCCGATGCACACACACACAAACGTGCACGCACACACAAGTGAGCACACTCCCACTCCCACTAGTATTTGTAAATATTAGGCCGCAAAACGACTATTTAAATATGAATTCTGCGTGTCTCTGTGTAATGGGGCAAACAAACAAAAATGGCACAGACGCGCTGTTTTGTTTACTACTCGTACTGAAGCGTGCGTGACGCTTCCGGTGATATTAACATCTGCCGTCTCACTAATGAGGACATAAATACATGAAAAACATCTCCAGAACTGCTCTGAAAGTCACTTCATGAGCATTTGACTGTTTCATTTGAGCAAAACTATCCTCATATCACATACACACAGAAATGTAAAGGTATTCACGGCAACCGGTCAAAATAAAAGTTTTGGTTTAACTTGAAGACAATTGCGGCAGAAATATATTATTATTGTTCAGTATAATGTACGTTTAGGCAACTCGAAAATTACACCTTATTTTTTAAGTATAATCCTACATTTTCTTCACAGTGTAGTTTTTTAATTGTAATATTAAATCTCCTTTATTTTCTAAAAAATGTAATTTGTTAAATTTTCATTAATTAAAAGATAAATTAAATGAATGTTTTATGTCTTAAAATTTTAAATACACAACACAGAATTTCTGAGGGAAAATTGGCTATTGTAAGAATAAATGAAACTTGTTTTTATGCTTTCAAATAATTAGGCATGCTAAAACACAGAATTTGATTGGGCCCTAAACATTTAATTTTTGTTAAACTTTTAATAAATTGATGTTAATTTGTTTAAGTTTCATGATTTTAATTAATTAGAAATGTTTTTTGATTAATACAATTTAATTTAACCATTAAAAAGAAGCCCAGAAAAATTTAAACAGAAAAAAACAGAACCCCTTGGTAAAAATATACAACTCAGTCCATCGAAGTTCTAAATAATTTGCAGTCTCATGCAGATAACAAAAGCACATCAGCATTTACTGTACATCTAGGGGTGCTCCGATTGATCAGCTACCGATCACTATCGGCCGATAATCGCTTTGGGATGTTTAATCAGCAGTCTCTATAAAGGACGATCTCATAAACCGATCTCAAGCTGACGATCTACAATGCCTGCCGTCAGGTTCACATTACTCCGTTTGCAGTGCGAATATGGTGTGTATTTTTTTTCCGCGCTCATGTTAACGGATTTAAGCGTTCACACTGCACACACGGTTGCGGTCCCAGGAGCGGTGCGTCTGCAGCATTGCAGAGATCTGCACCAAGTTTGCTGTATGTGCTGCACGTGCTGAATTAAAGTGACAGCGCATTGTTTGCAGTAAATATGAACATGGATTGACACGAAAATGTAGTAATTACACAATAAATGCATATAATTAAAGTCTACTGTGTTTCACATTCAACACATATGGCTTTTTGGCTAGGCTTAAAGGAAAAGAGCACTTCTAGATAAACAAGGCATAATAGATGGTACCGGGATAGGAAAAACAAGTTCTTATGACCCGCAGGATTGCTTGTAAATCAAGATGTATATGCAAAAGAAAAGGTAGTAAGAGCGACTGTTTCTGTCAATGGTAAGTTTTAATTTAGAATTTTTGTGATAATGTAGACAATAAGTTAACATTTTGCAATTTCTTGATCACCTTAATATATAAATCTAGAAGTACCATGCAAAAGGAAGAGCATTGATAATGTGATGCTTAAATTTAGTGTGTTTAAACTACATTCTATGAAGATTGGATTACTGTACTTGTAAAAAAAAATCGCAATGCGAAAAGCATTTTCAGTAACAACAACTCAAAATATGGATCAATTCTTGTTTGTATAACACCTGTGTGAAAGCGGACTCCTTGCGCTTGCTTAACAAAAAAAAACACACCAAAAATCTGCCACACTTACGACCACCATGGCCGCTTATTCTACTGCAAACGGAGTATTGGTACCCGGTGGAAAAGGCCACCCACATACAGTCACAAAATCAGGCTTTTTGCTGTGTGTAAGCTATTGTGCAACATTTGCACGATTGTCGAAACGAAATGCATGGCATGATCAAACATTTAGGTGAGATAAATATGTATTTTTGAAAAATGACAAAAAAAATGCCCCCTCCACCCTTCAAATTAAAAAAATCCCCTCTCACAAGAGTCACCTAAGAGTGGAATTCCCCCCATTTTCAAAAATGAAAATTCAGGCCCTGAATAAATGTCTAAAAATCCTGATTGGAGTCTCACTATAATAATTCTAAACAATGTAAAAGCAGAGGTGTAAAGAGTACCTAAAAACCATACTTGAGTAAAAGTACAGATACCTTCCAGTGAAAATTACTCCACTACACGTTACAAGCCACCAATTCCAAAACAACTTGAGTAAAAGTCTTAGAGTATCTGATTTTAACAGTACTTAAGTATTTTACTTATACTAAATATAGGCTCAAAGATGTACTAGTCACAGAGACATGCCAGTGAAAAACTGTAACGTTGTGGAGAAGCTGCGGAAAACAGGCAGAGGCAAGAATCTATGTGCAGGTATTTAATGGAAATCTAGAACAAACAATAAGCCAAAAAACCAAAGGGAACGAAGAACAGAATGACTGGCAAACAGACACCCATTACATTCAACAACTCACAAGGAACTAAAGAAAAACTAGGGCTATATATATACACAGGGGGCTAACAAGCTTAACAAGATAAGACACACCTGGGGAGACTAATCAAGGGGAACCAATGAACAAACGGACTACAAACTGACTACAAACACCATGGAAGACAGAAAGTGACATAAAAGTCCAGGGCAAGGCACAGAGAGCATGAAACAAAAACAAGAAAGAGTTGATTTGTGAGGAGAGCAATCAAGTTTATTTCTTAAAAAACCAAAATACAACTGACAACCTCAAAACAAACAAAAAAACAACATCTTTCAAAAAGGTCTCTTCGGTATAATGGATACGTACATAAAATAATGTTAAGTAAAATTAAAAAGCCGAAGCCTTCTTGCAGTGGATATGCTGGTTTGGGCCTCATTGTCCTCATCTCATATATAAAACACCTCTGATTCACAAATACTTGCTAAGGAACTCGCATTCACATAAAGTAGCCTTGTTGACAAGTTTGGGTGAGTAAAGGCAAAACCTGTAGCAGGCAGTATCACGTCTTTTGTAGCAGAAATAAACTGCTGCAGAAAAAGCTAGGTCCATGCAAAATGTAATGTTTAACTGCAACACTCATTTCAAAGTGTATAGATTAAAGAGTACAGATACTCGTTCAAAATGTAGTAAAGTAAAGAGTAAAAGTTGCTAACATCTTTGATACTCAGTACAACTACAAAGTACCCGAAAATATACTCAAGTACAGTAACTAATTACATTTACTCCAATACTTTACACCTCTGATAAAAAGAAGGCTTTAAAAAGATTGGTATCAGTGATCGTATCGGCAGATACTGCTTTCTGTGATCGACGATCGGCCTCAAAAATCTGTTTTTCTTTTCATCAGATGTGGTCAGAATCTGTCCCTGCCCACCTCTGAATGTTGCTTCAGTGATATGAATTACAATGCATCTGGTAAACTTGCACTAAACTTTTAATGTGGCCAAGTGCTACACGACTGTGATCCAGTATCTGAAAAGGGGCCTTATGTCTCATCCCCTTAACAAATGTTTGTTTTTAAGGAAGTTGTGAGTGTGTGATCTTACCATTCTCGCTGCATTTTACTGAGCCCCAGGTAAATCTTCACCTCTTTCTTAGGAGGAAGACTCTTCTCCACCTCTGCTTTGATACGACGCAGCAGGAATGGACGCAGAACCTGAAAACAACCACTCAATAGCCAATCATTATCATCATCATCAACAACAAAAACTACTTCAATGCTGAACAATACTAAAAATATCTTCCAAAGAGAGAGTAAGACTCACTGCATGAAGTCTTTCAACCAGCTTCTGGTCACCAAGACAGTTATTTGTGTCAAACCAGGAATCAAAATCCTGAAATTTTAGAACACACACAGATGTTTTCTTGGTAGTAACATCCGATTGACTTCTACTGTCTTTATACAGAGCTAATATTATTGATTTAATTTTTAACCTTTAAACCTAACTTTTAGAGAAGCATTTTTTTTGTTGTTGTTGCATTTTTATGTTTTCATTTAGAAATAATTTTTTATGGGGACCTGTTGGCTTCTCACCGAGTTATGATCAAAATCGTGCCTCTTAGACAATGATCTATGTTAAATACACTAACTTAAAATTATTTTCTCATTTAATAGTTTCAAATTTAATTTTTCCTATGATGGCATTACTCCAGTTTTCAGTGTCACATCTCTCTGTGGACAAATCAGCATGATCAAAAACTTCCATGAATGTATATTCTTCAAATAATAAGTCAAGAGAGTAGGGGTGCAACGGATCACAAAATTCATGGTTTTGGAGTAACACATTGGATAATTGTATTTTTGTATTATTTAAAGAACACTTCTTCAATACCACTGCAAAAACTAGTAACATAACTAATAAAGGTCAAGCATTTTTAAAGACAATTGGACTGTCAGTAATAAAATAAGAAAAATACAAAAATTACTAGATCAATAAAATAGAACAAAATCACAAATAAAATAGAATCTACAGTAGTTTTCAGGTACAGAATGTAATAATTACATGTAATTAACACTGCATAGTGTTCACCCTGTAGATTAATAAGATTAATCTTTGTTGAAAGTTGTGTTTTGTTGTTTAACATTAATGACACGGAAAGCAGCAGGTTTTTATAGGCTTCTTGTCCTTTAAAGCCTGATGCTGGTCCAACATATGATCCACATCGTTTCTTTCACCACTGTTTAAGTTCATTTAAGATATAACCGACTGCTTAAGAGAATAATTGCCAAGACATGGATACATTTTGGTACAGATACATTTTAGTAGCCTAATTGGAAGAAACAACAGTTCCAGAACATCAGGTTAGCGATTATGCAAACCTTCTTCAGAATAAAAGTCTTAAATTTCCTTTAAAAAAACATAATAAAATCTTACTAGCCCCAAACTTTGAAAGGTACTGTAGAATCAAGGAAATGAATATTCAACTAAAAACAGTCTGGAGCCATTTTTTCCCAGCCTCTTTGCTGATTTGATTATAAACTTGGTTTTATAATCTAAAGTGAAGACTTCTTTAAACACACAGCACATTTGCACACAAACTTCCAACACAACTGTGACAGATACAGCAACATAACGTGTGGGAGGAGATGAAACAGACTGCGATATTTAAAAAAGTATGACTCACACTGGCAGAGTTGAACACATCAGGCAGCAGAAAGTTCAAAAGCGACCAGAGCTCATGTAGATTATTCTGCAGTGGGGTACCAGTCAACAACAGACGATTGGTCGTCTTAAACTCACGCACAATCTCTGACAACTGTGAGCCGGAGATAAGAGAGAAAGAGACATCAAGAAGGAAAAAGACAGGAAAGATGGCTCTGAAGTCTTTTCCTCTGTATCAGATCATTAAATCATCTCAGAAGTGTTATGAGACACATAGCTCTGCTTTTTTAGTTACTCTTGCATTAATTGGTGCTCATCAGTTGTTTGTCTGGGTTCAAATACCTTTGATTTCTCGTTTTTGATACGATGGGCCTCGTCGATAACCAGATAGCGCCAGTTAAACCTCTTAAAGACAGATTTCTCCCGAATCACCATCTCGTATGATGTCACACACACGTCCCATTCACCGGGCATCATCACGTCACGTATGAACGCTGCCTAAAAACATGCACATACTAATTAGGACTGATTAATTATAATACAAGCATTTTGGAGGACCTGCTAGTAGAGTGAACGTGGGTAGAAAGGGCATAGAAAACAAAAACAGAAGGACTTGAGCAGCCTTACTCTTTCATCTTTATCCCCAATGAGACAGACGGCCTTCAGGGTGGGCACCCAGCGCTTGAATTCATTCATCCAGTTATGCAGGGTAGATTTGGGCACTAGGACCATGTGGGGGCCGGGAATGTTCCTGTAGTGCTTCAGGTAGCCTAGCAACGCGATTGTCTGCAGGGTCTTACCCAGACCCTGAACCAATCAGAATACAGAAATCCAGTGAGTCACAGTCTATGACATCAACAAGATAGACCCAGAAAAATCACAGTCTTACTGAAGTCTCTGAAAAAATGCCGGAGCCACATTT
Source organism: Sinocyclocheilus anophthalmus (assembly GCA_018155175.1). Lineage (NCBI taxonomy): Eukaryota > Metazoa > Chordata > Actinopteri > Cypriniformes > Cyprinidae > Sinocyclocheilus > Sinocyclocheilus anophthalmus. The sequence continues at coordinate 17,883 of JADLZN010001073.1, read as the reverse complement.
TCATTGTAATGAATCTGTGTGGTTCTGCAATGACGCATATTCAGATTATTTCTAAAAATGTAGGCATTCCATTAAGGACTATCATATAGTTGCTTTTACCTGCCACTAGGACCATGTTGGGTTTCAATGCGTTGAGCTTTATTTTAAAACATTAGAGAGAAACAGATTGGGATTTTTACCATCTCATCAGCCAGGATGCCATTGATGCCGTTTTCATACAGAGAAATCATCCAGTTCAGGCCTCGGATTTGATAATCTCTCAAAGCTCCATTCTTAACATCTGTCGATGAATCAAAAATGAATAATCAGCAACCACTGAATCTGAATCTGATCACAGGTGAATGAGCTATAATAAATCATCTAATGAAATCAAGTACTGGATAAGGTGCTTAAATATTACACATCACATTACAGGTGTCTGTTGTTCTTGACAGCTGCTTGATAACACAGTTCGTGTAAATTTGTTGTCACCTTGTGTGCTATTAAAGGTTCAGTGTGTAATTTCAAAACTATAAAAATAATTGCTGTTTCCAAGAATACAGGAGCTCAAAGAGGCTATAAAGTAAGAAAAAAGGCTTTAAAGAAAATGAGACAGAAAAATAATAACGATGGAAACAATCGTTATTTTGCCATTCCATTTGGGACTGTTCGGGTGTATTCACACCAGGAAAGTCCGCTAGTTCACTTGCTTTGGTCCGGACCAAATACAATGTTGATTTTTTTAGTTTTGTGCGGTTTGCTTTCACACTGCCCTTTTTGCAAGTGAACCAGAAATTGTAAACAAAACCACACGTGTGCTAAGGTCATCCATTCATTGGACAGAAATTCTCAAGCAGGGAAAAACAGGGAGTGCAAAACAGGCTAATCATGGAGATCTTTCATAGTGACTTTTATTCTTTTACTGATTTGGTATTATCAGATACTAACGCAATATGAAGAAACTTATGAGCATCATATGAGACAATGTCATACGATGTTGTAATTACGACTTGCCGAAAATAAAATCTATAGATATAAAATACTTAAAGCACATCACAATGTTAGTTTAAACATTTAACCTATATAAATGTGCGCTATTAGGTGCATATCCAATCGTTTGTGCGGAGAGTGGAAGCTGAAGCGTGCTTCAGGACATCAGTGGAAACAATTTAATTACGCCGTAATTTTTGCTCATGAAGGTAAGAATAATACATTGTTTCGGAACTGTAGAGGGTCTATTTTTATTTGTGTGCCCTCACAATATCAAAAACTTTGTGCTTTTGTAAAATAAAGAAAAAAATAGGATGCGCTTGCCGTCTCGGTCTTGAACAGGAGCGCTTCACAAAAATGAACCGAAACTCAGCGAATATTTTCCTTACAGACATGATGAGTATATCTATAGAAAGCTTTAAATAATTCAAATCCAAAACAAAAACTCTTATTATTATGTAATCTGTAAAGATGCATTTCTTTCTAAAGGTGCGTCCAATGATGAAGATGACGAGTCAGGATAATCAACTTCATCTTTGTGACACTGACTCATAAAACACTAGTTTATTAATAAATAATTCAAATATCTCCTTACTATTTTCCCCTAACATAGTCATGGTAATTTTTGCGGCAAGTTTTAGCCTATTTAGCGCGCTCACGTCACGTTTCTGTGCGCCATGGTCTCATCATTTGCATGTTTTTTAAGCATTGTGGTTTAAAAACAAGTGATTTAAGCCACTGAAATGCAAATAACAGCACTATTTGCGCAAGTTGTGTTTCTGAGCGTGATTTCTGCAATTGGGTCGATCGAGGTCGGGTCATATTCACACCTTAAACGAACCGTACCAGAGTTCGTTTGGAAGCGGACCGAGACCACCTCTTCAGCTGGGTCTCGGTACGGTTGTTTGGTCCGCACCCGAGTGCGATTGCTGTATTCACACCTGCTCAAAAGATCCGCATCAAAGGGGGAAGCGAACTTGAGTTCGATTCAATCGAACAAACAAAGACAGGTGTGAACTACACCCTTTAGTGTTGCAGAAACGTTCCATTCCCCCTGTAAAAAGCAGTGGTTCCTATCATTTTTGACTCCAAGGCCCATCAACAAGAATTAAGGATAAAGATATTTATATATAAATATTACAAATATTTTTTATTCACAATTTCTACCTGATAAAATATTCTTGAGCTTGGCATAACTAGAAAAAAAATTACTTAGTTATAAACAATTACCATAGAGTTATATTTTATTTTATAATATTTTATTAATCTGAATTTATTAATTTAAATGATCATATTAATGTCTACCTCATATAATCGGGTTTTCAAAAGTGTAAATCCTAGTTCTTCAAAAAATAAAAAAGAGTTGTTGATTGTTTGATTAAAGAAATTATGTATTTTTTAGTTGTTGGGTTTATTTTTAATACCTTGTCTTGTCCTAATTTTAAGTCTTTTAAGTATCTTGAGCCCCCATGTAATTGTTCTGAGGCCCCTGGTTTGAGGACCACTTCTGTTACGAAATTTACTACTCTCAAGTAGTTTCAAACTGCATTTAGTTATTGTCTTTCCTGTGTAATACAAATTAGAATTTTTTCTAAAGACTCTTCTCATAAACCAGCCCACATACTATATGAGTGACTATAACTGTCCAGATCCAAACCGAAACAAAAAAAAAAGCACTATGAAAGTACCTAAAAGTAGCCAATGACTACATTCAGAGCCTTCTCAGTCATATGATAGCTTTGTGTGGGGAACAGGCCAAAATTATGTCATATGTCAGTTTTTTGGATGTCAGTAACATCAAACACCATTTATTCTTGCTTGTCTCGTTACTAAATGTCATGTCAAATAACTTGCACCATATTAAAAATTCTGTATAAATCCTCTTTTTGTGTTCCATGGATGAAATAGCAGCATACGGGTTTAGAATGACATGGGAGTGAGTAAATAATCAAGAAATTGTTATTTAATTATTCTTTTTTTAAATATATATTATTGCTATTTGTATTTAAAACAGTGTGAGACTCATTAATAAACAGAAACAGACTGACTGTTCATAAAAACATTGATTCATACATGATGGTGACTCCTCAAAACGAACAAGAACATTAGCTGCCTTCCTGCTCTCAGATAAGAGTTCCTCATCCTCCTCCTGCTCTGTTCGACGATGGCGGTTACTGAAACACACAAACACGGGCCACAAATAAATCAAACCAAATCACCATGACGACATGTCTGACCAACAGCTTTGGGAATAATCGCTAACCTCATGCATCTGAATGTGTGAGCATGCATGTCTGTGTATGTGTGTCTGACTCACTCTCCGACAGACAGCAGGTTCTGTTTCTCATCCTGTTTGATTCGGGGTCTCCCCACCTTGACCTTCAGAGGTGAGGTGGGGGATTTCTGACTGGCAGGCTGAATGAAATGAGCGAACAGCTCTGTCTGCTTCAGCAGGAACTCAAACCTGTTGGCACGGTCTGTTTTCTATAGCCAAGGGAGAGACCAAGGTTTTTGAGTAAATTATTATCTGCAAATTATGACTTCAAACTCAATAAAAAATATTTTTACTTTACAAAGTTTTGTTAAAAAAACACTTTTGTATGATCACTGGAAGATAGATAACTGTAATGGAAGGCACTGTGAAGTTAAACTACTGTAGAATGGGTTTCGGTGTCTCTTTATCATTGGATTGCATGTCAGGTCTCTCAGAATCTACAGGTGTAAATAATTAAAAATGCCGCACTGTCTGCCAAATGTGACCTAAACTGTGCCTGAAATCTGAAAAATGCTGAATTCACAAGCAGTATATAAATGTAGGAAGGCATCTAGCATGTCTGAATTCAGTATTTGCTTAACATCTAGTAAATTCCTTCATCTGGTTGATTTCACCTCTATCTCTGGTTGGTCTTGAGGGTTGGAACTGCAAACCTCATTCTTCTCACCTGTGGTTACCACTGACTAACACCTCAATGTCTTTAAAAACCAGCTGCCACTACATTATACATTAACAGTGTGGATTAAAAGTGTAACAAACTCACTCTTTTTTCCTCATACTCAGGGTCAGCCAAGCTCTCCTTCACAGCTGCTTTAGGAGGAGGGTCCAGGAGAAATGGTGGGTCTTCCTAGAAACACAAATCAAAGACACACATTAGATACCAATACATGCAGACAATATATATATTGTAACAACTATTCGATGCCAGGTGCTGTGACAGATGCGTGTGCCTTTTAATGCGCTAGAAACATGTTTTCCTCCACGCATAACTTTCATTTCATGGTATAAATATTAGTAATACACGTAATATTTCCACTTTGTCTAAAGGCTCATCTTGACGGCCAGCAATTCCCCATTAAATTTCACAGACTTTAATGAATAGTTGACAGCTCATATGCGTATGAAACAGACTGAGATCTTTGAAAAAGGATCAAAATTTTGCTGAAATATTTTTTGTTGGATGTTATATTTAGCTCCAAAAATTTAATTTAAATTTTAAGGCCTCTAACACTAGCTTTTTCTATTCTTTTTCTATTCTATCTGTTTGCTTTTTATTTATTATATAATAAAAAAAACCTTGCTATGTGTACTGCGGTAAGCTAACTGATACTTGTTATAGCACTTGCATATCATTGCTCCTTTGTTGATTTTTATTGCTTCCATTGTCCCTCATTTGTAAGTCTATTTGGATAAAAGCGTCTGCTAAATGACTAATGTAGATTCAATTATTATATATAAATGTATAATATATTTACAAACAGTGTCAGTCCTTCTATTTTATTCAATTTACACAGATGCATATGATCTGATCTCCAATTGCATATATATACCCGATCATGATAAGAGGTAACAACTCAAACCAATCAGCTTTCAGTATCACATTAGTACATCACCAAACCCATTTGTGGTAAGACAAAAGATTAAGAAAATCTGTTACGGATGAAAAGCAAATTAATGACACATCTTAAAACAAGTAAGACTGACCAACAGGTAAATATTTACATTTTTCATAATAATAGGTATAAATAGTTAATAAGGATCACATTCTATGTGACCCGGACCACAAAACCAGTCATAAGGGTCAATTTTTTTAAATTGATTTTATACATCATCTGAAGCTGAATAAACAAGCTTTCCATTGATATATCGTTTGTTAGGATATGTCAATATTTGGCCGAGATACACTATTTGAAAATCTGGATCTGAGGGTGCAAAAAAATCTAAAATATTGAGAAAATCGCCTTTAAACAGGTCATATGATGTTGCTAAAAAGAAAATTTTGTGTATTTGGTGTAATGAAATGTGTTTATGAGGTTTAAAGTAAAAAAAAAAACATTTTATTTTCCACATAGTGTACATTATTAGTTTCTCCTCTATGCCCCGCCTTCTGAAACGCGTCGATTTTTACAAAGCTCATCGTCTGAAAAGCAAAGTGTGCTCTGATTGGCTAGCTATCCAGTGTGTTGTGATTGGCCGGATACCTCAAGCATGTGACGGAAATGTTACGCCCCTACCATACTGTGATGCCGTGTCCCGGCGTGAAGAGACAAAAAAAATAACTCGACGAACCAACAAACCCATTATACATAATTATCGATTATAATGACTTATACTGTCTTTTTTACTGTCTTTGCAATCGCTCCGCGTTTTATGTTTTTAGGTTGTTTGTGATCGGAGAAATGACAAACAGCAAGTGTTACTCTACACTGCTCAAAACTCGCGTTGAATCATCAGTGGCAAATTCTTTAAATATGAAAACATACTTACAGACTGTGAGTCAGAACAGCCGGCATTGTAGTCTACTCTACCAGGATCAGGAAACAGTCCTCCATAAAATGCACTAATAATAAATTTTCGCTTTCGCAACGAAACACACAGCGTTTTCACAACATGGCGGTGGTGGCGGCAGCAACAATAAAGCCTTCTTTCTTTGCGTGAACATTTAGGCGGCGTTATACAAATCTTCCCACATAGTGATGTAGACATTTGGGGGCGTGTTTAAACGAGGAGTTTTAAGATGGCGTGGACGAGTCTTACCTTTTATTTATAAAGAATATGTCTTTGGTTTTGAGACTTTAGTCTTTGCAACTTTAGGGATCTTATCTATTCACGAACAGCTTGTAACACTCCAAAGAGAAAGGACAACTTGAAATCGCATCATATGACCCCTTTAAAGTTGTCCAAATGAAGCTGAATGCATATTACTAATCAAAATTAAGTTTTGATATATTTACGGTGTGAAATTTACAAAAATTCTTCATGGAACATGATCTTTACTTAATATCCTATGATTTTTGGCATAAAAGAAAAAAGCGATAATTTTGACCCTACAATGTTTTTTTGGCTATTGCTACAAAAAAATACCGCGACTTAAGACTGGTTTTGTGCTCCAGGGTCACATATGGTACTGCAAGATTTGTCCTGCTATTGTGTTGGTGATCAGAGAAATTATAATGCATCATTAAGTATCAAGATTATTAGATAAATATAATTTACTGCATGTACGGAAACATAAGTAACAGGAAATATATAAACATCAAACCTAGGGCTGCACAATTAATCAAATTTCTATTCGCGATTACAATTATGGATGCCACAACTACGTAATCGTTCAAAGCAGCAATTAATCATTCAAAGTCCACTTACATTACATCAATGCTTAAGAGTTTTTTTGTATAACATAACATATAAGTATAACATTATAATAGCAAAACAATAAAAGTATTTCAGGAAGAGTGTTTTCAGCTTGTTTACAACAATACGGCATGCAGTTGCTTCAAACAATGGCATAATGCTTTCCAAAACATAATTTAATGTAAATCCGTAGGGAATAATCGGCGAATATCATTTTTGTCATTTTGTTCGTGCAGCCCTAATCAAACCTGCTGAAATATTTATTAGCTCGATTTATATTTATTTATGTTTGTCAGCCACTCTGAAAATTCTCTCGCAGGCCACCCCTGAAGAAATGACACTTGTTAATGTTAATATGTCCAGAGAAATACATTTGTTTTTCCCTTTATTATATTTTTATTCTGCTTTAACAGCTGTATGTAAACAGGTGTTTTTGTTTTATAATGTAATGGTTATCAATTAAAACCTTTCACGTACAAATACATTTACTACATTTCTTTTTTACAACCTGCAGTTTGCATTTTATCTAGAGCATAACTCTGATGACAGGATGTGGAACAACATGTTTGTTTGTTTTAATAATGGGCTTTTTTAAGCTATTTCAAAAGCTGCAGCCTTACTTCACCGGTAATTAAGCGAAAGTAACAAGTAACATCAGACATTCTTACAAAAGGTGTCATGATTACCTAGTTGCTATAATGATTGGTTCTACTGACATTCAAAATAAATCATATGAAGATGCCAGCATTCTTCTTTATAATATGTTAATGGCAGGGGGGAACATACATACCAGAAATGTATTCTAGTAAAACAAATAACTTGTACTAGTTTAGTATTTCAGCCGAAATCTATCGGTTACCTTGTAACTTTGTAGGGGGGGGGGGGGGTTACAAATCTTACATCATAATCACTACAGTACGCCAATAAATAACAATACAACATTTACATTGATTGCACGCGATTTATGTAAACGCAGCAATATGAACGACAATGTACAGTGTGACCAGACATGCGTTCAGTCTGTGGCTGCACGAGGAGCGGCGCAACTCTGCATGCAAATCTGTCAAAGCCACAAAAACATGCTCTGAAACACTGAGTAATAAACATCTGAAGCTCGAGCTCCGCCTTCCCGCCATGTTCCGTTCCCCCCAAACGCAGACGAGCTGGAAACTTCTGCATCCTGCTTTTCACACACACTCTGTACTTCTTTCTCTTTACCTCTTCCGCCTCCGCGTGCGCCTCCCGAGAAGTAGACGGTAGCTCTTCGTCTGACATGTTGGTTAATGTACGAAGCTTTTCATGAGTTACTGGTGACCAGACAGTAAGTTATAAAGCATAATTTTGGTGTATGCGTCATGACAGGACCGTACAGTCACGGCGCGCGCACACGCCCCTTTCAGGGCTTCATATTAAATCTCGCGAGAACGGAGCAATCCATAGCCGCTTTCAGAGCTGTACTCTAGATCTCGCGATATTATCAAATGCTCAAAAATGACACAAAGCAGAAAGATCAAATGTATCATATTGTTGTTTTTTTTGCAACAATGTCTCAGCTTAAACTAAATGCCCTGCTATTGTAAAGTGACCAGATTAGTATTTATATAATCTATTAATTAAAAAACAGCAATAACACATTGTATGTTTTTGTTTTCAGTTGTTGTGGGATCCTTAAACTATTATTATGCATAATGATTATTATGATGTTTCGGGTCAAATGACCCTAACCGGTTTTAATTACAGTGCATCCGAAAACAAAACGAAAGATACCATAGATAAATAAATAAAGTATAGTTAACAATTTTTATGCTAGATATTTGATTACATTGATTTAATTTTTAAGTGGTGACAGTTGATTAATAATTTAAGTGGATCCCACTGACCACAACAATATCTCCTTGACTTTTCCAGTTGTTTGTGATTAATGGATAAGGATTAGGGAAGAGTTGTTGTTTTTTAAATACACAAAATTTAAACAAACATAATACTATTCATAAAATGTTGCATTTTCTATATATATTTTTTCAAGACATTATGAAACCTTTCATGAAATATTAATTAATTGAGTTATTATTTATGTGTTTGTTTGTATATTGGCTTATTTTGTAATGCTTGTTGTCTACCATTTTATGATATCTTGAGGCGCCCTTAGAAGTGTACTGAGACCCCCCTAGTGGGCCCCGGCCCTCTGGTTGAGAATTACAATTTTATTAATTTTTCAAATGTTATTTGATGTTTGTGTTTTTGGAAGTTCTGTTGATTGCATATACAGGAGCATAAAAGGTGGTAATATTAATCAAATATTTTGTGCCAAAAAAGTATTTTGATATAGATATTGGTCACTAGATGGCAGACAGACCCCACAGCATTTCCTCATGCAGCACAACCTGCTTCTTCCCATAATGTGCAGATAGGAAGAAATAATGGAGGTTTACCTGAAAAATATTTGTAGGGCTGATAATGGTGGCATGCATAACAAATCAATGTTTAAAAGTTTGAAATAATTCATAATTTTTCATTTTCCATCTCCCTCCTTTCCTTCTCTAAGGCTCCAACAACAGATGGCCTAGTAAACCAGTTAAAATTCCCCTCACAGCATTTTCCAAACTGACCTGGGGTTTCCTCACATCACAACAACAAAGGTCATGTGCTACGGGAGGAGGCACATCTTTTCTCCTCCCCCAGAACCACACACACACACACCACACACACACACCAAGGGCAGACGGTTCGTTGTACATAACAGGTCCTCTCAACGCTCACATCAAATACAAAAACACACACGCTCTCTCCTCCCACCCTCTGTTTGTTCCTCCTCCGTCTCTCGCTCTTTCTCTCTCACTCTGTCCCTGGTCGATGCTGTGAGTTCCTCCTCTCCGTGTGTGGGGGGGTTGAACACAGGATTCTCTCTGCCTTCCTCTCAGTCTGCAATCAGCAATGCACACACACACACGCACACAGCCAGACGCAGCAGCTATGAGCGCAGGCGATGTGGTGTGCACAGGATGGCTCATAAAATCCCCTCCGGAGAAGAAGCTAAAGAGATTTGTGAGTAAAAGTCCTGTGTGTCTGTGTGTGTGTGTGATGTGTTCAGCATTAGAAGCGGGTACTGCAGTATAATGATCCACTGTCAGTTCATGTTCTCTGTGTTTTTAGAACACAGCTGTGTTTCTCTGTGCTGCACAGTTGCATTTTAATACATACTAAGTGTCTTAACTATGACTTACACTTGCGCTTTCTCTGCTGGTTTCTATCACTGTCAGGGTTTCCTACTATTCAACTGTGCCGTGCCGAAGGCTCTGCTTGGCTGCATTTTATTTTCTGTTGCCTGTGGACTTTAGATGCTGTTATGTGATGCTTTACACATGCTAATTCTCAGCTGTGTTTATGCAGCATTTGTGTGCCTTCTCGCACGGGGCTGTGCTGCTTTGCATTGCCTCTTGCCTGTGTCAAATTCAGTGCTGTGCTTTGTGACAAAGCAGTTTACCTGTGCTGTACTGTATGACTCTGTCATGGAATGCATCTCAAATTCTAGATTTCTTGTACAAAATTGTATATTGCAGTTTATTCTGACAGAGTGACAGAGCATTGTGCTTTGTCATGTAACTGCAGTCTGTTTGTTATTTGTCTATTGCAGAAATGCAGAGCGCATATTTTGTTGTCCTTTGCCGTTCCTGTGTTTGATGTCCCTTCCTCATTTCTTTTAGCATGCAATCTGTTTATGTTTACTGTGCTTAATTGTGCAAGCGTTTCACTGTGCTCAGCTTTCATCTGTCAGAACAGAAGCTACAGTGCACGTTTTACTTGTGGCCGAGCAAATGCTACTTGTATTGTTGTGATGTTTGCTATACAAGTAAACAGGAAACAGTTTAAAACAGGAACTATTAAAGTAAAACTGGAACAGTTTAAAACTGAAACAGCCTAACTGTGTTCTCTTTTTACTGTGTTAAATGGTGCTGCATAATCTGTTGTAAACGGTTGTGCCATGGTAGTCCCTATTAACAGTATACAGTCCTGTTAACAACAAGAATAACTATAAAAATATTAGCACCCACACCAACTGTCCAGGTTCTGTTTATTATCTGTTTATGTCGTCTTTAAATCCTTAAGCTCATTCATGTTGGGTGAATTTAGATTTTTTTTTTAAATCATTCAGCCCAAAAAAATTATAAAAAATGAAGTCCTCTAGCCACACTAAGGATAATCTGGCTATAACTGTAAGGTTTGAATAATCTCTCTAGGTCTGTGAGAATAGGGATGTCCTATCCACAGCTATAACAATAACAACACAAGGGAACAATATTGTTGGAATCTCTTTCTGAGCATTTTTTTTTCACCTGATGAAGGATAAAAACTTTGACAGTCCTGACTTTAAATAGCTTAAGCATGTAAAGCAGATGATATACAGTAACTGCAGAATGCACTTTCAATAAACCCTATTAATTGTTTGTTGGTGTGGACATTAACATAGTTACCATTATAGTTATTGTTCTTGGTGTGAACAAGCCTTAACTGTGATGTGGACTCCCCTGTTCTCATAGAATTAGAATGACAACTTTATAGTTATCGTCCTTGGTGTGAATGGAAATTAAATTCTGAAATTAAGATGAAGTATTCAATCATTAGTCGTATCACACCATCATGCAAGTACAGCATTGTTATTTTAATATCACTAAAATAATATGATAGTTTTTGTTGATTTTTTTCATTAGTTTTAATTTTAGTTCGAGTTTGTTGTGTTTTATCTTTTTTAATAGTTTTTGTTTAAATTATTTGTATTATTTTTTGATCATTTCAGTTTTGTGTTTATTTTATTTCAAGTAATGAAATGCTGTTTTAAATTGTTTTAGTTTAGTTTGTTTTAGTAACTCAATAACCATTGTTTAGGTTGAGAATACATGAATAAGGAGATTATTTTTAGGTGCTGGGTTTGGTCACCGTTTCTTTTAGTTGTTCATCCTTTTTAATCACCTTTTTGCTTCTTTGTAATTTACTTAGTCCTTTGGTATGACATATGAAGTTTTAACAGCACAACTATTTCATGTAGTCTATTAATTCATTGCAGAAATAAGAACTATGTGTATAAGAATCACTCCCAAAACCGAAGTTTTAGGTGAAATATAGCATGTCAAACTTAAGTGCACTGCTGACATGTAATGTCAGCTACCCATTTACTAATTTTTTCAAGTCAAGTCACCTTTTTATCACCTATTTATATAGCGCTTTTAATAATACAGATTGTGTCAAAGCAGCTTTACAGTATCAAAATAGGAAAATAGTGTGTCAATGCAAAAGGACAATAGTAAACACTCAATTTTCAGTTAAAGGCAGTTCATCATTGAATTCAGTGGTGTCATTGTCCAGCTCAGTTCAGTTTAAATAGTATCTGTGCAATCAAATCGACGATATCCCTGGAAATTTAAGCTCCTTGTCAATAGTTGTTTTTTTTTAGTTTGACTAAATGCATTACTGAGTTCATATTTTGCTTATTAATACACGTAATTCGCAATCGTAAAACAGCCTTTCCAAAAGCAGGCGCGCAATATTATTCAAAAGACGATTTATATACAAAAGAATACTGTGCTACTCTAATTAAAACCTTATTAGACATTCAGAGACACTGTTGATTTAGTCCTCCACTGTAGAAGTGGAGGTCTCAGTTATTTGGTAGAGAAGAGGAAGGGAGGACCACCAGTAATAAGATCTTAAGATGTGTGTTCAAAGTGTCAGTCTGACACCACAAACATGCTCTCTCCCACTCAGCCCTCTCTCTCTTTCGCTCTGTTTTTGTGAAATTTGGGTGTGTTGCAAAACATGGGAAGTGTAGGGTGCCAGGCAGTTGAGAGTGACCCTGCATTCAGAAATGAGCTGTGCTATCAGAGACCACACAGGCAAAAGTGGCTTGACTGCTATTAGTTAGGAGGTGTAACCCGGTGACTGACAAATAGTGAGTGCAAACAAGTGTGTCTGTAGTCTGTGTTTGTGCTCATGTGCGTGTCATAGTAAATAGTTTAAGGCACTGCATGCAGAGCAAGCAAATGCTTTCTCTTGCTCACTCGCTCGCTCGCCCTTTCTCTCTAACTCTCTCTCTTTCTCTGGTTTTGTGGCTTCATCTGATAGCAAAATGGGAAGGAGTGTAGTATGTGTTGTGTGCTACCAGTGTGATCTTTTTCTTTCTTTCTTTCTTTGAATGTTTTTTTAACATTTTAGGTTAAAAAGTATTATTTAAGGAGCTGTGACAGGTCACTATTTCCTTGAAGTGTTTCTCTAGTTTTAATCATCCTTAAATCTAACATTATTTTAACATTATTTTTATTTTAATAATATTGCATGTAGTCTTTCAGTTAATATGATGTCATAAAACTGCATGCACGTTAATTATATAATTATATAATTGTTTTAGCTTAAGTATATTAAGTCACACTGCAGGATACTGCTACCACCTCATACACTTCGAGAAAAAAAATAATCTTAAAAACCTTTCTATAATTTAGAAATAACATGTTAGCCTTGATAGTAATGTTCTACTGTATAATACTACATGATTTTGAGGTAGACAGTAAGAAAAAGATCTGTATAAAAACACAAAGCATTTTCTTTAACCCTAAAATAAAATATGTATATGTAAAACAGAAATAACAAGTAATTTGAAATTCAGGTGAAACACCTGTGAAAAATCATTAAAGGGGTCATATGATGCTTGCTAAAAAAATAGTATGGTGTATTTGGTTTATTGAAATGTTGTTTATGTGGTTTAAGGTTTACAAAAAACATTATTTCACATACGCTACATTATTGTTCTCTCTAATGTTTTTTCCCCCGCCTTTCTAAACGCGTACATTTTTACAAAGTGCGGTCTGAAAAAGCTGAGGTGTGCGTGATTGGCCGAATACTTCAAGCGTTTGACGGAAATGTTACGCCTCTTATCATATTGTGATGATGCCCTGTCAGGGTATATATATATATATATATATGCACAGCATGAATGCGAGTGTATACTTTTCCAGTTGTTTTTGCTCCGTCAACATAAATAGTTCCAAACATGCAGCAGAACTGCTGTGTGTTTCATAGCAACACAGAGCAGAGGTGATGTTTCCTTCCTGAATGAATCAACGTTTTTGAACAAACCAAAAACAAATCCATGTGAGTAAATGATTTCAGTGGCTCGCTCACAAAGGCAGTCATTTGTTTCGTTTCTAAATGAATTTGCGTTTTTGACCAAATTGGTTGAATGAATGATACAATGATTCACTAAAACAATCACTTGTCGACACCTACTGCAGAATGAAGTAATATGCAGAAAGAGCTTTACTGCACTGTTATTCTTATAGTTATTTACTTAAAGGCCAAGAATTCGAAAGTCTCGAACATCCAAAGAAAACAGCGTAAACTTACATTTCGCAAAATAAGATGGATAGGCCTATAAGTACAGAAACGTCATCAAGACTATCGTTACTTGTTTGCGCAAAACATTAAGGGAAAACATTTACTCTTTACTCTTTGTTGTTTACATTAGGAAGAAAACAAAACACATTGTTAAATGTTAGTTTGGATTCACATTTACTTACCTTGATCTAAAACGAACTATACAGACCAAACCACAGATATTTGCTGCAAACACATTTAGACAAACTCTTAAAAACACACACATTTAAACATGAAAGTATTGCTGTTTGTTTAATGCAGACAAACGTTTAGGCCATTTTCAGACTTCCCTTCTGTGAGGGGTTCTGGGAAAACGTAGCTCTAGTTCCTCTCTTTGATTAAACCATGCATGCATAAGAGGAAGAAAATATAACCATTCAAAAAGAAAGAATAGAGAGAAGGTCTTTGTTTGCGAGAGAGGTAAACCAAGGCCATGGCCTGACCCTGCTGTTCTGAGCATGCCCAGAACAACGTGTGGTCTCTGACGAATTCTGACACGGGAAGAATAACTTATGTGTTTCAGTGAAATCCACACACACACACTCACATTAGTGACTCAAAATGGAAAAATTGTTAAAGATAACTGTGTTTTAATCAGTGCCTGGTGGTTTGTGCCTTGTAACTTTCCTTATACAGTCAAGCCTGTTTCAAATTGAGTTTTGGACAGTACAGCAGTGCTAGTAATTAAACTTTTCTTTTTTAAAAAATAACTTATTTTTTCTTTTAAAAAAGTAAATAACTGAGAAATTGCTTAGGTTTCAGGGTAAAATATACCCACTTTAGCCTTTGTCAGCTTTCTTGCATGTCTTATCATTAAGACCAAGAAGATGGAGACATTCGCCTTGTAAGCAACATTTAAGCAAAAACTGTTCTACATTTCCTTTATATATTCTGCGTAAGCGTTAATGAGGTGTGATTACTTTTAAGGAAGTATTTGTGGTAATTTCTCCCCTTACTGTTAAAAGTCTATTTATAGTGATCTGTATGTCTGTCATTTGTCAGTGTGACAACCCTTCCAGTATCTATGAAAAAGATCGAATTGATGAAATGGGTAAAAGGACCATACCAGCTGACGCATGGGTCTATCCTAAAACCTTATTATTATTATTATTATCATTTTTCAGCCAGTGATCACTGTGTCTTTTTGTTGTTTTATTTCATAGAAAAGAACAGCTTTAAAAACCTTTAGTGTTTGACAGGAAAAATGTATATGTTTGGAGCAACTTGATTTTCAGATTAAAGCAAATGATCTATTGAAGGTGTGACTTCCATCAGACCAACCAAATGATTTCCAAATGATTTCTCACTTCACACTTACAATTAACCCCCTTTTTTTGGATGTTGCATTCAAAGTCATCATCTTAAAAATCTGAGGTGTCGCATGCCCCCTGTATTTGAATAGGCATGGCACTCCTGGATGTACTGTAAGTGTACTATAAGTCACTTTGGATAAAAAATGTAGGCTGTGAGACCAAAGTAAATGGAGAAGTCTTTTCTGGCCTCTTCTTGCTTAACCTGGCTCTCAGGACTCATGTCAGCACTTAGTCTGGATCTCAGAGAAGAGGAAGAGAGTTTGTCTTATGACGCTAGAGGGATAGAAATCCTGCAGCTCTGCGGCTTTCTTTCCCATCATGCATTTGTTTGGATCATATTAGGCATCTGAAAAAAAAAACAACCTCAAGGGAGGACGTCAGGGTTTTCCTGATTATACACGATTATGCACGACTGTGGCCTTTTTAAAATATTGCAGTAAGAAAGAAACTTATTTTTTAGAATGAATTGAACATAAATAGAGAAACGCTCAGAAAACTGCTCTTGTTTCTCAAGAGACCTTAATGACACTCCCCTGCTGGTGAGTTAATTAGATTAAATTCTTAGACGCCTGTGTGAGACATCTTTACCGTCAGGTGTTGTGTAACAGCTGATTGCTGTGGTGAAATCTTGGTTACACAAAGAAAACAGCAACTAAGTGAACAAAGACGATTTAACTTGAAACAACAGAAGGGAATGATGTCAGACAGAAGTAAAACAGAATGCACAAGTTGCTGATGGTTCCAGAAAATTTAGGATCGGAGCTGTTACGTTGAAAGGCCACACAAAACTGCTGAACTTTCTCTTCTTTGACTGAAATAACATTCTCAAGAAAGGGAATAAGGATTCAGTCCAATTGGACTATAAGCTAGTGGCAATGACAGATGGTGTTTTTTTGGTTTGGGTTTTTGGTGGGTTTTTGGTGCCGCATCTGATGGTTATTTTGGCTTTCTAACTTCACCTTACTGACATACTGTAAATCAATTCCTAAATTGTGTTCAGACTGATTATGTCACCATTCAAAATGTATATAACATGTTTGACATTGGCATTAAACTGAACACTCTCTGTGATATCAATTTATCAAAGATATATCCTGTATATGTGTTTATGTTGAATTACAAATAATAGTTTTAATTTAGTTGTTAAAAAGTTTAGTTTTTTCTTATCTTGGCTAGGACAGTAAGTGAACTGGTGCCCCCTCAAAAAACTGTAGGCCCCTCTTTATTTAAGTTATTGTATTATCTTCCCTAATAAGAAAAAGAAAGAAAAAAAAAATAAGAAAAAGAGCAAAAAGGAGAGAGAAACTATGAGTAAACTGGGGACTGCAAAGGAACTGCCACTTTCTCTTTATTCCCTGTCATTCTCTTTCCTGAGAAAAGTATTTCTGCAGTAGTTTCTGTTACATCACTGAAAATGGAAAGTCGCATGCACAGGAGAATTCTCTGAAAGACAGACTTCCAGATTTCACCTGAGGCAGGTGCTGCTTGCACTTCATTACATTAGAACCACACACGTAAAGGGGGTCATATGATGCAATTTAAATTTATCCTTTCTCTTTGGAATGTTACAAGCAGTTCGTGAATAGATAAGATCCCTAAAGTTGCAAAGACTAAAGTCTCAAACCCAAAGAGATATTCTTTATAAAAGTTAAGACTTGTCCACGCCCTCCTAAAACGCCTCGTTCTAACACGCCCCCACATCTACGTCACGATGTGGGAAGATTTGCATTATGCCGGCCAAATGTTCACGCAAAGAAAGGAGTCACTTTTATTCTCGCTTAAGTATTGTTGTTGCCGCCGCCATGTCGTGAAGGTGTTGTGTGTTTCGTTGTGAAAGCGATACTATTTTGTTTGGTCTTCCAAAAGAAGACGATATCTGCTTCATCATGCCTGGAACTGATCCGTGCTGGTCGCTGAGGAAATACATCAACTTAGTGCTGTGGATCACTGGATCGGCTTTCACCGTGGACGAAGCGGAGTCCAGCCCGGGGTCGTCACATGTGGTTGCCGCAAGCCCGCCGGCCGCACCGCTCTCAAGCCTACCAGCCTCTGCTCACTCTAGCCCGCCGTGTGTGACGCTGTGTGTTTCGTTGTGAAAGCGAAAAACTACTTTGTTTGGCCTTCCAAAAAGAGGACACGACTAGAAATCAGTAAAGTTGCATTTACAACACTGTTCCAAAACACTTAAACCCAAATATTCAGATGTGTCCAGCGCATTTTGGGTTCCTGAACCGGCAGAAAGTAGCCTACAAGTGAACAAAGGCTGTTTCTATAAAGTGGGGCAGTTCCAACTTTGCAAGGACAGTCTGGCACTTCTGATAATTAGACATAATGACCTAATAACCTGAAGTATATGCATTTACCTCATAAGGTAATATTAGCCTAATTACCTCATGACGTCATAATAACCTAATATCTTATTAATGGAATAACAACTTAATACATCTAATCATATTTTTGGAACTGATTACAGTGCAGAAACTGGATTTCTAGTTACTGCTAAAGCCAGGAGATTTATACTGATTGACTTGGTGTGTAAGTGTTGATTAT